>CM039136.1:25049729-25260000 GCA_022036555.1 Microstegium vimineum
TTCATCTTCATCAAACCTAGAGGAATGTAATACCCCTAAAAAGGGACTTGAACTGTTTTCCAGGAACGGGCATTAGCATGGTTTTGGTGCGATGATGAGCCCCCCATATACCTGCCGGCCCCTACAATGATGCGGGATATCTGCCTTCGTCTTTGTCACCCTTAGCAAGCGAAACTTCTGCTCCATGGTATTCACCCATTCGTCTGCCTAGAGTGGCTCTTCAGCCCCCCTGAGATAGGGGCTTGGTATCCGGAAGTCCTTAAACGTGTTGAAGGGGTTTCCACCCTGATGGTCACGATTCCCGGTTCATTGTTCTGAGCCATGCGGCGTGTGAGGGGGCCCCCGATCTTCCGTGAGGAAAACGAAAAACTGATTGTGGAGAACTCGACTTGGCGATCCGGCTTCAAATCAGACACAATTCGAACCCTGCCCCGTTACACCATTGCCCTTTGGTTATCAACAAGCACAACTTGATTGACCTCCCCAAAAGAAGGCTTTTCCTGCAAGCGAATCGATGAACACAAGAAAGAAGGGTACAACACGCAATCAAAAAATTGCAAATTGATTGAGTGAATATAATAGGGGTTCAAGAACTCGTTCCAAAGGACTAATCGACACGTAAAGGAGATAAAAGAAGGGGGTCATGGTCACTTAAAAAAGGGGACTAATCGACACATTTACAATGAAGATTCAGTTTCTCGATGGAAAACTAAACCTCAAAAAAAACCCCAAACCTAACGAGAGCGGCGGTGGCTGATTATATAGGTCAAAGGGGTTGTCGCCCCCCGGGATGCCCCCCTAATGGGCTCAAGACGTACACGCCCCAAGGACCAAAAACAGTGATGCAACACCGGAACAGATTCTGGTGTGATTTGTTTCGACGTTTCCTGACGACTCAAAAGGGAAATTTGGACCTCGACCAACGTCTTTGGTTTCCTTATGAAATTATTTTCCCATCGTTGGTGATCATCAAAAGGAGTCGGGATGGTCCTGGGCGCCCTTTTTTACTCCTTGTTAGTCCTGGACTCCAAACGGACTCGAAGTCGCTTGGTTTGGGCCTCCAACTTGTTTTTGGAAAAAGATGTGGTTGTGGGTGACCAGGTGGTGATGCCCCTCATATCCTCCCTTCTTGAATTGGAGTCGTCCTCGATCCATCATGGTGATGTCTATCTCCCCTCTTGTAGAATTGGAGTCGTCCTCGACTCCACCCCTCCATAAATGAACCCCTGCAAAAGGTTTAGTGATAGTAGGCAATGCACAAGACATAATATGTTGACAAAACATAGTATAACTGGTGCTTCGGGAAATTATCCATAATCGCGTGCAAAAGTTGTAGCCAAAAAGCACATCCGGGAAATTACCCCTTTATCTTTATCAATGTTTGCGGGGTTTGTTTTTAATTCTTGAGCTGTTTAACAATTTCCTAGGAGACAAAGGCGGCAATTTTTAATTTTCTTGTCTTTATGCATGAAATGTATGTTTTGTTTACCATGGGGTTTTAAAACTTTATTATCAAAAACCCCTGGACGTCCTAAGAAAATTGAACAAGCTTGCATATGTCAACATCAAAATCAGCAGTATATGATAAAAAAAACCCGTGAAAAAGCTAATGCGGGGTGATTTAGTTCCCCTTTTCTTACCACTATTTTGAACCATTGAAGTTTATATGGATGCGAATGTTTTCGTTGGTCAAGCCCCAACTTCTCAACAAAATCTGAATCACCAAATTGTTTCAACTCCCGCTTTCAATTATGGGGAACACGAAACCCCCACAATGAGATACATGTGTGCTAGTGTTATTGAAGATGAATTAGCCCCCTTTACTAACATTGATCAGATTCACCGAGGGGGATCAAGACGGGAGACCTGTTCATGGTTTTTTGCCCCAGGGTATCTAGCCTTCTTGTGCAGCGTGTGTGAGTTACGTGTGGGACATGAAGAAGAGATGAAAATCCAACGCCACACTTGTTCCATGTATCTCATTGTGAGGATTGTCGTGTTTCATCATAATTGATGCGGGGTTGCAACACTTGGTGGTTCGATTTGGGTTAAAAAAGCTTGGGTTGACAACGACAACATTCACATCCATATAAACTTCAATGGTTCAATATTAGTGGTCAGATGGGTAAACTTAATAAGCCGCCCTTAACTTTTTCACGCCCCTTATGATGATATTTTTGGGGGGGGGGGTATTTTTGGGGTTTTGGGGTTGGGACCTATGCAAGCTGTTCGTTTTTTTTAGGACGTCCATGGGAATTTGATTTTAAAGATGCTTTTCACCTGGTAGAAAATTAAATACACTTTCGCATAAAGGAAAAGGGAAAATTACTTTGTGCCTTGTTCCTACGGATATTTTTTAAAACATGCTCAAGCGATTAAAAAAAAACCCTTTGCTAAATTGAATAAAAGGGGATTTGTTACCAGGAGGTCCTTTTCTTGCTACCACTTCTGCTACTGCTGAATTATGGGGATTTAACCCTTGATGCACCATGTTATACCTATGTTTTGTAACCTATTAGGGTCTTGTCCCATTGCCTGCAATCACTAACCTTTTGCGGGAGTTCGTTGAGGGGAGGGAGTCGGGGATGACTCCAATTCTAGAAGGGAGGGAAACCACTTCTAGTAGATTTAGCGAAGTTTTAGCAGTAGTGTTATGCTAGTTGGAAGAGGTGAGGAGAGTCTATAGGAGAGCCGGGGCCTGTCTGGCATCTTCTCCGAGCTTTACCTCAGTGGAAAAAAATCTCTTGTAAGTTCATCACTTGTAAGTGATTCTTCGAGTTCTTTATAGCATTTGATATTCTACTTCTAGCATTGTTGTTATACATCTTTTCATGCTTGTTCATCGTTTTACTTTAAGTTGAGTGCTTTGCCTTATGCTAGGGTTAAAGTAGTAAGAATAGTGTAGACGTGGTGTCTAGACTAGATCTTGCCTTTGTAAGCCGCTTATCACATGGATTGTTTGTGGTAGCTAGTAGGGGGTGACAGCCCTATCTAGTCCTCGTATTCCACCACGTGTGTAAGATAAGTTTTAAAAGGTAGGGCCTCAATACAACATGATGGCGCGGCCCGGTTAGAGTTTTTCCCTCTTTCTGATCTATCCCATCGCCTCCTGAAAGAGAAGGGTGTAAAGCCAGTATAACCAGATCCCTTGTTAGATATCTTTGTTATATCAAACCTCTCAACCCAGTTATCATAGTCTCCCTTGATCCATCATAGGACATATCCATAATCCTAGTTAAATCACTTCTCGTTCCCTGTGGAAAATACGATACCTAGAATATCCTGGTGAAAACTACACTTGACAACCGCTTGCGGTCTTTATATGTTTGCCACCTTTGGTATCAACAGATTTTTGGCGCCATTGCCGGGGAACAGTAGTGTTTTAACTAGAATTCTTTGGCCCTTTGATCCTTGTTTGATTTAAACCTTTCCTTCCACATATACACTTATGGATCAAACACCTCTCTTTGAGTTGGTGCCCAACGGGCGCTAGGTTGGAGCCACCTAGTTCATCTCGGGCCGTATTGGCTGTTCCTTATGAGCTTCGCCCAAGTCTCTAGTGATGGTTCAGAACAAACCTTTTTCAAGGGACGAAGATGAAATCCCTACACTCATCTACGTGACTTTGAACAATTGTGTTCATGTGCCACAACCATGGGATGAGGCAGGTGTTGGGGATATTACCTCGGAAATGCCCCCAAGGACCTTATGGGCCTACCGACCAGAAGACGCCCAACCCACGAGGCCTTGCGGTACGCGACCAACCCGTCGTGCTCGCCAAGGACTCCGAAGAAGTCTTGCTCGCCAAGGAAGATCCTAGTAGATAGACTCGGATCCCTTGCCTTAAGGGACTAATCGTAATCTGTTAGGATATGGAAACTGTAACCCTGCTCTCCGGCTATATAAGGCGAGCAGGGACCCCCTCCAAAAGATCCCTCTCAAATCATCTACACCTCATGTAACCTAATATCATATCAATCTAGCCACCAAAACACAGGACATAGGGTATTACGGTGATTTGTCAGCCCAAACCTGTCTAAATCGCCGTGTCTACGCTCTCTGTGTTACGCTTGATCGCCGTCACCACACCTCCGCCTACAATCTACTACCGTAGGGTACCCCCTAGGTAGACTGTGACGCATATTTCGTCGACAGTTGGTGCGCCAGGTAGGGGGTGTGTACATCGACTTCATGGCTCGTCAAGCTGTCACCTTCCCGGATTCGATGGTCCTCCCCGCGACCGGCACTGTGCTCCAGATCAGATCTATGTCCTGGACCGTCAGATCCATTCCACGCGGGGCGGATGCGCCGCTAGCCGCATGCTGTCCCGCCACGTTAGAGTACCATCCATGAAAGATCAACATCGACGATCTGCTCAGTGCCATCGATCGTTCCAACGCCGCTATCATCGACTGCGTCGGCCTTGTGCAGGAGGCACGATGCTGACTGTCCAGTCATCACGGCCGCCGACCATGCCGTCGCCGGACCCCAGCAAAAACGGTGGCTGGGACGACCAGAGGTATTCGCCTTTGCCCGATGATGCCTCATGGGCTTAGTAACTAGGCGGCGATCTTCCAATGCCAAACGCTTCGATCAGCCTTCGACCATATCCCAGTGGCACCTATCATGAACATGGTTGTCATCTCTACAATACCCAGCGACTCCGACCAGGCGGTATCCCTCGATGGCACGATCTCATTGGGCTCGGCCGCCACTACAAGGCCCGAAACTGTCGACTCCTCCAGATCGACGAGAACCTTCCCAGAGTTTCCTCCGGGCTTCGGGGGCGGGGGGGCGATCTTTCAAGTCTCCACCGATAACGCCCCTCGTGACAACGAGATGGACGCCGACCGCATCGCAAGAGAACAACACAATGCCGAGCGTGCGTAGAGGCGCAAACTGGAGCACCGCGAGCAAGAGAGGCGCGACGAGGAGCACCGCGATCAGGAACGACTTGCACGAGGAACAGCGTGATCAGGAGAAGAGGAATCATGGTCGCATGCCAGGACGCAACCTCCAGCGCGACTTCGACCAAATGGGTAATGTCCCGGTCTACCCGACACCCAGCACCAATCTAGCGGTAGTCGCTTGCGAGCTGTCCAAGCTCCCCTCCACGCCCGAGATCGAGAAGATAGAAGCCCACATCATGGTGGTTGTGGTCCAGGTCAACAAAAGGGTTCCTCTGCCGAATTCTCCGCCCAGTCCCAGAGCAGAAACCACCCCCGAAGCCCGCTGAGGGAGCCCAGGCGAGAATCCCACACCACAACGACGAAGAGCTCGATGAGCCCCGGCGTGATCGAGCACCTGCACCACCGAGGCGAAGCCCTCCGAGGGAGCAGAGGCAAGGATCCCCACCTCACAATGATGACGAGCACAAAAGACCCCGGCACGATCGAACACTGGCACCGGCGCGCCGAAGCCCTCCAAGGGAACATCGACACAGATCCCCATGGTACGATGATGACAATCACCGACGTGGTCGCACACCACCACCAGCATCTCGAGCCATTGGGGGCCTGTGCCCCTTCTCCGCTCATCTACGTGCCATCTGGTGGCCCAGAATTTCAGAATTATGTCGGTGGAGAAGTATCATGGCAAGGCAAACCCAGAGCAATGGGTGTCCACCTACGAGATCACCGTCTACGCTACCAGAGGGAATCAAGACGTGATGGCTAATTACCTGCTGGTGATGTTGTCGACCTCCACCAACAGCTGGCTCTAGAAGATCCCAGAAGCTACCATCAACACCTGAGAGAAACTCAAGGAAATCTTCATCAAGACATACAAGGCTACGTGTGTTCAGCCAGGGACATGGTACGACTTGGAGAGCGTCTGTCATAGGAGCAACGAGAGGCTCCGCGAGTACATCAGGCGCTTCTCCGACAAGCGGCTGAACATCAAAGAGATCTCCGACCCAGAGGCCATCGCCATCTTCTCGAATGGCCTACGGACGGACGATCTCCGAAACAAGTTGGGGCGGAAGAGCATAACAACCATAGAAGAGCTCATGACGATCGCGAATCCTTACACCAATCAAGACGATGCCACCCGCAGCAGGGAGAACAAGCGGCGCCACTCTCACTCTCCGGAACGCGCAAGGGAAAGCGACCGCCGACCAGATTACCGCAGCGAAGGAAGGGCTGGCGACCACGGGGACTACCGATCGGCAACTCCGAGCGCTACCCGCAGATGTACGATTACAGGCGTGACAACCGCTACGTCACCAACACAAACGCCTGACCAAGGAAGAACCATGACACTAGCTACGAGAAGGTCCTCGACGGCCCGTGCCCCATACATAAAAACTCCAAGCACTCCATGCGTGAGTGTGAGCTCCTTGAGTCAGCGATGCGGGGAAGAAGCGACACGAGAGCAAAGAAAGATGACTCCGACAAGGGCAAAGATCAAGAACCACCGGCCCCGGAGTTTCGACCAGCTTCAATGACGTACTCCATCTTCAGGGGCAGTGTGGTTGTTGAAGGAGAGAGGCGACGCCACCAAGTCCGAAAAGACGTCTACTCAGTCGCAGCAAGAGGAGATGATCCGGCCAACACTCGCTACCTCGACTGGTCGGACCAACCTATCAGCTTCTCCGGGGAAGATGAGTGGACAGACTATAGATACCCCGACCGCTTCCCACTCATCGTTGACCCAACCATTGCCATGTGCCGGTTTAGAAAGGTGCTGGTCGACGGCAGTAGCACCCTCAATATCATCTTCGCTGATGCTTTCCACCAACTAGACTACTCGAAGAAGGACCTCCTCCCGGCGAACTTCCCATTCTGCGGGATCATCCCAGATAAGGCATCCACACCAATAGGACAGATTACACTCCCCGTACAGTTTGGCGACGAGAACCATTTCAGGGTCGAGAACATCAACTTCATCATCGCCGACTTCAAAACAGCATACCACACAATCCTCGGCCGACTGACGCTTGCTAAACTAATGGCTATCCCGCATTACACGCACATGGTACTGAAGATCCCGACGCCACAAGGCGTCCTTAGCCTCCGCACCAACTTGAAAATTGTGTATGAATGCGAGCAGCAGACAATCAACACCATCGAAAAGACCCATGCACAAGACACCTACAACTCCAACCCCGGCAACAAGCCTGCTGCAAAGAAACCAAAGGAAGCAGAACAAGCGACGACCAGCGTCGACCCCTTCCGCAATTACGCGTAAAGACTTTCAGCCCCAGTGGCGTGAAAGGTTTAAAAGCTTAAAGTACTCCAAAGAAGTTTGTATTATGTATCTCTCAATATATTGAAAGGACCTAATTGGCCTAGAGGGGGGGTGAACAGGCAATTCTAGAAACCTAAAACTCAAAAACTTGATGTGCTGGAATTAGTACTACCGGTACTACCGGTGGGGAGACCAGTACTACCGGTGCAGCTACTGGTACTACTGGTTCCTACAAGATCTGCTAGAACAAGGATGAATTCAACTTAGATTTCAGATCTGCTAATTCCTTACTATCCTTAGGTGATGTAGAGGTAGTAGGACTCCCCTTGCCTTGCTTCTTCACCAAAACATAGATCGGCCTCTCCAACCCTAAGAACAAGGAGAGAGAGAGAGGAAGAACACGAAGCACACCAAGAACATGTGATGGCACAATATATATATGAAAGTATAGCACACACAAGAGACACAGGATTTAATCCGAGGTTCGGCCTCCACACAAGGAGCACCTACGTCCCCGTTGTTGAGGTGACCACAAAGGTCGGAGTCTCTTCCACCTCCTTGCCTCTCTCAAGCAACCACAAAGGTTAGCACGAGGTTTCCACTAAGAATCAAAGGGTGAATACAAACACTTCGGGCTTTCCTCACAAATGGACCAATATGGGCAACCACGAAGAACGCCTAGCTGGCTAGGGTTCCAAGAACCCAAGAGTAAAAGATGCAAATCCAACCGGCTAGGAGAGGGATCCAAGTGCTCAAGTCATAGATCGAAGTTCCCCGCTCTCTAATCTCGCTTCTCTCACTCTTAGCTAGCAAGATTCGAAGTGCTAAAGCAAGAGGGAGAGAGAAGGGGCTGAGTCAATGCTTGGAGAGCTCCTTGTCTCAAGGTGGGTGAGAGTGAATGAATGGGTGAGAGTGAGTGGGAGAGAAAGGGGGCCCGATAGACTTAAAGTCTTCAGCCCCGAAACGGGTACCGGTACTACCGGTGGGACCACCGGTACTACCGGTCAGCAAGTGACCATTGGAACTAGCATAGAAATGATGCGGGAAGAAGAACTACCGGTACAACCGGAAGTTGACCGGTACTACCGGTCCAGACCGGTACTACCGATGGACAACCGGTACTACCGGTAGTGCAAACTCCAGCAGCTCACTTCGTGTGGGAAAAAGGCTTAGCGGTACTACTGGTCCCTCACCGGTACTACCGGTGGGTGTAACCGATGCTACCGATGGCTCCGTTGACAGCTCCAGAAAACAGTATTCTAAGATCCATTTCGCACGGCGTCTCTCAAGCGTCTTTATACTAATAACTTGAGCACTCTTACCCACTTCTAGTTAGTCCAACTTGCATCCCTCTTGGTAGTGCGCCTTTTCCTATAACTCAATTCAAAAGAATAAATCTATTTGGCACTTGAGATGAGCCGCTTTCCATAGAGTGGAATTGGGGGTGCTTCAATCACCGGATTTCAGCGTTTAAGCGTATCAAAGAACTAACACATGTGAATATACTTAGAGTAAGCGTGTTAGTCCCTAATTTGATTGTTATCAATTATCCAAAACCCACACATAGGGGGCGAATGCACTTACAAACTCCCCCTTTTTGGTAATTGATGACAACCAACTTAGGCTTACATAAATAGAAGGAATTTGAGGCTTTTGAATTGCAAACTTTAGGAAGAAGCTCCCCCTTAATTTATGCATTGGATTTGAATTCCATGTCTTGATCATAATCAAGATAGCATAAAATTTAGAGAAAGCTCCCCCTAACTTTTGCAATTCGTGGGGTGCCTACAAGTGTGTGTTGAACAAATAAGCGTGATGCATATGACAATATATCAATCACACAATGACTAAAGCAAATAGGCAAACACCACACAAAGCATATGGATAACATAACAAGATGAACAATATAAGATAAATATAGTTCTAGACTCAACCATCATCCATATTACATAAATAGGTTTGTAGCTCAACACATAGTTCAACACGAATAGATAAACCATTGTCCAACCCCACAAACATCAAAGCAAAAGATAGAGAGCTACCCTATTACATAGAGATAGAGATAAGCCTAACACTCCCCCTTTCGCATCAAGTGCCAAAAAGGGCAGGCCACATGAAGAGCATAGGATAGCACCAAGCTAGTAGTCCTCATTGTCATCATCATCGTCGTCACAATAATCAGCGAGGCCACCACCAACACCCATGCCATAAGGACGATCGGAATAAGAATCACTGGCAAAGGGTTGGGAAGAGCTACCCTGTCTAGTGTAGACACCCTGGCTAGGGTAAGACAATCCGCCAAAGATGGCTTCAAAGCCAAAATCAGCGACACCACCATGAGAAGACTGGCCACCATAGCCCTGCTCACCAGGAGGAGGCACACCATGGGTAGAACTTCCAAGATCATCATCATGTGTACGAGTCGCACCCGTAGCAGGGGGAGCCCCATGAGCCATATAGGCACTCTCATCAAAAGGATCACCAAGAGGACGAAGAGGAGATGAAGGTGGAAGGTTGAGATGCTCCTCAATCTGACGAAGCCGGCGATCCTCCTTCTCAGCTGTGTAACAAAAGTATGATAAGAACTTCTTGAGAGCAGATCGAGTACCTCCACCATACCCGGCACCACCCCCACGACGCTCGGAAGACGAGCAGTGGGGAGGCGAAGGAGCAGAAGGAACATCAAACGCAACCTCTTCCGCCTCAGCATCATTAGCAGTAGGATCAGTGGCATCATGAGAGGCACTAGATTTTGGTCCCAAGTTCCTCACACCATAGGAGGAATGTTTGGTGTGTGCGTAAAATTCATGGCCAACTACCTGCTCAATAATGATCATAAGATAAGGAGCATACGTTGTGACTTGTGGGGATCAACTGAAGCCTCAATGATCTTGCCCCACATGAACCTTGACACACTGAAACGTCCACCTTGTGTACCAAAACGAACCAATATATTGGGAGCATCATTCTAGATATGAATGGTGTCACCAATCTTGGGGTCAATAATGAGGCGAATCATATTGTTCAACACATAGAAGTAGGGCCTCAGATTGGCATACTTGAAATTTGCATGCTTAGGATCTGTGTACATCTCAGTAGCTACAAGATCATCAATGCCAATCCCAGCAGCATAAATGTCATGAATATCCGGGGCCTCATGATCAAGTCTATCAAACCCCAAGAGACGAGAGAAGGTAACAAAGTCACAACAGTAGTGAATACCTTGTGTCATCTAGTGAAGCTCATGATTCTCTCGATCAACAAATAAAAAAGCCCAGAACTGACAGATCACCTTAGTGGTCCAATCCTTGACAAAAGTCATGAGAGGCAAAATACGCCACTCCTCAAGCCAGGCAATCAAAGCATCAATCTTATGATGATTGTGTTTCCGAAGAGAAGCAAGCAATACTGCCTTGTGCTGGAAAAGTGGATTCTTGGAATGAACACCATCATGATAGCAGATGAAAGCATAGTAGTCATGGTGGAACTGTGACCAAAACCTGCGCTCAAGACTGTCACACTTGACATACTCATATGGATTGTCAGCACGCATGGTGCGCAAGTCAGCAGTCCTTTTCCTGTAATCCACTGGATAACGAGGGGTGTAAGCACCACTAACACTAGGACGAGATACCTTTGGGTTGGGCTCCAGATGATAATGAAGAGACCGAGGTGGGACCCCAATGTGAAGCGGGGACCGAGCCACAACTCAAGGTCAATAGCACGGCCCTGAATCAGAATATCCGAGTCGGGAACAACATCCTCAACCACTTCCCGATGACACCGAGGGGGGTTCGGCCGAGAAGGGATATCATTACCCATCACCGCGAAAACGAGCGGCCTCACGAGCCACAGGGTCAGTGGGAACATCAGAGCCACGAGCACTGCTGCTGCCCCGGCCACGGATGGTGCGTCCATCACCCGCATCACCGGAGGATGAGCGAGCATGACGAGATGGGTTCCTCCGGGTGCCTTCCATGCTACACAACCAAAAGAGGGCCAACAAGCGAGTCAAAACCAAGTAGAGAGAGTGCGGGCTTTGATTGAGACGCCAAGATTGACGGCCGGCCAGTAGTACCAATACTACTGTGCACAAACCCAATCCCCAAATCTGCCAAATCAACCAAACGAAATGCACAAGGAGTACTCTACTAGAATAAGGACCCCCAATGGATGGAGCAAATGCGAGGAATCGGCCTAGAACAAGGTACATTGATAGATCGGGCAAGAACAACGTATACCTTGCTACTCGGGATGAAGAGGCCAAATCCAAACAAATGAAGACGTCCACGCCAAAACCACCACCAAGGCCGGGGGAAGCTTTCCATAGAAGGGATTTGGAAGAGATGGAGGGAGGAGGGAGATTGAGGTGGAGAGGAGGGAGGGGCGGCAGGGAGCTGCCGCCACCTGTGCTTGCGTGCGCACGGGAGGGGCCTGGGCGAGTGAGCGGGTCTGGGCGGGCGGGTGGGGAGAGGTGTTTGGTTGGGGGAAAAAGAAGGGGACAAGTCCCCAGACTCACGCGGTTAAAGTCAACCCGTAGCGCAAAAAACACCTACCGGTACTACCGGTCGGAAGCGACCGGTACTACCGGTAATACAACAGCAGCCAAGCCGACCCGTGCGGGAATTTAACCTACCGGTACTACCGGTTCCCCACCGGTACTACCGGTGGCAACCGGTACTACCGATGTGAAGCGACCGGTACTACCAGTAGGTCAAAAAGCAGCTAAACAAGTTTGCACCATATGAAGAGCTACAACCATCTCAAACATGTCTAGATTTCAGCACAACAATACATAACTATGGACAAGCTTGAGATGTAGAAAATAGGTTTTGAAAGCTCCACACAAAATTTTCAAAAACATTTTATCCAATCTAAACCAATCAAGGGTGTGTGCAAGACATCAAACCTCATTACGAGAGTCAATGATATTTAGTTCACTCCTCAAAGCACAAAATCTTGACTCATCGAGAGGCTTTGTGAAGATATCGGCTTGTTGATTTTCGGTGCTCACATGATGCAAAGCAATATCTCGTTTGGCTTCGTGGTCTCTCAAAAAGATATGCCGGATCTCAAAAAGTGCTTTGTGCAAGAATGGTGTACGGGGTTGTTTGCCAACTTAATGGCACTCTCATTGTTTAGCTCACAACCAAAGTCTTTTAAGGTTTGCTTCATCCAAAGTAGTTGGGCACAACATGAGCCGACCGCCACATACTCGGCTTCCGCGGTGGACAAGGAAACACAATTTTGCCTTTTAGATCTCCAAGACACCAAAGACCTACCAAGAAATTGGCAAGTCCCGGTAGTGCTCTTTCGAGTTACCTGCAACCGGCATAGTCCGAATCGGAATAGCCAAGTAAATCAAAAGTGGAGCCCTTAGGATACCACAAGCCAAGATTAGGAGTGTGTACTAAGTATCTCAAAATTCTCTTAACGGGCATTAAGAGGCATTCTTTTGGATTAGCTTGAAATCTTGCACACATGCACACACTAAGCATAATATCGGGCCTAGATGCACAAAGGTAAAGGAGGGATCCAATCATGGAGCGATATACCTTTTGATCAACGACCTTACCATCTTGGTCAAGGTCAAGGTGTCTAGTTGTTGGCATTGGAGTCTTGACGGGTTTGACTTTCTCCATGTCAAACTTCTTCAACATGTCGTGGGTGTACATTGTTTGACAAATGAAGGTGCCTTCCTTGAGTTGCTTGATTTGAAATGCAAGAAAGAACTTCAACTCCCCCATCATGGACATCTCGAACCTATTAGTCATAATCCTACTAAATTCCTCGCAAAAAGCCTCATTAGTACTACCAAATATTATGTCATCGACATGTATTTGGCAAATAAAAATATCATTATTGACTTTGCGATTAAATAAAGTGAGATTGGCCTTTCCTATCTCAAACCCTTGTTTGAGTAGGAAATCCCTTACACAATCATACCAAGCTCTAGGGGCTTGCTTGAGCCCATAGAGTGCCTTCTTGAGCTTGTAGACATCGTTAGGATACTTGGGATCTTCAAAACCCGGTGGTTGCTCCACATACACTTCTTCGGATATGGGGGCATTGAGGAATACTCTTTTGACATCCATTTGATACAACTTGAATTCATGATGAGTGCAAAAGGCTAACATGATCCTTATTGACTCTAGCCTTGCCATCGGTACATAAGTCTCTCCAAAATCCAACCCTTCTATTTGAGTGAATCCTTGAGCCACCAACCGTGCCTTGTTTCTTGTGACCACGCCATGCTCACCTTGATTGTTGCGGAAGACCCATTTGGTTCCAATCACATTTTTCTTGGGACTTTCCACTATGGACCAGACTTCATTCCTTGTGAAGTTGTTCAACTCCTCTTGCATAGCCATCATCCAATCTTCATCATCAAGTGCTTCTTCAATTCATTGAGGCTTTTTTGGAGACACAAAGGAATAGTGCTCACAAAAGGTTGCTAGCATTGATCTTGTAGTAACTCCTCTTTGAATGCTTCCAAGAATGTTATCAACGAGATGGTTCCGTTGAATGGATTGGGGTACTCTTGGATGAGGCACTTGAGTTCTTCTTTGTATTGGACCATCATATTCACTATCTTCATTTGGATTGATTGATGAATCATGATCTTGTCTTGGGCTTCTATCTTGATCAACATCTTGATTTCTATCTTCATCTTGTGGTGGATCTTGAGTTGCATGATCTCTTGCTTCATGATCACTTCTTGTTGTCGAAGCATCACCATGGGCATTGGTTGACCCATGATGTACACTTGATCATGAGTGACTTGTACTTGCGCATCTTCATCATCATCTTCCATGGGTCTTACTTCACCGATAGCAAGTTTCTTTATAGCTTGATGAGAAGGTTCTTCTTTGCCTAAAATATCAACATTGACTTGCTAGTTTTGAGAGTCGTCGGTTTCATCAAAAGTCACATCTATCGCTATTTCAACTTGACCGGAGGTCTTGTTGAAAACACGATATCCATGTTCGTTAGTACCATAACCAAGTAAGAAACCTTCATCTACCTTGGGCGCAAACTTTGGGCTTTTGGATTTCTTGTTAAGTATGAAACACTTGCATCCAAAAATTCGAAAGTAATGCACCTTAGGCTTGTTACCGGTAAGGCGCTCCTAGGCAGTCTTCTTTAAAATCTTGTGGAGATATAGACGACTGATTGCATGACACGTCGTGTTGACCGCCTCCGCCCAATACTCTTTCTCTGGAGTCTTGTATTCATCCAACATTGCTCTTGCGGCTTCTATGAGCGTCCGGTTCTTTCTCTCTACAACCCCATTTTGTTGGGGAGTGTACGGAACCGAAAACTCATGCTTGATCCCTTCATCATCAAGGAACTCTTCAATGTTGGTGTTCTTGAACTCCATTCAATTGTTGCTTCTCACTTTCTTGATCTTTACATCAAACTCATTTTGAGCTCTTCTTGCAAACTTCTTGAATATTCCTTGGTTTTCGCCATTATCTCTCAAAAAGAACACCCAAGTGAAGCAAGAATAATCATCAACAACTACAAAGCCATATTTGTTACCTCCAATGCTTATGTAAGCATTGGGTCCAAATAAGTCCATGTGGAGTAACTCAAGAAGTTGAATTGTTGACACCACGTTCTTGGCGGGATGTTTAGCTCCAACTTGTTTGCCTGCTTGGCATGCACTACAAATCCTATCTTTCTCAAAAGAAACATTTGTTAGTCCAAGAATGTGTTCCACCTTTTGAAGGTTGGCCAAGTTCCTCATCCCAACATGGGCAAGTCGGCGATGCCATAACCAACCCATGCTAGATTTTGCCACTAAAAAAGTCTCGGACACCACTCTATTAGATGAGAAATCAACTAGATAGAGCTTGCCCTTTAATTGACCCATAAAAGCAATAGAGGAATCCTTCCTTCTAAGGACTTCCACACCCTTATCTGTAAAGAGACAATTGTAGCCCATTTCAAAAAGTTGTGATACAGACAACAAACTGTATCCCAACGAATCCACAAGTAATACATTTGAGATAGAATTACCATTTGAGATAGCAATTTTACCCAATCCAAGTATTTCACCTTTACCATTGTCACCAAACACAATCCTTTCACTTGAATCTTGACTTGGTTGAAAGGAGGTGAACATGTTCTTCTCTCCGGTCATGTGATTTGTGCATCCACTATGAAGCACCCAACTCTTTCCACTGGAGACGTATTCCTACAAGACAAGTTAAGCCTTTGTTTTAGGTGCCCAAATAGAATTGGGTCCTTGGGGGTTAGTCATGTAAGATTTGGGCACCCAAACACTCCTCATGATTTGCCTCTTCTTGAGGGCACCCACATACTTCACAACAATCTTGCCGTCCTTGCCCCAACAACACATATAATCACTAGCATAGTTTCGTGAAATAGGCACTTGTTGCTTGGGCACGTCCACTTGCTTTTTTTGTTGCTCTTGTTGGTAGCTTGTGGGATAGGTGGAGTGGCAACATTGTTGACCTTGTTGAGAAGGTCATTGAGTGGAACACTCTTGTTGTATTTGACACAAGACACTCCATTGATACTTTGCCCTCCATTGACCTTTCCATCATACCTATTGTAGCCAATGCCATCCTTGATGGAGGGGTGTCTTGAGCCCCTGTAGATGGTTGATGGTTGCTTATCCTTTCATTTGCAACCATTCTTCACAATCGTGTTCAACCTATGAATCTCCTTGTCCTTCTTCTCTGGCTCAACAAGGTTAGTTGCACAAGCATTTATATCAACTTTATAACATCTTTTACAACCATTGCTAGTTGAAGCTTTGGAGTCATCAGACTCCATAGAAGAAGAGGAAGTGCTATTCCAAAGAGTGCCATAGTTTAGCTCGAGCTCATGATATTTACTTGTCAAGCTTGTAAGGCTTTCTTGAACCAAACTATGTTCATTCTTGAGACTAGCTAAAGAGTTATTAAGTGAAGAATGCTCCTGAGACAAGCGCTCATAAGAGTCCTTGGCCAAGGATAATTCCACTCCAAACTTCTCAACTTCCCCCTTTTCCTTTGCAAGACATGCTTCAAGTCCTTGGTTCTTCTCCCTTTCTGCTAGGAGCAATTCACCTTGTGACTCAATCCATGTCTCACGCTTCTCAATTTTATAGATTAACTTCAAGATTTTAGATGCCGCAGCCTTTCCATAAGTTTTAATGATTTTCATGAGATATTCCTCATCATACTCATCATCACTATCATTCTCATCACTAGAATGAGAGGAGAGTTAGGTGGTACCTTATCTCCTTTGCCATGACGCAAGTAGGAGTGTGATGGTCATTGTCGATGAGGTTGGCGAAGAGTCTAGGTGCGAAAGACAAGTTGGTAAAGAGCAAAGTTGATGAAGCCTTGTTGTCGATAATGGGTGAAGAAGATTCTTGTAATGCTATATTGGCAACACCCTTCTTCTTCTCTTGAGTGTCATCATCACTTTTATCACTTGAGTCCCATTCTTGACCGAGATGGGCTTCACCTCTTTTCTTGCCCTTGTACCTCCTATCTTTATCATTGTTGTTCCATTTCTTCTTCTTCTTCTTCTCTTTTGGACAATCGGCAATGAAATGGTTATCATCCCCACAACCATAGCAAAATCTCTTCTTGTATGGCTTGTTTCCCACTTCTCATTTTCTCTTTCTTTTTCAATAGAAACTTCTTGAAGTTCCTCACCAATAAAGCTTGATCTTCATCAAGTTCTTCATCTTCTTCATTGTCACTACTATCTTCATTGTCATGCCTTTTGTTGCATTGGTTAGACCCACAATCTTGAGAGGCCTTGAGGGCAACACTCTTCTTTTGTCCCACACCTTCCTTGATTTCATCATCTAGTACTTCATGATGCTTCAACTTAGCAAGCATCTCTTGAGGAGTTATTGTATCATAGTTGTCTCTCTCCATTATGACGGAAGCAAGTATAGAATTCTTCGCTCTATACACTCTACACAAATTTCTTGCAGTGAAATTGTCATCCCAACGCTTGGAACCAAGAGCTCTTATTCTATTGACCATTGTCATGAATCTATCAAACATCTCTTGGGTGGTTTCACCATCATTCCAATTGAAGTTCTCAATCTTTCCTTGCAATAGCTCCATGTTTCCAACTCTTACACTTTTATCTCCTTCATATGATACCTTCAAAGTATCCCAAATGAGCTTTGCACTCTCTAACCCATTGACCTTGTCATTATCTTCCGGAGTTAGACATTGCAATATCAAGGTTGCAGCCGTAGCATTGAATTGCAACTCCATGTAATCCTCTAGTGTCATCTCACTTCCTTTTTCCGGGATCCTCACACCAACATCCACAACTTCCCAACATCTTGCGGCAATGAGATGTAGCTTCATCCTATGAGACCAATCGGTGTATCTAACTCCATCAAACATAGGTGGCTTGCCGGGGTTGATGATGGGTAGATGTGTGTTAGGGCCTTTGCTTGATGATGAATAATCGAATGGAATTCTAGCAAAGCCCTTGGGTGACTTTTCTCCATTCGCATCACCTTCTACCTCTTTCTCATTCATACTTGCCACATCTTCAACTTTCTTGCTCAAGACCTCCTTCATCTTGTCAAGTTCTTCTTGCATCTTGTTCATTTGCGCTTGTTGTTGTTCTTGCAACTTGACGGTGATCTTGGCGGTGAGTTGCTCAACTAGTTGACTCATTGTGGCCTCATCCATCTTGACCAATTATGTTTCCTCACGTGGTGAAGCGTAAGAGAGAGGAACCTTTCTCTAATACCAATTGAAATGACCTAATTGTCTGATGAGTGTATGGGTGTCCCGATCTTTCGGTGGAGATAGATAACTACGATTTGACTGGAGAGACGTTCACGATCCGACTACAACCATCCAAGGACGCTGCGCCTTAGCGATCGATACACCAAATCCAGCGGTTGCTCACGATCTTGCGGATCACAACCAACCAAACCACTAGGGTTATTCCTGCAAGCAATCGAAGAACAAGCAAGAACATGTAGAACAAGCACTCAATTGCAAATAAGAGATGAAGGATCAGATGTGATACACATGAAGGTGGGGTTCCGAATCAGGTAGAAGGGATGGTCTAGTCGACACACGCGTCTACAAGGAAGTAGCAGCAGCTAAACTTTCATCTAAACAAAACCCAATCTGTTTGTGGCGGCTCTAGGGGGGATATAAGGAGGAAGGAGGACGACCACAAGGGTCCTGGTGTCGTCCTACAACCCTAGGATGAGTCCCTAATGGACTCAACTTGATACACGGGCCATCGGCCCAAAATAGGGTGACGCAGCACCGTTGGCAGAAAAGATCTCGGTATTAAATTATCTACTGCGCACGCATCTGATAGGATATAGGTATGAGTCCGGACCCATTGGAAAGTAGACTTGATAAGCTTTCCAAAAAGTGCTAGAACGTCCCAATCGGAGTCCATATGAAGTCGTGCCAACCGTCGCAAGTTTGGACTCTTCTGCAGTCCGAATTGAACTTTCCAAAACGTGTTGGACTTGGACTCTTTGTTTCCTTGGATCGAATGTGACGTGGTGGCCTGGTGGAGAACGTTAGGAACACTTGGATTTGGTCCCCAATCAACTTCATTGACCATCCATGCTTTCCATATGCAATCTAACCCTTCCTTGATCCATGTAAGCAATTCTGAAAATGAAAACATACACACTTCATAGTGCAGCACCCATTCATCAAATGTAACAATGATAAACCTCATATAGAATGGTTTCACCTTTGATATAGAAGTGGTTGGCATGGTCATATCTAAGCCGGTGATGTCCTCATCATTGTCCTAGAGGGGGGTGAATAGGCAATTCTAGAAACCTGAAACTCAAAAACTTGATGTGCTGGAATTAGTACTACCGGTACTACCGGTGGGGAGAGACCGGTACTACCTTTGGGAGACTGGTACTACCAGTGCAACTACCGGTACTACCGGTTAATCCTACGAGATCTGCTAGAACAAGGATGAATTCAACTTAGATTTCAGATCTGCTAATTCCTTACTATCCTTAGGTGATGTAGAGGTAATAGAAGGATCCCCTTGCCTTGCTTCTTCACCAAATCGTAGATCGGCCTCTCCAACCCTAAGAACAAGGAGAGAGAGGAAGAACGCGAAGAACACCAAGAACAAGTGATGGCACAATATATATATGAAAGTATAGCACACACAAGTGACACGGGATTTAATCCGAGGTTCGACCTCCACACAAGGAGCACCTACGTCCCCGTTGTTGAGGTGACCACAGAGGTTGGAGTCTCTTCCACCTCCTTGCCTCTCTCAAGCATCCACAAAGGTTAGCCTGAGGTTTCCACTAAGAATCAAAGGGTGAATACAAACACTTCGGGGTGCCCTCATAAATGGAGCAACACGGGCAACCACGAAGAACGCCTAGCCGGCTAGGGTTCCAAGAACCCAAGAGTAAAAGATGCAAATCCAACCGGCTAGGAGAGGGATCCAAGTGCTCAAGTCGTAGATCGAAGTTCCCCGCTCTCTAATCTCGCTTCTCTCGCTCTAAGCTAGCAAGATTCGAAGTTCTAGAGCAAGAGGGAGAGAGAAGGGGGTGAGTCAATGCTTGCAGAGCTCCTTGTCTCAAGGTGGGTGAGAGTAAATGAATGGGTGAGAGTGAGGGGGAGAGAAAGGGGGCTCGGATAGACTTAAAGTCTTCAGCCCCGAAGCGCTACCGGTACTACCGGGGGGACCACTGGTACTACCGGTCAGCAAGTGGCCGTTGGAACTGAGCACAAAAACGATGCGGGAAAAAGAACTACCCGTACAACCGGAAGTTAACCAGTACTACCGGTCCCGACCGGTACTACCGGTGGAAACCGGTACTACCGGTAGTGCAAACTCCAGCAACTCACTTCGTGGGGGAAAAAGGCCTAGCAATACTACCTGTACCTGACCGGTACTACCGGTCCCTCACCGGTACTACCGGTGGCTCTGTTGACAGCCCCAGAAAACACTATTCTAAGATCCATTTCGCATGACGTCTCTCAAGCATCTTTATACTAATAACTTGAGCAATCTTACCCACTTCTAGTTAATCCAACTTGCACCCCTCTTGGTAGTGCGACTTTTCCTATAACTCAATTCAAAAGAATAAATCTATTTGGCACTTGAGATGAGCCACTTTCCATATAGTGGAATTGGGGGTGCTTCAATCACCAGATTTCATCGTTTAAGCGTATCAAAGAACTAACACCTGTGAATATACTTAGAGTAAGCATGTTAGTCCCTAATTTGATTGTTATCAATTATCCAAAACCCACACATAGGGGCGAATGCACTTACATATATAAATAAAGGAGCCATGGTTTTCCATACTTCATGTACACAATTCAACTTCTACAAAACGCTCACGGCGTTCGGCGACCACGACAAAAGGCTGACGGCGTCCGGCGACCTCTCCAAAACACTCCCATAGTGTTCGACAACCTCTCCAAAATGCATAACGACGTTGTCTCCAAACAACCTGGCCATATCCGGAAGCCTTCGAATCTAGCCTATCGATTTCATAGCGCATAGAAGTAGCTACCCTATACGCTACGATCATATCGATAGACATCTCAAATGATATCTCTCCATCAACTGAGAGATATCATCTATGTTGAAGGCCACGAGGTTATGTGCCCAGAATCTATATACGACCACGGCACGGTCGACGACTCTACAAGAATCATGGCTTTGCGCCCAGCGTCTGTAGGAACGGTCTCCACAGGCCCTACTCACGCCACGATCGAGCCTCTCGGAAAAAGGTCCTGTCCCTGACACCTCCCTAAACGTGCATGAGCTATTCGCCCTCTGCGCCGCGGGTTGCCAGTAGCGTACCTCCCGGGTAATCCCTATGGCACCTACGCGTGCAGAGGCTATGGGCCCTACGATCCGGGCCATAGGGAACCCAGGGCCGAACGATTCATCGCGACGGCTCATGACTTAGCAGGCACGATAGGACATACAAGTGAAACAAAAGCTCACCGCCCGGATATTATACAACTTTGTAGTTTTCACTTACACGTCTGAATTCTTGTATCTGGGATACAAACTACTGTTGTCCAGCAGCGAACAAATCAACATCCTTAACTACAATCTTCGCGATGCGATCAGCATCAACCTCCAGACGGTTCGCCTCCTCATCCGACGTCCCTGATGCAAATCCGGTCGCTACCCGACCAAGGTCAAGATTCGGGTAGTGCGACTACAACATAGCCAGGCCATGAGCAGCCACACTTTGCGCCACTGAAGTTGTAAAGGACCGAAGTCTGACCCACAGATCATGAACCTTTGATAGAACACCCTCCATAGTCGCTTGATCAGCAGGCTCAGGAATGAGCACCCGGCCATCAACACACTCCACCACAGGGGCGACCTCCCGCGCTAACGACCAGAAGTTATCATAGTAAGAATCTACCTTTGCCTGCAGGTCTGCAAATTGAATTCGAACGTTGCCTCAGTAATGATGACGACCCGTAGGGTTCGCAGTTCGATCTTTCGATGAGAGTTGATGGATAACTCGATTGGTGGATGGAGATGACGTTCACGGCTCGACTACAACCGTCCACGGACGCTGCGCCTTAGCAACCGATACACCACCTCTGATGGTTGTCGTGATCTTGCGGCGCGACAACCAGCCACTAGGGCTCCCGTCCTGCAAGCAATCGAAGAACCAACAAGAACAAGATGAAACAAGCACTCAATTGCAAGATGAATATGAAGGTTTCAATCCGAGAACACAATATGGTGAGGTTCTGTTGACAATCAGACGGACGGTTGATCCAACACGCGCACTGAAAGGCGACAACAATAGCTAACTCGACGAAAGAAAACCTAAACTGTTTGTGGCGGCTCTAAAGACTTATAAGGCGTTGGGAGGACGACCACAAGGGTGTTGGGGTCGTTCTCCAACCCTAGGACGCGTCCCTAATGGACACAACTTGATACATGGGCCATCCGCCCAAATTAAGGTGACGCAACACCGGTGGACAGAAAAGGACTCGGTACAAAAACGACTACTCTGGATGTTTCCGATAAGATATAGCCTTGGTACTGCATCCGTTGGAAAGTAGACTTGATAATCTTTCCAAAAAGTGCGAGAATGTCCCAATCGGAGTCTGTATGAAGTCGTGGAATCCATCACAAGTTGGTACTGTCCTGCAGTCCAAATTCAGCTAGCGCCCATCCCGTGTCCCGCTGATCCTCTCCATTGTTCCTGAGCAAAACAAGAGTGCATGTGTCTCCATTGTCTAAATATAATGGACAAGAGTTTGAGAATGAACTTACTTGATGATTGAGTTCATGGGCACAAGCACGAGTAATAGGACCAAGTGGTGCTGGAGATGGTGGTGGTGTGGTGTTGATGTCCTCATCATCCTCCCCTTCTTGCATTTGAGTCGTCCTCGACTCAAGATCATCTTCCTCTCCCAAATATGGCTTCAAATTTGCAATGTTAAATGTGGGACTAATCCCAAAAGTTATAGGAAGATCAAGCTTATATGTATTCTCATTAATACGTTTTAGCACTTTAAATGGTCCATCAGCTCTAGGGAGCAATTTAGATTTTCTCAATTCAGGAAACCTATCCTTTCTCAAATGCAACCAAACCAAATCACCAAGTTCAAAAATCAATTGCTTTCTACCTTTATCACCAGCAAGCTTATACTTAGCATTCATACGCTCTATGTTTTCTTTAGTTGTTTCATGCAATTTTAACATCAACTCAGCACGTTGCTTAGCATCAAAATTCAATTGTTCAGAAGTTGGTAGAGTCATTGAATCAATAGGAGCACGTGGTAACAAGCCATAAACAACCTAAAATGGGCACATCTTGGTAGTAGAATGCAATGAACGATTATAAGCAAACTCAATATGAGGCAAACAATCTTCCCACATCTTAATATTCTTCTTTAAAACAACCCTTAACATAGTAGACAAAGTTCTATTCACAACTTCAGTTTGACCATCAGTTTGGGGATGACATGTGGTAGAAAATAAAAGCTTAGTCCCTAATTTACCCCATAAAGTTCTCCAAAAATGGCTAAGAAATTTAGCATCTCGATCAGAAACAATTGTATTTGGTACACCATGCAAACGAACAACTTCGCGAAAGAACAAATCAGCAATATGTGTAGCATCATCAGTTTTATGACAAGGTATAAAGTGTGCCATCTTAGAAAATCTATCCACAACCACAAAAACACTATCATGGTCCTGCCTAGTCCTTGGCAATCTACTACCAAATGTCCGTCTTCTTTGCTCCAAAATGTCCCATCAAGCCACCTCCATGCCCTTCCTGAAGCAATGACAAACGAACGGAGCTAGCTGGGATGCATAGCTTGTTAGCTCTAAACACAAAGCCATCATTTAGAACAAATTTATTCCATGCTTTTCCATCCTTACATTGCAGCAACACGTCTTTAAAATCATTATCATGTATATATTGTTGTTTAATTGTTTCCAAACCAAAGATCTTATAGTCAAGTTGTGTTAATAAAGTATATCTCCTAGACAAAGCATCAGCAATGATATTCTCTTTCCCTTTCTTGTGCTTAATGATATAAGGAAAAGATTCAATAAATTCAACCCACTTAGCATGTCTACGGTTCAGTTTTACTTGACTACGAATATGCTTTAACGATTCATGATCAGAATGAATAACAAATTCTTTGGGCCACAAATAATGCTGCCATGTTTCTAATGTTCGCACGAGAGCATACAATTCCTTATCATAAGTAGAATAATTCAGAAGAGACCCACTTAGTTTCTCACTAAAATATGCCCTGGGTTTACCTTCTTGTAACAAAACACCACCCAATCCAATTCCACTAGCATCACATTCAAGTTCAAAAGTCTTATTAAAATCAGGAAGTTGGAGAAGAGGTGCATTTGTCAACTTATCTTTCAACATGTTGAAGGCCTTCTCTTGTGGGGTTCCCCAAGAAAACACGACTCCCTTCTTCGTAAGCTCATTCAATGGTGCAGCAGTGGTGCTCAAATCCTGCACAAAGCGACGATAGAACCCAGCAAGTCCTAGAAAACTCCGCACTTGGGTGATAGTCTTTGGTACTGGCCAACCCTATATAGCGTCCACCTTGGCTTTATCAACCTCAATTCCCTGTGGAGTAACAACATAGCCAAGAAAAGAAACACGATCTGTGCAAAAGGTGCACTTATCAAGGTTACCAAATAAACGTGCCTCCCGTAGAGCTTTAAAAACAACACATAAATGATCAATATGTTCTTCCATAGATTTGTTGTAAATTAATATATCATCAAAATAAACAACAACAAATCTTCCAATGAAAGCACGCAAAACCTCATTCATCAATCTCATGAAGGTACTAGGTGCATTAGTTAACCCAAAAGGCATGACTAACCACTCATACAAACCGAACTTAGTTTTGAAAGCAGTTTTCCATTCATCTCCCAATTTCATGCGAATCTGATGATACCCGCTACGCAAATCCACTTTGGAAAACACAACAGCACCACTCAATTCATCTAGCATGTCATCTAATCGTGGAATTGGATGACGATATCGAATAGTAATATTATTAATAGCCCGACAATCCACGCACATACGCCATGATCCATCTTTCTTAGGCACTAAAATAACCGGAACAGCACAAGGACTTAGAGACTCACGTATGTAACCTTTGCCGAGGAGTTCTTGCACTTGACGCTAAATCTCCTTTGTTTCTTTTGGATTGGTCCTATATGGTGCACGGTTGGGCAATGAGGCACCAGGAATCAGGTCAATTTGGTGCTCAATGCCTCGAAGTGGTGGTAGGCCCGATGGTATTTCACTTGGGAACACATCCGAATACTCCTGCAAAATGTTAGCGACAGCAGGAAGCAAAGAACGTTGCATATCATGAAGGGAAGTCAATACCTCTTTGCATACTATAGCATAAGCAATAGTAGTGGAAGCATTCAACTCATTAATATTAGATTTAGTAGCAAGCAAACAATTTCCTTTCAATTTTATCTCCTCTTTCATATCACCAATAGATTGGTCATTTTTATTGCTCTCACTTTTAGCTTTTGAGGCTTTGGCTACATCATCTTGCATAATAGCTTTAGGGGACATAGGATGCAACACAATTTTTCTATCATGGTATAGAAAAGAATATTGATTTGTTCTACCACAATGCATAGAATCTCTATCAAATTGCCAAGGTCGACCTAGCAGCACATTACAAGCTTGCATAGGCACAACATCACATTCAACCACATCTTTATAGGATCCAATGGAAAAATTGATTCGCACAAGTCTAGTTACCTTTGTCTTACCGCTGTTATTTAACCATTGAATGTAATATGGATGTGGGTGTGGTTTGGTGGTAAGCGCAAGCTTCTCCACAATGTCACCGCTTGTCAAGTTGTTGCAGCTACCTCCATCGATGATCATGCGACATGAACGCTCCTTGATGACACATTTTGTTTGGAACAACGTGTGTCGCTGATTTTGCTCTTCCTTCTCCATTTGTGCACTAAGCACATGCTATACAATGAGGCTCTCATAGCGGTCGACTTCACCTGCATTAATATGTTCTTCTATACATTCTTCACTACCTGCATGGTCAGCGACAAGCAATGCAAGTGTATCTTCATCAAAATCACTAGCAGATGAATACTCACCATTATCTTTGACGACCATAACGCGCTTGCTGGAACACTCACGCATCACATGTCCATATCTCTGGCACCGGTGACACTGAATGTCTCTCGTTCTACCTGTCGATGCTACGGACGAAGCACTTGCACTGGGCTTCTGGGCTGTCTTTGCTACTGAATTTGTGGGAGTAGCACTAGGCTTGTCACTTGAGGATGGCATAGTAGCACGTGTGCGGGGCTGCCATGAATTTGTCTTCCCTGCAGAAAAGTTATTACAAACACTAGAACGTCGCCCCTGCACTTCCCTTTCAGCTTTACAAGCAAGATGAAACAAACGGGTTACATTAGTGTACTCTTTATATGAAAAGATGTCCTGAATTTCACGATTTAACCCACCCAAGAGACTTTCCATAGTAGGTTCCTCATCCTCCTCTAAATTACAACGCAACATACACATTTGTAATTCTTGGTAATACTCTTCTACACTTTTAGCACCTTGTCTTAGTTGTTGCAGTTTATGTAGCAAATCCCGTGCATAGTAAGAAGGAACAAATCTAGCCCTCATGATTTTTTAAAGCATCCCAAGTATGTGGTATGTTATTAGGATTTTTCTTACTATACTCTATCCACCATACAGTAGCAAAGTCAGTAAACTCACTAGTAGCAGCCCTAACACATGTATTCTCAGGAAATTCGTGGCATGCAAACTTTTGGTCAACAACAATTTCCCATGAAATGTATGCCTCAGGATCATACTTACCATCAAAAGGAGGTATTTTAAATTTAATCTTACTGAAAGCATCATTGTTATTATGTACCTCACGTCAACGGTGACCCATACCTCTCCGATTAAAGCGTAGGCGATGTCGATCACGAAGGTCATTGTTATCAAGGTCCATATCACCAGAGTAAGCATCCTCATCATTATCTTTGACTCGCTCCTCATCCTTGTGGTCGTCATTATGTTGACCCTTGCCTTTTGTGTGGAAGTCATCAAAACAACTGAGAAGAACGGCAAGGCTTTTGTCCATACGAGCAACCGATGCTTCGACTCCTGTAAGCTTGGTGGTGGTGGCAAGTTGGGCGGCCTCTAGTTGCCCAATCTTGTCATTGGTCACCTATAAATCTCCATCGAGTCCTTCTGTATGCAGCTACACTTGCCTTGTAAAATATTGAATGATGCCCTTGGTGCGTGGAGATTGTGACATGTTGTTATTATCCTCTGTTCCTGACATGGTTTAGAAGACAAGAACAACAAGAAAACAGGTGAAGAAATAAAAGCCCTACGACTATTAGGATGTAGCTACAGCAAGGCACTCGCTCTCAACCTGTTTCTCAAGCTCTTACCAGTTCTTACCTTGCTCAGCAGGAGGGGTCAACAACCAGCAAGTCTGCAACCTTGGAAGTGAATGTATCGGTATCGCAACAACAACACCTGTCAAGTTGTAGTCGAGTATGTGGAGCTATAGGTGGCAAATGTTATGCTCAAGGACAAATACTAGCACCACGTTAGTTTAAAAAGCGAGCTGAATAATCGTTCAAAGGTGGTACTGTGCTGGTCCTAGCCTAGACCGTACTAGACACGCGAGCCTAGACACAAAGAGAGTCACAAACACCACCTATCCAAAGGAGAGAAACACAAAGATCAACCCCCTTTTTCTGTTTTTTTTGTTCTTTTTTTTGCTTTTTTTCTTTTCCTTTTTTTCAGGGATCCTGAAAACTGATTATATGAACAAATAGATGTCAAAAGAGCAATTCACCACACACACTTTCTTTCTCTCTCTCTAAAGTAAGTTTCGCTGTAATATGGTATGAAACTTGTAGTCCCGACTTGTAGTGCGCGAACTTAACTATGGAAAACAACTCGGACGGAGGCAATTTATAGCAGCGAATACCAGGGTAGTACTTGGACTTGATTCCCGAAATTAACTCGGACTCGAACTTGACAAAGAGAATACCAGGGTAGTACTCGGACTCGATTCCAGAAAACAACTCAAACTCGAACTGGACAGCTGTTGACACCGTTTTTCAACACGTGTCAAATGAGCTAAGGCTTGACTGGTCAGCGGCCGTTCTCCATCGGTATCGGGGAATCTTGAGCCAGTATTGCCGATGACCAAGTGTGCTACCGATGGAAGCTGGATGGTGCTTGTCGACGAAGGTTGATTGGTGAAGTCGGATAGTTTGAGCTATGAAGTTGCTGATGCCGATTACCGACAGAGACAATGCCGATTGCCGATAGGGGGACATTACTGATTGTCGATGAGGAGGCATTACCGATTACCGATGAGGGGGTGTTGCCGATGAACATGACGCTGCCGATGAGAAGCAGATGCCGAGTGCCGGTGAAGTGGTTGCCGACTGCCGATAGGTTGGTGAAGACAGTTATCGGTACAAGGTTGCTGATCGAGAAGTATTACCGATGCCGATAGGCATGGGATGCCGATAAGTTGACTTAGCGTGTGATATCAGCAGAGGACTACAGGTGGCCAAAGAAGGAAGTCGCGGATTGGGGGGATCCGCCGATGGAAAGTTTTCATCGAGGAAGAGTATAAGGAAACTGGTGTTTTGTACCGGTATTATTATTATAGTAGTTTGAGTCCGGCTCTTGCATGAGTCGTTTATTTTCCTTTAAAATAGGTGTGTTTGTTTAGGGAAATAAATATTGTTATCCGGCTCCTGCGCAAGTCAGTTTCCTTAAAATTAGGAGTTTGTTTTAGGAAGGATATGTGTCGTGTCTTTGTACAACTCTCCATGCGGTAGTATAAATACGTGCCTGAGGGCTACGGAATAAATATAAATAAATCCAATAAAGACAAACCAATTTTATCTTATTCTACTTTTTATCGCAATTTACCTTTTACTGCATTAGCTGTAGTTATCAACGAGTTCTTTCAAGCTTCGACGGGCTGCATCACCTTGATCTCCGTCAAATCCTTGCGAGTTCTGCGTGGGAGTACCTCTGAGCTTTGGCATCCGGGCGCATCGCTGTTGCCTCATTCAGCTCTGCTCTAGTTATCCTTGATCAATCTGAGCCTTGACGTCTGGGCGCATCGCTGTCGTCTCGTTCAGTTTTGTTCTAGTTATCATCCTTGTCGATTGATTGGTCAAATGGACTGGCACGCCTCCGGAATACCGAGCTTTGGGTAATAGCCCGAGGTGTTCGCAAATCCTGATGCTTTTTGTGTCAACACCTCTTTTGGCACGCTCGGTGGGACACGATTATATAGATTTTTATATCTATCATGACTAATCCAAGGAGTGTCATTGAAGTCTCCACAGCAAATCTAACAGATCATTAGAAGCAGGCTATGGAGCAGGCAATGGAGGAGTACAAGCGCTCATATCTTAGGTCCTTCAGCCTAAACGGGATCGGCGAAGCAGTACAGAAGCAAGATCCGTCGTCACCGCGGCAGACTACTTTCTACGCCGATCCTGGTAAAGTATAAGATACAGTTAATTATGCATTAAATAATGTATTAATTAGCCAATCCAATGTGTTGTCCGATACCGTATGCAATGCTGTCAAGCAAGCTTTCAAGGGACAAGCACCATATTATGTTGGTCCAGAGTATCGTCAACTCGGATCGGCGTATGTTGCGACTTCATTGGCGGTTCCAAAGGTGTCCACACCAGTTATGAGCCGATCTGCCGATGAGATCGCACCACCACGATTGACCCCAATAAGCACTACTCAGGTGAACGCAAATCTGGTGGCTTCGACAATGTCTGGACCTGTGATCCAGAATCAGCCAATTTCTGCCAACTGGTGGGGATACGGTATGTCTCCAAGTCTATCTGCTGATTCCAGGTTGGTCCAAGATAACCATGCAGGGTGGAAAATTCCCATGGCATTGACAACACCTGTACAGTCGATGGTTCCAATGATGCATTATGCTACATCTTCTCCAACTATGCGGTTGCCAACAGGGAATCTACAAACGGAGATATCCAGAGTGTCGTACGCCTAGTCATCGGCAAGTTGCGAGTCAACCCGTGGCGGCAATGGTTCTTCAAACCGGAACACCTGCTAATCAAGGTAGTTGTGCTGTCAATTATCCAGTGGCACAAGGACGACAGGCGTCAGCGGGCTATCAGCCATCGGCAACTTCTTGGCCGATGCAACAAGGTATGCCGATTGTCAATCAATCCGTATCGGCAATAACTGCTCAAATCGTGGTACCCGTGAGTCCAAGCGATCATCCAAGGGTACAACAAGAACAAGCATCCGCCGGTTATCAGTTATCGGCAAATGCCTGGCCGATGCAACAAGACGTGCCAATAATTAATCAGCCTATATCGGCAATTTCTTGGCCGATGCAACAAGGCATGTCGAGTGTCAGTCGGCCTGCATCGGCCGTGGCTGCTCAACCTACGGTGGCTACAAATCAAAGCTATCATCCCAGGATACAAGAGTTGCAAGAGCCAGCTGGCTCTCAGCCATCGGCAAATTCTTGGCCGATGCGACAAGGCATGCCGATTGACAATCAGTCTGTATCGGCAATGACTGCTCAAGTTGTAGTACCCGCAGGTCAAGGCGATCATTCAAGGGTACAGGAACGACAGATGTCAGCTGGCTATCATCCGATGGTAAATTCTTGGCCGATGCAAAGCGTGTCGAATGTCAATCAGTCTGTATCGGCAATAGCTGCTCAGCCTATGGTACCTGCAAGTCGAGGCCTTCGTCCGAGTGCACAAGGGCTGCAAGATTCAACTAGTCATCAGCCATCGATAAGTCCCGTGCCGGTGACACCTAATGTAGGATGGATCGGTCAGTGGCCGATTCAGCAGCAATATGTGCATCCTGAGCACCAGGTGGTAGGAGTTCTGCAGCGCCATCCAGCGAGTCTTCAGAATGAAGTATCATTACATCAACCGACAAATACTACGCCGCAATATTTGCAAGAAAAAGTGTACAGTGAGACATCGTTACAGCAACCGAGGAATGTAATAAATATAATGCCACAACACGAGCTAGCAACTGTGCAAAATCACTCATCGGCAACACAGCCAATGCATGGTATTATCATGACTAGTGCTGTGCACGCACCAATCGTCTCAAGTGCTTCGATGTTGAGACCTGGAAAGATAGATCGACCTACTCAGTCAGCAGGCGTCCGGAGTTGCTCATCGGTTAATCAGCCGATGCACAATATTCAACAGATTGGTGCCACTAATGTGTCAATTGTCCTGACTTGCTCGCCACAGGGCTATGAAGAAGTACATCAACCTACTCGACTAGTGGACGTCCAGGGTGGCCCATCGGTCAATCAACCGACGCACAATATTCAACAGACTGGCGCTGCAGATATGTCGATTGCTTCGGTTTATTCATCACAGAGATATGAAGAGATGCATCAACCTGCTCCACTGGTCAGTGAGTCTGTGCATCGGCAAGATCCAAACACAAGGCTATTTTCGACCGAGGAAATAGAAGATTCAGATTCGGACGAAGGGCCGAGTATCGGTGTTGCTGAGTTGGAAACATTCACCTTTGACATCACAGGGGCTGATCAGGATGTTAAATCATTCAAGCCCAAGAGGACTTGGAGTGCAAGAGTGCTCTTCGTTGGACAAGGGGACTCCGAGTCAGATAAGGAGGTGAACACCAGCGCTGTTGAATGGGTGGAAGATGAGGAGCCGATACCTTGTCCGCTCGGCCAAAGAAAGACTCGAAAGTTCACCTTCGATGTCATGAAGGCCGATGGGATATTTGACTTATTACTTCAGGAAGGGCAAATTAAGCTGGCCCTTAATCAAGTAATTCCATCGGCCAAGGGACCCAAAAAGACCAGGTACTGCAAGTGGCACGATGCAACTTCTCATAGTACCAATGACTACAAAGCGTTCAGGCAGCAATTGCAGTCAGAGATTGACTCTAGACGGATCAAATTTGAAAATGCTAAAGTCTAGAAACCAATGGAGATTGATCAGCATCCGTTTCCAAATAATATGGTAGAAACTAGTGGAAAGACTAAGGTGCTGACATCGGATGCTGCTAGAAAGAGTGCATCGGTAGATCCTGATCATCAAGGGGTTGAGCGCGACATCGAAAAGTTTGCCGATGACAGGAAAGGCAAGAGAATTGCCGATAAAGGTAGCTGTGTCGGAAGGGCTCCTGGTATGTTAATCACGCACAAGCTACCAAGGCGGAACTATCGGCAATCACGAGATGAGCGATATCGGCAGGAAGAAGAAGAACATCGGAAGTGGCTTCGTCGGCAAGACCACTGGAGGTGCCCCTTCTTCGTTCATTGTTGGGAGGAGGGCATTAGGCTGCCTACTGCCGATAACTGTCCTGAATGCAATGGGTATCACGCTGTCGATCGGTCAGGTAAGAAACCTTGTTTTGATGATCGGGCATCCAGGTACGCCAAGCCACCGGTACATGACCAGCTGGGGGGCAAATCTAGTGCCTATGGCAGGCTTGGCGGGCAGGTTGATCAAGAGGAGAACGAGGAGCAGACCAAGGCAAGAATGCCCAATGAGGAAGTGTTCTCCAGAGATTCAAACATCGGGAAAGGGGCCGATGCAAACGATGAGAGACGGCACCAACCCGTCTGGAAAACCAAGCTCCCTCAGTGGTGTCCTAAGGGTCTAACGAAGACCCAGAAAAGGAGAATTCAGCGAGAGCACCGTAATGACTTATATGGCACTGAAATTCCTTCAAGGGAAAAGCAGTAGAGGCCAAAGCGCAAGGATGAAGGTCCATCGGCAGACGACAATATATTGCCAACGGTTTAACCAGAATCAATCTTGGATTTGTTGGCTTGGGGGCTGCACTCGGCAAACTGGCAATTTCAATTATTGATACCTGAGGGCGCCTGCCGATGGTTTGTGTATGAAACGTCGTACTACCGATGAATTTGTTAACTGCCAGAGGAAGATGGTTGTAAGAATGACTCTGCCACACTTGCGTATGATGACTAAGTGTAGGGTGCGTGTGTTCTGGGAGTTACTCAAAACTTCTCGTGTGGGTCTATCGGCATTGTCCTAATTTTGTTCCGATGGAAGTATGAAACCTCGTTGCCGATTGTTGCTACGGTCGGGCTGAATACTAGGGTCTGCTAAAAGTTTGGATTACTCAGAGAGGATTTCAGCCGATTCAGTAAGTATCGGTGTCGGTAATGGTTGCTGATAACTAGGTGAGAGTTTGCCGATGGTACTCTGGTATGGAAGTTGGTATTACCGATTGGGACTAAGTTCTAGGCTTGGAAAATGGTTTCCTAATCAGGTCCTTATCGGATAAAACAGTCCGCTCCCAGCAATGCGTACATTCCAGAAGCTCTCAAAGGAGTTGATATACAGCGTGCTCGTTTGAATGTCGATGAAAGGAAAATTATAATACATCGGTAAAAGCATGTAAGCATTATATTACAAGACCCAAAATCAAGTATCAGAATTGCATTCTTGCCGATACAAAAAACGGATTACAACAATGAGTGGATGGCTAATATCGCACGTAGGCGGATTTGTTCTATCTCATCCATCTCTTTGGCATCGGCATCAGCGGAGCCCTCGACCGACTTGATCCTCTTCTTCCACAAGATGGCTTGTCGGGCGTTCTGGTCCCTTTCTTGCCGCAGGACCTTGATGGTATCGAACAGTTGGGTTTTCTGCTGGTTGGCAGCGGTCAAAGCCTCCTCGACCCTTTGTAACTCAGCTAATAACTCTTCTTTCTTGGGCGATAGCTGAGTGATTTCTTGATCGAGGCCGCTGATGGAGACTTCTGCCTGGCCGATGCCCTTGTGCTTTTCATCGGCAATATTTTTGAACTTAAGCTTCTCTTCTTCGCTCTTGGATTGTGCGGCCCTATCGGCGAAGCGACAGGAAAGCCGTTGGTACTGGACTTGCTTGATGTCGAGGAAGGTTGATTGGAGAAGGATTTCTGCCATATCGGTAGGGAGATGGCCTTGGATGTCCTTGAAGGTGATCCTTGCTACCGATGAGTCCTGAACTAGCTGGGATGTATCTTGTAGCAATAAGGAGAGCAATTCTTCAAGCTGGGACTTGATCTCTGCCGATAATGCTGGGACAGAGTTCTCCTCCTCATCGTCGTCGGGGATGTCGACTGCAAAGGAAAATAGGCTGTCCGCTTGAATGCGGCCTTGGCGTTCATCTTTATCCCGAGGGTTAAGACTAAAGGAGAAGAGACTGTCTGGAGAATCCTGAGCCTGAAAATGAAAAGGTTAAAGTGTGCCGATCACGAAGCTATACTATGAGTTTTCAGATGACCGACTTACCATCTTGAAGCGGATTTCCTGCCCAGGACTTAGCATACTAGATGGCCTAGCCTCGTCTTGGACATCGGCAGCAGTTGCCGATGACTGAGCCTCTGCCAGAGAAGCAGTCGACGCCGTCGGTAATGGTGGTGTTGTCGCTAGCGTTGTTTCCGGTGTGATACCTGGTTGTGGCGGTGATGCCGCTCTTTCGTCAGGAGCTTCGGCTAATAGTGTCAATGCCGATGTTGCCTTTGCCGCTACGACGGGTGGAGCCATTTCATCAGCAACTTCGGCTGACGGTGCCGATGCCAATATTGCCTCCGCTGTTGCGGTGGGTGGAGTCGTTTCATCGGGAACATCGGCTAGTGGTGCCGATGGCGATGCCGCCTCTATTGTAGCAGGTATAGTGATCTCCTGGTCGGAAATGTCATCCATCGGGTGATCGGGAGTTGGGGATGCTGATGGTCCTGCCGATGGTGCCGTGGTGGTCGACGGCGCAGTTGAAGCCGATGGTGAGGATGGACTAGCTAGCCTCAAGCGCCTTTTCCTTCTTGGCGCAGCAGTAGGAGATCCAACCCGTTTTGACGAGGACTGGGGGGCATCGGCAACCGGACTTGAAGGTACTTGTCTGCTAGGGGCAGCTGCCGATGACCTCATAGCCTGAAAATATTCAATGCAAGTTATACAAAGTGAATATTGCCGATTAAACAGTATATAATCGGTATGAGTGAAGATGAGTTTACTGCAAACACCCGCATCAGGGCAGCGGCAGCGGCCGATGTAGCCTTGGCTTTTGCAGGTGTTGGTGTAGGTACCTGTCGAGGAATGAAGGCAGCTAACGTGGGAGCTTTATTGCCGATGAGTGATACGGGACTCATCATTCGAAGCTTGAAGGTCTTGCCGCTCCTGCTCATCGGAGGAATCAGATCATCAACCTGTCAAGCGCAAGAAAGTTAAATACCGATGGTGGAAGCAAAGTAAGGAATGCATCGGAATGAAAACTTACTGCGTCATCGGGGATGATATGATCAGCGTCAATCATGTGCCGATAGTAGTGCGACGATTTCGCAAACAGTTGACACCTCCATTCTTGGCACCAGGACTTGTACTCATTTGTAATAAAAGAGGTTGGTGACCAGGAGGATAGGTCAAGGTCTGATACATCGGCATTGGGAGGAAGGTTGACAACCTTGTTCCAGTCCAGAGCACTGGAAATTGTCTACCTAGGCTTCACTACCTTGGAGTAACAAAGCTTGATCGGCAGTTGACCGAACGCCAGTTGTCTTGCCGCTACCGATGGGTAATAGAACTCAAATGATGGAGGGGCGTTCTTTCCCGATCTGAAGATGTTCACTGGAATAGCTCGGGGAGTAATGCTGGCCGATTCGTCATCCCCACACTGATGATCTTCCGGTATGTCCCTCGGGAATTGTTGGGCGAACAAGTCAAACTGAAGCGCTTTCTGCATCTGTGCGTTCAGCCACATATTGATGAACCACTAGGGACCTCCGAGGTTGCCAATGTGTTCACCTAGCAGTAAGTTCTGAGATATTTGATGGAGAAGGCGATATACCGATCCTAGTAGATATCTGCCTAGGGGAAGTCTTGTCCCATCGGCAAGTAGCTCAGCTGCTGGAAGATGCATGGTAGTAGGCCCAACTGCCCTGCCGCAGAAGATGAACTTGTCCAGCCACATGTTCAGGAAGGTGGCATGCTCCCTCTGGTTTACCGATCCTGTTTTCTAGTACTCTTGAATGTAACCCGTCCAACCGCCGATGTTCCAAGTGTTTACTCTGTGCTCGGCTTTCCTATTGAATAAGGTGAAGGTATCGGCAGAAGAGATGTCTAGGCCGGTCAACATGTGGACATCGAGAAGAGTGGGGGTGGCTGGTCCATATCGGAATAAGAAAGCATTCATAGTATCCGACCAGAAATAAGAGGCAACTATTAACATGTTCTCGTTGTTCTCCATATCGGCAATTGAGGGCCTGATACATTGGTCTAAGCTGCTCTCTTGCCAGTAAACTTGCTGCGCCCTAGCGACCCTAAGATACTAATTCTTCCACCGTTTGGTGGGCTTGGGCCATGAGCGGAAGGCATCTTTCCACAACCCTAAACTGAAGCATTCAGATCTGAATGGGATCCGATTGGTTTCCGCATTGATTAAGAAACTGGGATCAGGATTGCCCATGGGACCTAGGCAGCTGAAGGTGGAACCAGCGAGCGGGATCACTACCTTGTTATACAGCTCCTAGGGTTCGAAGGAAAGAAGGGGAAAATCAGAAAAAGAACGGGAATAAATCCAGATTTGTGCGAGAAAAGAACCAGCGGAAGGTTGGATTGGGAAGAAAATAAGTCTTACCTTAGGGATGTCAACATGGATCGCCATTGGAGTCAAGGGAGTGCTTGCAGTTCGTCCTTGACTGCGAAGGAGGACTGTTGCTCGAGCTCGTGTTCTTCGAGGGCGGCTAGAGGTTGAAGACAAAGGAAGGAAGGTGAAAGTGAAAATGAGCTCGGGGTAAAAAGGTAGTGTGGGTCCCGGAAACTTTTATAAACCTGCTCAGGGGCATTTTGGGGTTGCGGTCCACACTGTGCAGGAATGAGGAGAGCTCCGCGATAGATACGCGTGGTGATCGAGGTGATCTGCGATTGTCCATGCTACAATCGAGGGATTTTGTTATTAAATTGCAGTTCCACACACGGAGATCGAGGAAACTGTGCATCTATCTCAGAGGTAATGGCTACCGCAATGGCTACAGTGGAGAGAATTTTGGCACGTAAAATATTATACGCTCCGAAACTGGGGGGCATGTGTTGACACCGAGCTAAGGCTTGACTGGTCAGCGGCCGTTCTCCATCGGCATCGGGGAATCTTGAGCCAGTATTGCTGATGACCAAGTGTGCTGCCGATGGAAGCTGGATGGTCCTTGTCGACGAAGGTTGATTGGTGAAGTCAGATAGTTTGAGCTATGAAGTTGCTGATGCCGATTACCGACAGAGACAGTGCCGATTGCCGATAGGGGGACATTACTGATTGTCAATGAGGAGGCATTACCGATTACCGATGAGGGGGTGTTGCCGATGAACATGACGCTGCCGATGAGAAGCAGATGCCGAGTGCCGGTGAAGTGGTTGCCGATTGCCGATAGGTTGGTGAAGACAGTTATCGGTACAAGGTTGCTGATCGAGAAGTATTACCGATGCAGCAGAGGACTACAGGTGGCCAAAGAAGGAAGTCGTGAATTGGGGGGATCCGCCGATGGAAAGTTTCCATCGAGGAAGAGTATAAGGAAACTGGTGTTTTGTACCGGTATTATTATTATAGTAGTTTGAGTCCGGCTCTTGCATGAGTCATTTATTTTCCTTTAAAATAGGTGTGTTTGTTTAGGGAAATAAATATTGTTATCCGGCTCCTGCGCGAGTCAGTTTCCTTAAAATTAGGAGTTTGTTTTAGGAAGGATACGTGTCGTGTCTTTGTACAACTCTCCATGCGGGAGTATAAATACGTGCCTGAGGGCTACGGAATAAATATAAATAAATCCAATCAAAAACAAACCAATTTTATCTTATTCTACTTTTTATCGCAATTTACCTTTTACTGCATTAGTTGTAGTTATCAACGAGTTCTTTCAAGCTTCGACGGGCTGCATCACCTTGATCTCCGTCAAATCCTTGCGAGTTCCGCGTGGGAGTACCTCTGAGCTTTGGCATCCGGGCGCATCGCTGTTGCCTCGTTCAGCTCTGCTCTAGTTATCCTTGATCAATTGAGCCTTGACGTCCGGGCGCATCGCTGTCGTCTCGTTCAGTTTTGTTCTAGTTATCATCCTTGTCGATTGATTGGTCAAATCGACTGGCACGCCTCCGGAATACCGAGCTTTGGGTAATAGCCCGAGGTGTTCGCAAATCCTGACGCTTTTTGTGTCAACAACAGCCGCGAATACCAGGGTAGTACTCGGACTCGAACTTGACAGCAACGAAATCTACTTAGACTCGGACTAGAACGTGACAAGAACTCGAAACTCTAAAGGACTGTAACTAAAACCAGCAACTCGACACAACCGATGCAATTGACGACTCAACAAGCCCTAACTAAGTAGTACTAGCAAAATGCTCAACGGGTTTATGGGATTACGGAAAACTAGTCTACTATTTTTTCTGGCTTTTCTGGACTATAGGAAAAAAAATTTGTGAAGAATTGGAAGTCTCTCACCGATAAACCTTGCTCTGATTACCAACTGATGATGACTCGTAGGGTTCGCTGTCTGATCTTTCGATGAGAGATGGTGGATAACTCAATTGGTGAATGGAGATGACGTTCACGGCTCAACTACAACCGTCCACGGACGCTGCGCCTTAGCAACCGATACACCACCTCCGATGGTTGTCGCGATCTTGCGGCATGACAACCAGCCACTAGGGCTCCCGTCCTGCAAGCAATCGAAGAACCAGCAAGAACAAGATGAACAAGCACTCAATTGCAAGATGAATATGAAGGGTTTAATCTGAGGACACAATATGGTGAGGTTCTGATGACAATCAGACGGACGGTTGATCCAACACACGCGCTGAAAGGCAGCAGCAATGGCTAACTCGACGAAACAAAACCTAAACTGTTTGTGGCAGCTCTAAAGACTTATAAAGACTTGGGAGGATGACCACAAGGGTGTTGGAGTCGTTCTCCAACCCTAGGACGCGTCCCTAATGGACCCAACTTGATACATGGGCCATCAGCCCAAAATAAGGTGACGCAGCACCGGTGGACAGAAAAGGACTCAGTACAAAAACGACTAATCTGGATGTGTCCTATAAGATATAGCCTTGGTTCTAGATCCGTTGGAAAGTAGACTTGATAGGTTTTCCAAAAAGTGTGAGAACGTCCCAATCGGAGTCTGTATGAAGTTGTGGCATCCATCACAAGTTGGTGCTGTCCTGCAGTCCAAATCCAGCTAGCGCCCATCCCATGTCCCGCTGATCATCTCCATTATTCCTGAGCAAAACAAGAGTGCACGTGTCTCCATTGTCTAAATATAATGGACAAGAGTTTGAGAATGAACTTACTTGATGGTTGAGTTCACGGGCACGAGCACGAGTAATAGGACCAAGTGTTGCTGGAGATGGTGTTGGTGTGGTGTTGATGTCCTCATCACAAGGCTCGGGGACTGCGTCCACGGCAAAGGAGGGCGGCGCGAAGGAGGAAAATAGCCCGGGACTGACACCCGGGGACTTCGAATCAAACAATATGACCCCGATGCAAGAACCTCCCAGCTCCTTACATCAGGCTCGGGGAGTACGGGTATTCGCAGTTGTTTCTTACTAAACACATATTTCAGTTTTTAAATTTTCAATATATGATCCTGATACAAAAAGCTTCCAGTCTCTTACATCAGGCTTGGGGACTACGGGTATTCGCAGTCGTTTTATACAAAACTCATGCTTCGGGTTTTAGTTACATACCTTATGCATCTTTTTATAAATCCTGGCACCACGTGCATACTTCACCTGCTACCATGCTCGGGGACTAAGTGGGTACACTTCACCTAGTGGTGAATGTAGTAATTTTCTTCTCGACAAAACTCTGCCGTTTTTGTGTTGTTTTTGCAGAGCCTAAGTGGGTACACTTCACCAGGAAAGGACCTTTCAAAAGTTTTTCTTTTTCAGCATGTCACATTGTCCCAACAAGCAGCCACAGCATCCGACAAGGTGACCTGCCCGCACATCAGGCTACGATGCTCTCGACCAGCCCGACCTAGTCGAGAGGCTTCTCCGAGCAGCACCTCGACCAAACAGCCTGGTCGGGACTTCACGACGACCACAACACCACAACACATGATGGTAAAGTATTTCCAAATCATAGTCCTTGATCAGCTCGAGCCATCTTCGCTGCCTCATGTTCAGATCTTCCTGAGTGAAGAATATTTCAGGCTCTTGTGATCAGTGTAGATCTCACACTTGTTCCCAATCAGGTAGTGCCTCCAAATCTTTATAGTGTGCACAACAGCTACAAGCTCAAGATCATGGGTCGGGTATCATTGTTCATGCTCCTTTAGCGGACGAGAGCCATACATGATAACCCTTCCATGTTGCATCAGAACACATCTCAGACCTTGCCTCAAAGCATCACAGTATACGACGAAGGCTTGCCTAATGTCAGGTAGTGCTAGCACTGGAGTGGTGGTGAGCTTGGTTTTGAGTGTTTGAAAGCTCTTTTCACACTCGGGCGTCCACTCAAACTCATTGGTCTTCTTCAATAGGTTGGTCATAGGCTTGGCTATCTTGGAAAAGTTCTCGATGAATCGACGGTAGTATCCTACCAATCCCAAGAAACTTCTGATATCAGTCAGATTGCGGGGTTGTTCCCACTACTTGACGGACTCGATCTTGGTCGGGTCCACTGCCACTCCCTCAGTGGTGAGTACGTGACCCAGGAATGCGACTTCTTCAAGCCAAAACTCACACTTGCTGAACTTGGCATATAGCTGATTCTGCCTTAGCTTCTCAAGCACAGCTCTAAGGTGAAGCTCATGCTCTTCTACGGTGGCAGAATAGATCAAGATGTCATCAATGAACACCACCACATACTTGTCGAGCTCATTCATAAACACCTTGTTCATCATATTCATGAAGTAGGTTGGGGAATTTGTGAGACCGAAGGATACCACAGTGAACTCATACTGCCCATACCTTGAGATGAAGGCTGTTTTAGGAATGTCTTCGGCCTTGATCTTCATCTGGTGGTACCCAGACCGAAGGTCGATCTTGGAGAAGAACTTGGCATTCCTAAGCTGGTCCAACAAGTCATCTATCCGAGGTAAGGGATATTTATTCTTGACTTTGACCGCATTCAAGTTCCGATAGTCAATGCACATCCTCATTGACCCATCCTTCTTCTCAAACAACACAGGAGAACCCCATGGGGAGGCACTCGGCCTAATATACCCTTTCTCTGTCAGCTCTTCTAGATGCTTCTTCAACTCTCCCAACTCATCTACCGACATGCGGTAAGGCCTCTTAGCAATAGGGCCTGTGCCCGGTAGGAGGTCGATCACGAACTAAACATCCCGATCTGGGGGCATTCCCGACAGCTTCTTTGCAAACACATCCGGGTACTCACATACCACTAGCACTTCCTCCAACTCCTTAGCTACAAGGGTGCACAACTTAGAGATAGTCTTCCCCTTGTTGGGTTCGCATCGAACCACCTGGCCATTTGGGTGCGTGATCATCACATATCTAGGTGAGCACGAGATCACACCCTTGTGCAGGGTCAACCCATCCATCCCTAGGATAACATCTAAACCTTGAGAGGGTAGTAAGGTAAGATCGGCTAGAAAGGTGTGTCCCTCAATGGTAATGCTCACATCCTTGCATCTGTGAGTGCATCTGATGTTTCCCAAAGGTGATTGAGTGTATAGGTACCCGACGAGGGGTTACTGGTGGACCATACTCCTGTACAAACTTAGTAGAGATATAGGAGAAGGTAGCTCCTGAATCAAACAGCATGGATGCCTTGGCACCGTGTACTAAGAACATACCGTACACCACGTTGGTAGCAGTCTGCGCATCTTCGTAAGTCAAGTGCGAGAGGCGGCCACGGGTAGGTCTAGTAGCTCCCTTGTAAGGGGTGCTCTGGGCCTACCTAGTGGGGGCCGGTGTCGGTGGAGCGGCCTTCCTTGTGGGGCAGTCAGCAACCCTATGATCCGGAAGGTCACAACCAAAGCAAGTGAAGGGCACACTGCCTGTAGCGGTGGGTGTAGGTGCCTTCCACGTGCCTGTGCTCGCCGCGGGGTGAATCAGCGGAGGGCGGACTGGAGCGAGGTGGTGGTAGTTGGCGGTGTAGGTACCACCTCCACGGCTCGGGCCACGCACAGCTCCTTGAGGAAGACGAGGGCGAGGCGAGGGCAACCCACTCACTCGCGGCCTCTGACGGGCCGAGGAGCGAGAGGTAGCCTCCGTACCGCGCTTCTTCTCCTTGAAGAACGCGTCAGCCTCCAGACGGTCCTTCTCGATCTCCAACATCTTGTCAATCATCTCCCTCAAGGTGTAACTAGAGTTACCCGAGAGGGCCAGCTTGAGATGAGGGTTTAGCCCCTTGCGGAAGTAGTACATCTTCTTCTTCTTAGTGTCGCTCTTAGAGGGAGCATACCGCGTCATGCAGGTGAAGTGGTTCATGTACTCGTGAATCCTCTCAGAGCCCTGAGAGATGTTGCGGAACTCCTCCGCCTTGGCCTCCATAGCACCATCAGGGATATGGTACTCACGGAAAGCCTCAGTGAACTCCTCCAAGAGATGTGAGCAGGGTCAGGGTAGGAGTCACTAAAACTATCCCACCAAGCACGTGCTGCGCCAGTGAGCTGGTGAACTACAATCCTGACACACTCCTCATCGGAGTAAGTGGTGAGGTCCGACTTCTTCTCGATCTCCCGCAGCCAGTCCTCGGCGGAGATGGGGTCATTGTCGGTGCCATTGAAGGTAGGCGTCCTCAGCTTGAGGAACCCTTCCAGCTTCCTTTGGAAGTCATTCTAGAAACCTCCATTGTGCCTCGCCATGTTCTCAGCGAGGGCCTCCATGATGCGGGTCTGCCGGTCCACCACCTCAGCCAGAAGCAGGGGAGGTGGTGGTGGTGGGTCTGCTCCGAACTAAGCATCTCCAGTGGGCGGGGGTGGTGGAGGAGGTGGTGGAAGGTCCTCTCCAGGCTGGGGTCCCTCCACACGCGGTGGGGTAGCAGCGTGGGGCGCCTCCTCCATAAAGAGGGGTACGCCTCCGCGCCCATGACCACGGGAGCGACCACGACCATGCGGGGCCAGTGCGGGGGAAGGGGAACGACGACCCAAACGCTCAGAATGGCGAGTCGACATCTTGCTGCAAGGTATATGGATTAGGTGACCGTGCATTTAATTAATATTTAGTTAAAGTAATTAACTAGCCATACACTCAAGCAAAGAACCATAACAATCATAAAATGCGATAACAAGCAAGCATCCATTACATGAGTTCAGTACATGGCGACATCTCCAGCAGCTATGCTAGAAGATTCGCGAGAATCGCTCTATGCGTAGGTAGGCTACAGAAAGTGGACAATCTACTCTGCTCTCTGAGTGAGTCCTGTCACACGGTCACGCGAGACCAACTCAGCTCTACTACTCCTACATTACTCATGAAGCATGACTGGAGCTAGACCGAGTTGCTGTCGACAGAGGGGGGGCAGCGGCTGGTCCATGGCCTGGATCTCCTCGGGGGTCCTGTGGAGACCAGAGACGTAGGCTGTAGCATGAACAAGCTCGTCTGTCGGGGGTGGCTCAGGGTACTCCTCCAAAGGACACGCCATCAGGTTGAGGCGGATCGGTGGAAAGGTGAACTCCTCCTTGCGAGCCTCTGAGCGGTACCTCCCTAGCAGCAACTCCTAAACCTCCTCGTATTCCCTGACGCGCCTTGCGTCAGACTCCTTCCAAGCCTCCATGGTCCTATCAGCCTTCTCCTTGACAAACTCCCTGAGCTTGACGTAGGTGATCAGATGACCAAGGTTGTGCGTAGCATTGGAGCGCACTTCAATCGACTCCTACGCAGCCAAGTTGTACTTGGCCTGCACCACCACCTAGCGGATCTTGGCCCTCCTCTCGTCCTTGTAGCACTGCAACAAGGCAGTATTCCTCGCATTGAGGATCCTCTGGAGCTCACTCACCTCGTTGTCGAGGTAGTCGTTCCTCAGCCCGAGATCTCCTGCCTTGTTCTTGAGATCCTCAATCTCCCTCTCGTACGCCCTTGCACGGAAGGCGTGGGCGAGCTCATGGTGCCCAAGCTCACGCCAGAGGTCGAGATTCGCCTACTCCAAGGCCTTCTTCTCCTATTCCGCCTTCAGATGGTCCTGATCCGCCTCAAACATCAGGTTGCAGTAGTAGCGGCTCCTCTGCTCCACCTCGAGGATGTGCCGGTCCTGATACAGGATGTACCGCCCAGACATGCGGACCCAAGGGTCGTCCTCAGTGAAGACAGCCTGGTCGATGACGGCGAGCGGTACCCAAGTGCGCTTGGAGAGGTCCAAGACACGCGGGAGAAGGCGGAAGTGGCCTCCCTTGAGGCGCTCGTACGCGTCACACATCACGCGGCGGAGTACCGAGTGGTAGACGGACTGAACGCCTGCGTCAACGGAGGCCTCCACCTCGAGCTCGGTGAAGGTCTGTAGCTCCGGCACCGTCTCACTCGCGGGGACCATGAGAGAGATCACCACGTAACCCTCTAGGCCACCGTCAGGCGAAGGCTTGCCTCGAGCATTCTACATGAGGCTCTCCGCGAGAACACCGAGCTCAGCGAGCACCTCGCGAAGGACGAGGGCAAAACCCCCATAGGTCATCCCATCGAATGTGACCTCAGCAGAGTCGTAGTATAGGGGGCCGAGAGGCTGGTGCTGGGAAAGGCCCTCCAAGCGCACTTGGGTAAGCCATGCATAAGGAGGTAAAAGATGCAGGGTCAGTACTATAACCAAAAGTTTTCTTTTTAGCGAGTTATGATTTGTCCAATCCTAAGGGTTTCATCCTAGGGTTAAGTATGGCTTTGATACCAACTGTAACGATCTCAATTTTCCACGAAGGGAAAATCCACAGATGCAAAATATAATACGATAGTCTCAGGAGATCATCCCATCGAATTATCAAATTATAGTCGATAACATCGTCATACATAGACTTTTGAATTAAAAGAGTATAATAGAGGGTCTAAGTTAATTCTTACATCGCCACAATGGCGGAATCACACTAACATGTAGCATCCTGAACAGCGAAGGTAAGCGTAGATCTCTAGCATCTCCGACTTGAGCGCAGCATGAAACCCTACTCCTCCGGGTCAACGTCCTCGTACCCGTCCTCCGGCTTGTCACCTGAGTCCAAAATCTTTTAGTACGATTTGTCCTGGCCACTGGCTCCCACCCTATGCATTGCGTTTCGCTATGTGGAAAGTGGTATGAAAGAGGTAGAAAAGTGAACCTATATCTGGCTGTGGTTTTTCCTATGCAAGTTCAATATTAAGTAGTTTAATATAATAGTTTCTCAAGTTTTAACACATTTCCCACTCATTCATCCAATACACACACATCTCACCACACACACTCACACTCTCTAGTCGACAAGGACGACTCCCTCTCGTCCTCGCCTCAGCGGCTCACAGCCGGATCCTGCATAACCTAGGGGGAAGAAAAGAAAGGACTCATCTCTCTACAACAAGTAAGGCGTAGGTCATGAGATGTCCATAACCGTGGACACGGCTATATGTATAGATCGATCAACTCTGCATAGTGTGTACACCTGTATCCACAAGATCGCCATCATCGACGTTGTGCAACGCCTAGGCTGATAACGGGCTATCTCCTGATCCGGAACGACACCATCCTGCCACTCAGCCCTGGGGCTCCCCGGCGCACCGGCAAACTGAGACTAGGAGACGCAACACCTGGCCAACATGGTACTGCGCATCTAGGATGGTGCGGTCCCCACGACAGCACCACCCACCCTTATCACCTAACAACCTAGCAGTAATGGTATCGCCCAAACCGATTGACATCCGCACCCCGCCCATTCAGGGACGAGTGGTGTGCACGAGGGGCTCATGGTTTCGTTTTCCCTTGCTCTTCCAGATCCTAGGTGGGATCAGATAGGTAATCTTCACATTCGGGGTACTCCCCCGTGCCATCACAGCACCTCTATTTCGAGGCTTGCCCCGGGATCTCCTCAGAACACAAGTACCCGCCATAGGTACCTCACGTGGGGATGCCCAAGTCGCACCCCCGGCAAAACTCGTCCCACGGACTCGTCGTAGGGCCTGTCTGATCGACTCAACCCTCACCACACACCCAACACACACGCCAAGATCTCCCTAGTTATTTATCATCATTTTAATGGCACACAATGCCTAGCCACTCACAAACAAGTAGTCTACTCAGCGTAAGATAAGCGCATGAATAGAGCATGACATGGTATTATAGCGGTGTCTAGCCTATAAGCGGGTGTGCAGGAGTAAGGTTGCGACAAGGTAATGGCGTTTCAAGCAACCTACCATGCAACCTATCAGCGCAATTGCATAAAGTAAAGCAATGGCAATCTACTCAGATCATGATATGCCTAATAGGTGCTACGATGGTGGGTGGGACATGGCACCTGTCCAGTCGTCGCCGAGGTCCTCCGTGTAGTTGGGGTCCTCCTCCTCAACGGTCGGCTCCTCCGGGTCTATTTCCGCAAATGAACCACGACTTAGACATTACTATAGATAATCATGAGAATGCAAAAGAGATCGAAAAAGATCCAACTTCACTCAACCATAAGCCTATGACGTAGGGATTGTTTTCAGAAAAATTTGGACACCAAGTTTATATTTTTCCAAAAACGTATGCATTTTCTAGGAATTTCTAAAGCTCTAAACTCCATTTTTAAAGAAAAAGGGTAGGATCAGGGGGGGTCTGGGCCGGCTATTCTATTCGGCCTGGCTGGCCGGTCTGGCTCCTACTGACCTGCCTTCGGCTGGGCCGCACCGGCAGTGAGGCCCAACGGCGCACGACCCACTTCCCCTCTCTCTCTTCCTTCCACCTCTCTCCCTTCCTTTGGCCTGTTTCGCGCCAGAGGCCCACTCAACTTCCTTCCCACACTGGCCCGCGGTTGCAGCTGGTCTACGGTGGACTCCCATCCCTCCAGACCGACTCCTTCCTGCCTCTCCTTCCCCTTGGTCCATGGTGGACTAGCACTGGCACGCGCCGACCTCCTCTGCTCTGCCCCGGGCGCGGACGCGCTGCGCAGACGCGTGCGGGCACGGGCGCTCATGGCCCTTCTTTTCCCTCTCCTCATGCCGGCATCCAGCTCTTACCGCTGGCCCTTCCCGACTACAACCCGGCCCTGGGAGCTCGGCTCTACGCGGTGCAACACGGCGACTGCGACCGCGGCGGCGTGGCTCGGCGCACACAGCGGAGCGCCGGTGGCGCGGAGGCGGCACTTGCAGGCGGCTGCGGCGGTGGACGCTCGGTGGTTGCGATCCTCGGCAGCCCCCTCCTCGATGAGCGAGGTGGCCAGGGAGGTGCGGAACGCGTGCGGGCACGGCGACGACGATCATGGCGCTCGGCGGCCGGTGGTGGGGCGGACGTGGCACGTGCGGATCGTAGCCCTAGGTCGGGCACGACCATGCAGTGCCTACGTGGCTCGAGTGGCTTGGTGTGCCACGAAGAGTGTTCGTGTCACGGTGGTACGCGCCGCGGTTTACCGCGACGGCATGGCCGGGGTGGTCGGTCTTGCGCGGCCAGCGCGACGGGGACCCCTAGGGCTCCTACACGTGAAGCGGCTAGGTGCGCATGGTGGCTACGCTGCTCAACGCCCCCCCCCCCTCGTCAAGCGAGGTGGCCGGAGTTAGGCAGAACGGTCGCGACGTGGTGGAGCGGTAGCGGCGTGGTGTTCAGCTGCGCTGCCGAGGCGAGCGTAGCACCGAGGGTTCTGGGGGTCGTGGTGAGGCGTTTGGAGGTGCCCTAGGATTGGTGATGGTGCCTGTGCAAACGGCAAGAGCTGTCGAACCACACCAAGGCGGGAACGGAACCTTGCCGTGGCGAAGCTCGGCCATGGCAAGATCACGACGTGATAGAGGAGCTCGGCATCGATGCTTACCACAAGTGGCGGTGAAGCTAGGCTGGTGGTGCGGTGGCGAGCCGTGGCCGTGATGAGGTGGTGCAGTGTTGTGCCGTGTAGAGCCGCAACATCGGTGTAGTCGATTGCGTGATCCTCCCCGGCGAGCACGGACGGCGTCACGGCGAGGCGGCACCTCTGCAGCGGCTTGGTCCGCTGCTCCTTCTCCCTCCTTCCTTCTACGGTGCGGTGCGGGCGTGGCCACTGGGTGGTAGCTGTGGCTTAAGGAGTGGCGCGGCGTGTTTGGGCTCTGCCCTCTTTATAGTTGGCTCGGCCATGGACGCCGATGGACGGCTGAGGCAGCTATGATTTGAAATGGACGTGGGATGGGGGCTCTAGGGTTAGGGTTTGAAGAGCGGGGGTAGCGCACGACGCGTCCCGGTGCGCAGCGCAGGTCAGAGGTGCGCTGCAGGCTTGCCGTGGCGTCAGGGCTGACGGCGAGCGTCACGCTCTGGCGCGACGCTTGGCATTGGAGGGATGTGAGCGGGGGCTGGTGTGGACGACAGGCGCATGCTCTGGCGCATCTGAGGCCATCCTCCTGCGCGCGGGCTTGGCTTCGAGCGGCGAGGAATTGGCAAGTGTAGTGGTGCCTTTTCCCCTACTCCCTTTCGTGCTTGGCCGAGAGAGGAAAGGGAGACGAGGTGGGGGATGACGGGTGGGACCACGCGAGAGGGTGAAGGGGAGGACAGGTTGGGCCGGCCGTGGTGGTGTCCGGCGCTGGCCTGGTGGGGTGGTCTGTTGGCTTGGGCTGGTTAGCCCCCAAGCCAACCCTTTCTCCCTTTTCCCTTTTCTTATTTACAAACTAGGTTTGCTTAGTTTGAAGTGCAACACATAAAATCCAAAAGAAGCAAATCAAAGTTAAGTTAAATGAAATGTTATGCAACTATATTTAGCACTATTGGGATCTACTTGTGCAACTAACAAGGGTTTCCTATCATGCAAACACCATCATGGGTTAACTAAGCAAAAAGTTTTAAAAAGTTGTGATTTTTGTGTGTTTGAAAACTCGGGTTGTTACACTCCCTCTCCTTAGTCATCCTCTAGAGCCATCAACACAACCTACATCATGGCTCTGATAGAAGAGAGCATGACAAGATGCTTATCACCCCTTATGCTAAGGCCATGTCAAAAAAATAAGACTTTCTCTCTCCACTTTCTCCCTTGGCACACCTTAGCCCTTCATAGCAACAAGATACTTAGGCTTGATAGTCTATCACTGATGAATCAAATAACATATGCATAAGCTATAAATGACAAATGAAACTCTTGGCTCTGCTAGTGTCCTACCCCTGCATTTGATCTCTTTCTGTTCTGTGCTCCAGTATGTAGTGAAACAAGTATGGGGGATATCGATCGACACCCCAACATACCTTTTGACCAGATCAACCACGAAATCATGATGTACACGGTCATGACACATCCCACGAAAAAATTGGACCTCATCGGCCACTTTTGTGCATCGACCGATGCACGTTCGGGGCCAAACAGCAAAACTGACATAGCAGAAGAACATTGAGAAGGTAAGATATCTATTTTAGGGACCAAAGTGGCGAAACGGCTCCAAAGTGGGGTCGGCTGATCCCACCAAGTATCCCCAGGCCCACCAGCCAGCATCCATGCAACATCCTCATCAACTCTGACTGGTTTGCCACATCTCCTTCCCTTTTTCTTTTATGTTTTTATTTGCTTAACTCATTTCCCTTATAAAAATAAAAATAAAAATAATTTTTATTTCTTCATGAAATTAATTGCTTAGTTTATTTCCCTTTTAATATTGAATAAAAACAAGAAGATCGCATTTGAAACTAAAATTTGAAAAGTGACATAATCTAAGACGTTCTGAGGGTAAAAGCGTCATAAAGATGAATTCTTGCTTTTGCTTTGCTAGTGGGAAAATATCTTGATAGGAAACCATATTGACTAAGTTGTTGATCAATGAGATATACGTTCTCGGCTCATGATTCATACCCTGTCTATTTAAAAGTACTTGGAGAATAATTTTTGAAAATGTCATAAAACCATAATGTCACTACTCCTCTATAGTGAGAAATTCCTACCAAAGCCATATATGTTTATACATGTTCAAAACCTTTCTCACATGCTTCTTGTATTTGCTTTGAGTTTAGTCAAACCTTGTGACCCCTGTTGAGAATTTTGTCATATTTCAAAGATCAAGATCACGTATACGCCACATATCTATGCTGCTTCTACACTAGAAGTACGCAAAACATGCCTTTCATTTACTTGTTCCATGTTCATCCAATAAATACTCTAGAAATATGTTATGATCTCTCTCAAATTCTTCAAAAGTGATATGGCTATCATAAATGATAAAAAATGATGATGAGCAAAAGCTCAGCAAAAAAAAGAGAGTAGCCATATCTCAAACAATCATAAAATTAGAGTGATCATACATAGTTAAAGAGTACAATAAAGTCAACTACCATTTTTTCACACACATGCACATCTTGATCTAGGATTATGACACTCTTCTCCTTATATGCTTGTTTTGACTTTACAATATAAGTAATGCAAGTATGCTACATTGTCCATCCCTACCTAAGCTCCATATAAGCATGTTAGAAGTAGGAAGACACAAAAAAGGCAACCTCATGTTATGCCTTGGTAAGGATTCATACACCTTGAGCGATCTAGAGTGTTATATGAGGAGTAAGTTGACTTATGAGCTTTCTTTTGAAAAACTTATCAAAAACTCCAAGTACTAAAATATGATTCGGGAAGAAGACTTTGCTTTGAGAACTATTCCATTTATCAACCTCTCAAGGATATATGTTAGACAATACCACATATCCCACTTGTATGACAAATGTCTTGAGTAAATATTTATGCTTGCTTTATACTTTAAATAGCATAGTTATGTTTACTTTTATCCTTTACTCGAGGACGAGTAAAGAGGTAAGTATAGGGGATCTTATTGACAGTAAGAATGACATACTTTTACATACTCAAAATATCATCAACAACCTTGGATTCAAGAGTATAATAACATAGCTAGAGCATATTTTATCAATAACTGGTTCCACATGTACCTTGAGTATGTTTTATGCAGGTAACAACAAATAGGGACACTTGGGAGCCTGTGGGCCAACTTAGGGGGTCCGACCCCACTAAGGGACCCCAAGGCCTCCCATGTGTCCATGATCCATAAGAGACCTCCTAGAGTGAAGATTCACCCTTGGATCTCCCCTGTGCTTCTTCTCAACGGCTCCAGATCAAAGCACAAGGATACATCGGCCCACAAACTATCTCGGAAAAATACCAAACTTTGCCAAGGTGTCCATGACATGTGGGTCATACTCCACACGAAAGATTGAGGCCAAAGGACCCAACTCAAGGTCGGTCGACCATAGGTATGGGCTCAGAGGCCACCCACAGGCCCTCTGACCTATGGGGACACTTTCTAGAAGGAGTGTCAGGGTCCACCTACCAGGGGGAGGTCGGCCGACCTTGCCCCTATGCTCAAAACCTTCCTCGAGCTCTCCACTGCCTTCCTGCATGACGCCATGCATCAACTCGATCTCCACCATTGGTTTAAGATGGTTACAATGACGGTTTGATCCTACGGTGGCTGATGGAGGTGGCGCAGATCGCTGACGTGGCACCAGAGTAGCCTCTACTCCACCTCTAGCTATAAATACCCCCTAGGCCTTCACTCTCACTCATGACTCATTGGAGAAAACCACTCTCTAATAGCTTTAGCGAAGCTCTACAGTAGTGCTATGCTAGTTGGAAGAGAGTGAGGAGAATCTGGAGGAGAGCCGGGCCTGTTTGGCGTCTTCTCCGAGCTATACCTCAGCGGATGCAAATCTCTTGTAAGTTCAACACTTGTAAGTGATTCTTCCGAGTTCTTTATTGCATTTGATATTCTACTTCTATCATAGCTGTTATACATCTTTTCGCGTTTGTTCATCGCTTTACTTTAAGTAGAGTGCTTTAGCCTTTTGCTAGGATTAAAGTAGTAAGAATAGTGTAGACGTGGTGTCTAGACTAGATCTTGCCTTTGTAAACCGTTTATCACACGGATTGTTTGTGGTAGCTAGTAGGAGGTGATAGCCCTATCTAGTCCTCGTATTCCACCATGTGTGTAAGATAAGTTCTTAAAAGGTAGGGCCTCAATACAACATGATGGCGCAGTCCGGTTAGAGTTTTGCCCTCTTTCTGATCTATCCCATCGCCTCCAGCAAGAGAAGGGTTGATAAAGCAGTATAACCACCTATACCTTGTTAGATATCTTTGCTATATCAAACCTCTCAACCTAGTTATCATAGTCTCCCTTGATCCATCATAGAACATATCCATAATCCTAGTTAACTCACCTCTCGTTCCGGTGGAAAATACGATACCTGGAATACTCCCGGTGAAAGCTACACTTGACAGCCGTACGCTTGCGGTCTTTATCCGTTTGCCACCTTTGGTGTCAACAACTACCAGACAGAGCACTTGGTCTCTACGCGGTAGAGTTTTGTTTTTGATATGCAGAAAAATGGACCCACAGTTGGGAGAAGTACTTCAGCGCGCCTCACCAGATCACAGAGAAGGAATTATGCAGGGGCAGACGCTACACCAGCAGGACCAGCTTTTACTCACCATATCGGTTTTGATCAGGCAGGTCCATCATACCAGTCCACACAGCCATGGGGCCATAATTCAGGATGGGAGGAGCAGTCCACTTATCAGGGAACATCAGCAGGATGGGATACCTGGGGATTGGAAAAATTTACTAATTATTTGCAGGATCCAGGTACCTAAGCAGGATTCCACAGAGGATGCATGTCTTTCTCTACCCGGATGCATACAGACTTCAGTACTGGAGGACGTACCCGTACCATCATCCTCCCGCAAATGACTACTATCCTCCAGCAGAGCAGCACATGGAGCATCCACATTTAGGTGACAGTACTCCCAGTATTTTCACTAATGATTTTAGCCACAGTCTTGCAAATATGCAGTAGAGACAAGAAATGGTCCAATCCACTTTGGACCAGAGTATAGAGACTCAACACCAAATGAATGATCGTCTATAAGACATGCAACACCAGTAGTATGAGGAGCATCAGGACCTACAGTACCTGATTCGTAGCTTGGGTTTTAGCTACCCACCGCCACCACGAAAGCTGTAGACCACGTCATCAGACAGCTTGGGGGAGAGCCCCCGCAAGGTAAGTATACTATCATATTTATATTTCCGCATTTAAATTAGTTTTTATTTAAGTTTGCTATTTAAAAAATAAAAAAAATAAGAAAAATAAGAAAAAGAAATAAAAATATATTAGCTAGAATAATAAATAAATAACTATGTATATATATATATATGTGCTTCTCGCATATATATATATAGTCCGCAATTTAGTTATCCCCATAAATTTAAAATTACCATCTCATGTAAGAACCTGAATCTAGTGGTATAAAAGCTTTGTTCCTATCTAAGTTACTAAGAAATAAGATAGGGAATAAAAATAATTTGTTATAACCTTATTCTAAGAGAGATTTAATTTCTGGAGAATTTATTTAAATGCTCAATTCCAAAACCTCTGAGAGATTAAAGTTGAGTATTTTGTTATGTGCCTATGATCAGAATTAATATAAATAATAAATAAAACAATTTCTACAAATGTTCTAATCTCTCTTTAGAAGAGTCCTATGGGCTATGAAAAAGTATGAGAAAATAATCCATGCCAAAAGATGCATGAGAGAAATAGAGGGAATTAAAAAGGGAAAAAAGTCTGACGCACCCTCAAAGGAATCAAAAACAGACAAAAGTCCGATGTACCTCTGAAAAAAAGAGAAGAAACCCATACTTCGCAGAAGGAGAGAAAGAAGGACATAGGAAAGCATGAAAATACAAAAGAATGTTTTTGCAAATTAATCATTCTGATCTAAGGGGCATAGCAGAATATTCTCTTTAATTCTATTTGCAGGACTTTATTTTTTCAAAGATATCAAAAACTCTAGAAAATAAATTGATCAAGGAATAAGAGAAAAGAAGTTCTAATAAAACATGTCTGTTTTGCAGCTACTCATGACTAGAGTGAAGTAATAAGTTCCTTAAGAGACAGTGTTGTTCGCTAGGAGATTTTTTTTATATAAATAAAATAAATATTTCCACTTGGACTTTGCTTAGGGACTAGCAAAGGGTAAGCTTGGGGGAGCTTGTTGACGGTCGTTAGTGTCAACTTTTAATGCAATTATAAATAGAATAAATGGATCAATCAAATACAATATTTAGAAATATAGGGCTTTAACTAACAAATTCCACGAGTTTTGGTGTTTCATTATTTTCCAGGGACTATTTCAGAAAAGAGGATAAAGGAAAGCAAATCAGAGAAGATATCGAACAAATCCGACGGAGGAACACCTGCCAAAATACTCACAGAGGATCATGCAGACACCGGAGCGAAGCGGAGCCCTGGACCCCACCATGTGGGGCCGGCCGGCATGGGGTGGGGCCGGGCGGCACCCCCCTGGGCCCACTGGCTACCGTCTTTTGGAAGCTTTCTCCACCGCCTTTGAGGATTAATCTGAGCCCTACGTGTAGTCAATTTGATCAAACGCCCGTCGTGCATCCCACCGGACTATAAATAGAGCCCTGTACCCCCCAGGAGGCAACAGATAAGATCAATTCAACTGATCCAGGTCAAGTCATAGCCAGTTCAAGATTAGAATAGATCTAGGGTTTCTAGAGATTAGATTAGAACTCTAGTGCTTCAAGTTATTAGCTAGGTAGCTAGCAACATTCAAGTCTTGAGATTGGTAATTTATCTTGTATCTCATTATGACTTTATACTTCATTATTATATTACTACTTATTGAGTGCTTAGTTTATTCTATTTGCATAATAGATATAGTTAAGATTGGTGATGATTATCTTTATAAGATCGTAAAGCGCCTAATTCAATTCTCGAGTGGGTTAGGTGGTATGTATTATGTAGGTGTGGTGCCTAGATATTATATGTACCTACGGATGTCTCCTGATGTGTCGTGCCGTGTGGTAGTTCCCATAGGTGACTCTTATAGCTGCGTTGTTCCTCTGTAGTCCACCCTTGGCACATATGCTTGGCAGAGCATCGTCGCGACGGAGGTGATAGTTCCGTCTTAATAGCCTCTCTAGTTGATGCTCCTTATGATCTTTTCTATGTCAGTTCTGCTATAGTTGATAGTATGTAGGTAGGGTGTGCTTAGTTCCTTTTTATTTGGTAATTACATAGGATTCTTTTACTCTAGCCGAATCTTGAGTTGTCTGATTATTTTAGTGAGTCTCTATTTCTATCTATGGAATACCATTTATCTTATACCTTATTTATCATATTTATTTATCTTGACATGACTTACCCCTGCTAAAGCATTAGAAAGGTTGGTCTAATCTTAGGTCTGCACATTTATAGTCTAAACTATATGCATTTAGGTTTCCTTTTCTACCCCTATTTAATTCCTGTAATTAGTTGAAAGTTTTACTTTTGGCATAAACAAATCAACGATACTCAGAGAATCTCACCGGGTGAAATGCTACAATGGGAGAATTATCTATGTGCTTGCAGTTATATTCTAGAGAATTATTTTATGAACTGTCAAGTGTAGATTATTTCAACATTTTATGGTATCATGCTAGGGATGACAACTTAGTGCTAAGTGATGTTAGAAGGTGACTCCTGCAGTTCTGGTGTCGTGCTAAGGATAGGGATTTATCTCTATTTTTAGTATGTCGCTAAGAAATGTCAACAAGCATTTCTGGCGCCGTTGCCGGGGAAGCGATGATCAATTTAATTTGCCAGGATATAATTTAATAGGGAAGTTTTTCATAAAATATATTTTTTAAAAAAGAAAATAGAAATATGGCTTAGACATAAATACCTATAGATAGACCAAAACCTTTTGCTTTAGCGGGCTTACCCTTGTTTACATTCTATATAGGGTAAGATCAGGCTTGGTTATGAAGCATTGCTGAAAGGAAGTCCATTAAAGCTGAAATAACCCTACTCCTAGCTGCAGGGTTCATTAAGGAAGTAAATCATCTCATTTGGCTTGCTAATCTGGTACTTGTAAGGAAAAAGAATAATGAATGGAGAATGTGTGTCGACTATACGACTCTCAACAAGCACTGCCCTCCTGACCCTTTCCCTCTCCCGTGTATCGACGAAGTCATTGACTCCACCGCTGGATGCGAACTCCTCTCCTTCCTTGACTGCTACTCCGGCTACCACCAAATAGCGCTAAAGGTGGAAGACCAGATCAAAACCTTGTTCATAACTCCTTTCGGCGCCTATTGCTACACAACAATGTCCTTCGGGCTAAAAAACATCGGCGCCACATACCAACGCGCTATACAAGAATGCTTGAAGGAACTCATTCCAGGGAAGGTCGAGGCCTACGTAGACGATGTAGTCATAAAAATGCACTCCGCAGAGACGTTAATCGCCGAAATAGAGGCAACCTTCAAGGCCCTCAACGAGTTCAGGTGGAAGTTAAACTAAAAGAAATGCATTTTCAGGGCATCATCAGGGAACCTGCTGGGCAACATTGTCAGTCGATCCGACATCCGAGCTAATCCAGAAAAAACTGTCGCGGTTCTTCAAATGAAGCCTCCGTCAAACGTCAAGGACGTAGAGAAACACGCCAGGTGCATGGCCACCCTGAACCGCTTCATCTCTCGCCTCGGTGAAAAAGGCCTTCCGTTCTTCGGACTTTTGAAGGGCGGACAGAAGTTCGCATGGAACGATGAGGCAGATCGCACATTCGCCGACCTAAAGAAGTACCTCACCGAGCCTCCTATCCTTGTCGCCCCAAAGAACGACGAACCAATGCTGCTTTACATCGCCGCTACCAACCGGGTCGTCAGCACCGTCATGGTGGTCGAACGTGCAGACGCGCATACCCGGTCCAGCGACCATGCTACTTTGCAAGCGAGGTGCTCAACGAGTCAAAAACAAGATATCCCCAGGTGCAAAAGCTATTATACGCGGTCCTTATCACCCCACACAAACTCCGGCACTATTTTCAACGGCCATCTAAGGTGACAATAGTCACCGATTTTCCGCTAGGCGATATCCTGCGCAACAAAGACACCACCGGGCGGATAATCAAATGGGCGGTCGAGCTTGGAACATTCAACGTCGCTTTCCAAGGGTGTCATACAATCACGTCTCAAGAACTCACCGACATTATCGACGAATAAACCGACATCCAGGTCCCAGTAACCACCGAAGCCCCCGAACATTGGACTTTATTCTTCGACGACTCTCTTTCCATTCATGCAGCAGGCACCGGTCTCCTATTCATATCGTCGTCCGGAGATAAGCTTCACTATGTACTGTGACTACTATTCCCAACATCCAACAATGCCACCAAATACAAGGTAGCATAACACGGGCTCTACATCACCAATGAACTTGGCATAAAGCGCATCATCGTCAACGGCAACTCGGCTCTAGTAATCAACCAACTCAGCAAAGAATGGAATTGTTCCAATGAGAAGATGGACGCGTATTGCGCCGCCATCCGAAAACTAGAAGGAAAATTCTTCGGGATTTAATATCACCGCATTCTGCGTGATCGAAATCAGGCAGCAGACGAAATGTCCAAACTAGGATCATCGCGATCCCCCGTCCCGGCAGGAGTCTTCGTCCAAGACCTACTTGAGCCATCAATCGCCGATAAATATGAAGCCCCATCCAACGACATACCACCGCCGTAAGCTAACATGCTGATCGCCATGAGCACTAGCCGACCAGTCGACTGGCGGGATGATTTCATTCAATATCTCTCCAATAACCTGGTGCCATCAGATGAGACAAAAGCAGAACGATTGACCCGCCCAGCTCACAACTATGTCCTTGTCGACGAAACGCTGATGAGCAAGAATTCCAAGTTTGAAGCATTGCAAAAGTGCGTTTCCATGGAAGATTGTGCTGCAATCCTACAGGATATCCACGACGGCACATGTGGAAATCACGCTGCCACAAAGACGCTGGTACGAAAAGCTTTTCGAGCAGGTTTTTATTGGCCCACAGCTGTCGCCGACGCAGAGCAAATGGTGCGCACCTGCAAGGGGTGCCAATTCTTAGCCAAACAAACTCACCTTCCCACCCAAGAACTCCAAGAAATACCAGCCTCCTAGCCCTTCGCCTGTTGGGGCCTCGATATGCTCGGTCCCTTCCGACCAGCGCTGGCAAACTTCAAGTGGATCTACGTAGCCATCGACAAGTTCTCCAAGTGGATCGAGGTCAAGCCGATCACCAAGGCATCCACCGGAAATGCAGTTGCTTTCATTGATGAAATCATACACCGATTTGGCGTACCGAATTCGATCATCACCGACCTGGGGTCAAACTTCACTAGGAACCTCTTCTAGGAATTTCACGAGGAGAACGGAATATTGGTCAAATATGTCTCCGTCACCTACCCAGAGCAAACGGCCAGGCCGAACGCGCTAATGTAATGATACTAGATGCACTCAAGAAACGGTTATACCAGGAGGAAGAGAAGAACATAGGTCGTTGGCTACGTGAACTACCCGCGGTACTATAGAGACTACGTACTCAGCCCAGTCGCAACACCGGCGTTTCCCCGTATTTCATGGTGTTCGGCTCCGAAGCTGTAATCCCAACCGACGTCGCCTTCGGTTCCCCACGTGTAGAGTACTACGATGAAGAGACATCTGACCAGGCTCGGATCGACTACCTCGATCGTCTCGAAGAACAGAGGTTGATCTCATGCATACGGACGACCAAATACCTATAAGGCATTCATCGATACTACAACCGCAATGTCAACTATAGATCGTTCACCATAGGAGAACTCGTGCTTAAGAGGAAGCTCAAGCCCGACAGCATGCACAAGTTCTCTTCACACTGGGAAGGCCCCTACATCGTCAAAGAAGTCACCCGACCAGGTGAAAGGTCCTAGATGGCTAGAGGGGGTTGAATAGCCTAATAAAAAATTCTACAAACCACTAGAGCAAAGATTAGATAAACACTTGAGCGAAGCTTTTTGCTCTAGCTCTACTAGGGATGCAAAGCCACCTATCCAAGCAATTCTAGTTAGTTAAGTGCCTAACACACAATAGCAAAAGCCTAAGGCACTTAACACAAGCTAGCAAGAACAACTAACAAAGAAGCTAACTAGCAAGCTAACTAGACAAGATATGAAGAAAGTAAATGCTAAGATAGAGGGTGATTGTTATACCGATGCCTTGTGAGATAGGGGTGTCAATGTAGAGAACCAATCACAATGAATACCAAAGAGTAGCTGGGAGACAAGATGACACAATGATTTTTCTCCCGAGGTTCACTTGGTTGCTACCAAGCTAGTCTCCGTTGTGTCGACTACTCAAATGGTGATTCGGTGGAAAATAGGCAATGACAAGCCTAGCTCACAACTTGAGCGCCACAAGAATCCACCCGAGTGAGAGTTACTCAATGACACGAGCAATTTACTAGAGTTACCCTTTGGCGCTCCGCCGAGGTGGGTACAAGCCCTCTCACAATCACTAGGATCAACCACGAACAATCACCAACTCATGTTGACTCCTCCTTCTTGCTCCAAGCCGTCTAGGTGTTGGAAAACACCAAGAATAAGAAGAAAATCGTAGCAAGAACGAATCACCAAGTGCCACTGGATGCAATCTCACAAACAAATGCACTTGGATGCACTCAACTCTATTTGGATGAACAATGGATCAAAGAGTAGAGTGGGAGAGGTTTGCAATAGCTCACAAGTGTATGCAATGATCAAATTGTGCAAGAGCGTGAGCTAGAGCCGGCCACAAGCTATTTATAAGCTCCCATGGAAAACTAGCCATTATTTCCTTTTTCCTTAGCCTGACAAAAACCGTCGGACCACTCTGTGAGACCTCCAGACCAACGCAGGTGATCCGGAGCTTTGGTCCGATGCTCCTCTGAATCCCACGCGCCCCTGTTTGAATTTGAACAAGCCGTTGGCGCGTTGAGAATACTACCGTCGGACTACCTTCTATAGTCCGGAGGCGTAGTCCGACGCTTTGCTTAGTTCCTCCAAATTTTATGCAGCACGCACCCTAGCTTCAAACAGGTGGTCCGACGCATACCTCTAGACTAAAGAGCATGGTCCGGAGCCTTGCCAGAGCTGCTACCTGCCTATGCCGAGCCACCGGACCAATAGAAATTGGTCCGACGCTCACTGGCCTGCCTGGTCCGGAGCTTCAAGGTGAAACGCCCAGAGGCTAGGGTTGGCCGTCGGACCACCCGCAATGGTCCGACGCCTTCCCTGCAACTGGTTCGGAGCCTCTATTTCAGTTAGAATTCACTTCTAACGTCGCCCCTTGTTCACATGTGCCACCACCAAGAGTTCCACTACTTGTGCTCGTGTGTTGGCATATTTTAACAAGTTTTACAAGAGTTGCTCATTAGGTTATATGCATATGCATGTATGACTCCACCTAATGGCACTTGATAACCATAATTGCATACATCTTTCCCTTCTAGATAGTACGGCTATCTATCCTAAAGGTGATCACACTCTCTATAGTGTCTTGATCACTAAACCAAAAATGGCCCTATATTTATACCTTTGCCTTGAACCTTTTCCAATCTTTTCTTTCTTTTGTGCATGGAGCACTTGATCATCCATCTAGCTCCATGTCTCGAGTTGGATTACCCTAGCTAGATCACATGCTTAAGCCATAGGGTTAGTCCATAGGTTTCATCAATTAACCAAAACCAAACTTGGGCTTTCAATCTCCCCCTTTTTGGTAATTGATGACAACCTTTCACAAATGAATATATTTAAAGAAATGTTCAACTTTGTTAGTATTAGCTCCCCCTACATATGTGATATATGAGTTTGGTTCATTTTGATCACATATGCATGAATAGGAATTGTGGGAGAGTGAATGCTACCAAATGATGCTAAGGTATAAGGGATGGACCTTTGAAGCGCGATACCAATCGGAGTGCAATGTGAAACCATCCTTAGCACCATGAATGCCTAGAGATCACTTGAAAGCTATTTGAGAGCAAACTTGAAATATACTACTTGGAAAGATCTAAGCATGCTAGTACTTCAAGAATCAAGTCAATTATGTTTCTAGCATTCACCACACAAGCATATCATGAATATAAGTACATATGCAAGCAAACACTTATGAATGCACAAGAATATGCAACAATTATATTCATAGGCTTGCTCCCCCTACTTGTGTGCTTTATTTTCAAAATTTTCAAAAAATTATTTTTCTTTGTGTACTACTTACTTACTTACTTCTCCCTCTTTGTCATCTATTATCAAAAAAGATGTGCTCAAAGTATTGATTATTGGAGAGAAGCTTAGTTGTGGTTCAATCTAGATTACTTGCCCCAAGGTATTTAACTCGGTTTAAACCATGGACAAGCTTGTTCACACATCCTAGAATGGTTATCTTGCCCATGTTGAGCTAAACATTTGAAGTTCATATTCTAGATCAAGCACTAGGATTGCAAGCCCATAAATATGTCATATGTTACCACTAGATCAAGTCAAGCATAGAAGCAATAGTGGTACCATATAAGCATTAAATTCATTTGATTTTCTTGAATGAGCCTAATGAATTGATGTCTAGATGCACTAACAAGTCCTAATAAGGATGAATAACTCCACCTAATGGCACTTGTAATTGTGATATCACCCTTGAGTTGATGATCCCTTATGAAGTGGTGCCTCACATCAATGTGCTTGGTTCTTGAATGTTGAACCGGATTGTTGGTAAGCTTTACCGCACTTTCATTGTCACATAGCAATGGCACTTGCTTGAATTTAATTCCAAAGTAATCCAAAGTTGCTTTCATCCAAAGCAATTGAGCACAACAACTACCCGCACTTATGTATTTGGCTTCGGCGGTGAGAGAGTGCAACACTATTTTTCTTCTTTGATGACCAAGATACAAGTGACATGCCTAGCAATTGACATGTGCCTGATGTGCTCTTTCTATCAATCTTGCATCCCGCATAGTCGGAGTTCGAATATCCAATCAACTCAAAGTTAGACCCCTTGGGATACCACAATCCAACATCTTGTGTATGCTTCAAGTACCTCAATATTCTTTTTGTAGCCTTCAAATGACTTTCTCTTGGAGAGGCTTGGAATCTTGCACACATGCATACACTGAACATCACATCCGGCCTAGAAACGGTCACATAGAGTAGGCTTCCAATCATAGACCGATACAACTTTTGATCCACCATGTTGCCACTAGCATCACTATCCAAGTGTCCATTAGTGCCCATAGGAGTGCTAATGCCTTTAGAATCTTCTAAGCCAAATTTCTTCATCATATCCTTGGTGTACTTGCCTTGACTCACAAAGGTGTCATTCTTCAATTGCTTGATTTGAAGACCAAGGAAGTAGCTAAGTTCACCAATCATTGAAATTTCAAACTCATTTGCCATCATCTTGCCAAATTCTTCACAAAATTCTTGATTGGTCGAACCGAATATGATGTCATCCACATAGATTTGGAGCACAAATAGATCCTTCCCAAGCTTCTTGGTGAAGAGAGTAGTATCAACCTTCCCCATGATGAACCCTTTAGATAGATGGAAATCCCTCAATCTTTCATACCATGCTCTAGGTGCTTGCTTCAAGCCATAGAAAGCCTTCCGCAACTTGTACACATGGTTGGGCTTCTTGTCATCTTCAAAACCGGGAGGTTGCTCAACATAGACTAACTCATTGATATATCCATTGAGAAATGCACTCTTCACATCAATTTGGTATAGCTTGATGTTGTGTGCATATGCATAGGCCAATAGAATTCTAATTGCCTCTAATCTTGCAACCGGTGCATAGGTTTCTCCAAAGTCAAGACCCTTAACTTGAGTGTATCCTTGAGCTACCAATCTTGCTTTGTTTCTCACAACTATACCATCTTGGTCTTGTTTGTTTCTAAATACCCATCTTGTGCCAATCACATTGTAGTTCTTGGGTCTTTCACCTAGTTCCCAAACTTGGTTTCTAGTGAAATTGTTGAGCTCTTCATGCATAGCATTGACCCAATCAACATCTTGTAAGGCTTCTTCAATCTTTATGGGCTCTATGGATGACACAAAGGAGTAGTGTTCACAAAAGGATGCCAATCTTGATCTTGTTTGAACACCACTTGTAATATCACCAGCTATTTGATCAATGGGGTGATCTCTTGCAATGTTGGTCGGTTAGAGGATAGGAACTTGATTGCTTGAGCTTGGTTGAGATGAACTAGCAACTTGTTGATCTTGCACTTGAGAACTACTAGCTTGCATATGAGATGAGTTGAGTACTTGATATTTGTCATCTTCAATGTCAATCACTTGTCTTGGCCAAATATCACCAATATCCATGCTCTTCATAGCATTTGCCAATTGACATCCACTAACATCTTCTAGATTCTCATGATCATCTTGAGATCCATTGGTTTCATCAAATTCAACATCATGAACCTCCTCAAGTATACCACTAGCCGAATTCCATACTCTATAGGCTTTGCTTGTGGTTGAGTAACCAAGTAAGAACCCTTCATCACATTTCTTGTCAAATTTTCCAAGTCTTGTGCCTTTCTTCAAGATATAGCATTTGCAACAAAACACTCTAAAGTATGCAATGTTTGGCTTTCTTCCATTCAAAATCTCATATGGTGTCTTCTCCATCAATGGGTGACAATACAACCGGTTGCTAGAGTAGCAAGCGGTGTTGATAGCTTTGGCCCAAAAGGAGCAACTCACATTGTACTCACTAAGCATAAACCTTGCCATATCAATCAATGTGGGGCCATTTGATTGTGGAGTGTACTTGGCCGAGAATTGATGCTTGATTCCAAGTTCATCACATAACTCATCAACTCTTGTATTCTTGAATTCACTTCCATTGTCACTTATCACTTTCTTGATGGTGATCTCAAACTCATTGTGACATCTCTTGACAAAAGATTTGAATGTGGCAAATGTATCATTCTTGTCATTGAGAAAGAATACCCAAGTGTATCTTGTAAGATCATCAACTATCACAAATCCATACTTGTTGCCTCCAATACTAGTATATGTTGTTGGTCCAAATAAGTCCATGTGCAACAACTCAAATGCTTTACTAGTGCTCATCATGTTCTTCTTGGGATGGGTGTTACCAACTTGTTTGCTGGCTTGACAAGAGCTACAAAGTTTGTCCTTCTCAAATACAACATCTTTCAAGCCTCTTACTAAGTCATGCTTGATCAATCTATTCAATTGCTTCATGCCAACATGACCAAGCCTTCTATGCCATAACCAACCCATACTTGATTTGGTGAGAAAGCAAATTGACAACTGAGACTCACTAGCATTGAAATCAACTAAATAGAGATTCTCATATCTAAATCCTTTGAAGATCAAGTTTGAACCATCTACACTAATGATCTCAACATCATCTACTCCAAATATGCATTTGAATCCAAGATCACACAATTGAGCTACTAATAGCAAATTCAAGTTCAAGCTCTCAACTAGCAAGACATTGGATATGCTCAAGTCATTGGATATTGCAATCTTACCAAGCCCCTTGACCTTGCCCTTGCCATTATCACCAAAAGTAATACTATCAATGCCATCATTGGTGTTGGAGTTGATTGATTTGAACATTCTAGAATCCCCGATCATGAGTTGAGTGCACCAACTATCAAGCACCCAATGCCTTCCTCCGGCTTTGTAATTTACCTACAAAACAAATTAGTTCTTCTTAGGTACCCATACTTGTTTGGGTCCTCCAAAGTTAGTGACCAAGGATTTTGGCACCCAAATTGCCTTCTTCTTTGGGCCAACAATGGGTGTGCCAACATACTTAGCCATGATACCTTTAGCACTTTTGGTAAGCATATAACAAGAATCAAAGTGCATAGAGGTAGCTTTAGAAAACTTGGTTTGGCTCATGTTAAGTTTGCAATATTGGTCAACATGCCCCACTTGCTTGCATTTGTTGCAAAACCAACCATTGCTCCTCACAAAGCTAGGCTTTGGAGTCACAAAGGCCGACTTGCCCTTCTTGGGGGTATAGCCCAATCCCTCTTTGCAAAGGGAGAATCTTTGGCTACCCAAGCAATTTAGCAAGCGGGCATCTCCACCATATGCCTTACCCAAAGCATGAGTGAGTTCATTAACATCATTTTTCAATTTTTCATTTTCAATCACTAGTGTAGCATCATCCTTTGAGCTATTACTAGTAGATGTGCATGTGGATGTGCTAGTGTTGGTTGGTGCAACAATGATAGGAGTGAAAAATGATTCATCTAGAATATCACAAGTGACTCCAATATCACATGACACAACAACCTTATCCTTGTTATGATCAAGGAGGGAGGAGTGAGCTTTTTCAAGCTTATAGTGAGTCCTCTCAAGCTTCTCCTGGGCTTCCATTAGCCTCTCATGAGAGCCATTGAGCTCATCAAAGGATTGTTCAAGAGCCTTAAGCTTCTTGTTCAATTCTTTGCAATCCTTCCTCTTTGTCTCAAAGCAAGCATAACTTTGCTTCATCATATCTACTAGTTCCTCCTTGGAGTACTCCTCCTCATCATCACTATCACTATCATCATGAGATTATACCTTAGTTGGCTAAGCCATGAAGCATGATGGAGTGTCGAAGATGGATGGCTTATTGTTGATAGCAATGCTTGCCAATGTCTTCTTCTTAGACTTCTTCCTCTCATCATCACTAGAGTCATCATCGGAGGAATCACTACTATCCCATGTCACCATATATGATTCACCCTTCTTCTTCTTGGTGAATGATAGCTTCTTCTCCTTCTTGTCATGCTTGTTCTTCTTTTTCTCATCATCATCACTTTGATTGGGACAATCCGCAGTTATGTGATCGGTGCTCTTGCACTTGTAGCATCTTCTCACATATTCTTTGTTCTTGAAGTTGTCTCCTCTTTCTAGCACCATAACCCTTCTTCTTCATGAATTTGCCAAACTTGCGCACAAAGAGGGCCATTATCTCATCATCAATGTCACTAGCATATTCATCATCACTAGATTCTTGTTTCTTTGCTTTGCCTTTGCTCTTGGACGATGAAGCTTTGAATGCTAAGATCTTCTTTTCCTTCTTTTCTTCCTTGACCTCTTATTCTTCACTTTCTTCATTGTATTGCTCTTCGGTCATGATTTCTCCAAGCACTTCATTTGGAGTGATGTTGTCCAAACCATCTCTCCTAATTATTTGCCTCAAGGTTTTGTATTTCTTAGGCAAACAACCAAGAAACCGGTTTGGAGAAGTCCTCATCCTTGACCTTCTCACCCAATCTCTTGAGATCATTGATGATCACATGGAGCCTATGGAACATCTCCGAGATAGACTCATCATCCTTCATCTTGAAGTGAGATAGCTTGTCCTTGAGCATGTACAACTTGGCATTCTTTACCATTGAAGTGCCTTCATATGTATCTTCAAGTCTCTTCCATACTTCACTTGCCTTCACAAGATCTTTGATTTGCTCAAACACTTTTGAGTAAATGCCATTGTAGATCACATTGAGAGCCATAGTGTTGCATTGCTAGTTCTCTTGCTCTCTAGGCATGGGAGCGACTTCATCAAGAATGACAAAGTCATGTTCGGTCACACTCCACACCTTCTCATGTATTGAGCCTAGATGCATCTCCATCCTTCCTTTCCAATAATCAAATGATGTGCCATCAAACATTGGTGGTTTCCTTCCCACATGGTTGAATGATATTTGAGCCATCACTAACATTGAAGGTTGTTAAGCCTTGATAATAGCGGTGACCACAACTCCGATACCACTTGAAAGGTCCTAGATGGCTAGAGGGGGGGTGAATAGCCTAATAAAAAATTCTACAAACCACTAGAGGAAAGGTCAGATAAACACTTAAGCGAAGCTTTTTGCTCTAGCTCTACTAGGGATGCAAAGCCACCTATCCAAACAATTCTAGTTAGTTAAGTGCTTAACACACAATACCAAAATCCTAAGGCACTTAACACAAGCTAGCATGAACAACTAACAAAGAAGCTAACTAGACAAGATATGAAGAAAGTAAATGCTAAGATAGAGGGTGATTATTATACCGATGCCTTGTGAGATATGGGTGTCAATGTAGAGAACCAATCACAATGAACACCAAAGAGTAGCCGGGAGACAAGATGACACAATGATTTTTCTCCCGAGGTTCACTTGGTTGCCACCAAGCTAGTCCCTGTTGTGTCGACTACTCAAATGGTGATTCGGTGGCTAATAGGCAATAACAAGCCTAGCTCACAACTTGAGCGCCACAAGAATCCACCCAAGTGAGGGTAACTCAATGACACGAGCAATTTACTAGAGTTGCCCTTGCACGCTCCGCCGAGGTGGGTACAAGCCCTCTCACAATCACCGGGATCAACCACGAACAATCACCAACTCGTGTTGACTCCTCTTTCTTGCTCCAAGCCGTCTAGGTCTTGGCAAACACCAAGAATAACAAGAAAACCGTAGCAAGAACGAATCACCAAGTGCCACTGGATGCAATCTCACAAACAAATGTGAAGGGTTATGAGGTTGCTACGCTAGCCGGAAAACAAAAAGTTTTGACCCCATAAACCAGGAACTAGAGCTAGTTATAGATCACGGGATTACCACTAGAAGCACAGGTGTAGCGAAAGCGACTCGATGTAGTCGTGCGCGTCGCAGCAGTGTCGTGCAGTTGCAAGGTCATCCGTCTCAACGTCTCCTACTCGCGGTTCGTCCTTGTGCTCCACATGCAGCACCTCCGAGGAATCCCACACGTGCAGAGAGAAAGCGTTGCGCCTCCGGACTGCTAGGTCCGCGAGGAGCAGAAGGCGCAAGCGTGGGGAGGCGACGGCGGCTGCCAAAAGGCATCCTAACGAGCTCCCACGCTGGAGGCCGATTAGTAACCCTAAACCTAGTCTACCAACCCGAATTAGGATTCCAGCCCCTTAAGCGTGCGACCCTATGGGCTCACGCACACATAGACATGGCCCAAGTACTCTTTGATGAGGACATCACCGGCTTAGATATGACCATGCCAACCACTTCTATACCAAAGGTGAAACCATTCTATATGAGGTTTATCATTGTTACATTTGATGAATGGGTGCTGCACTATGAAGTGTGTATGTTTTCATTCTCAGAATTGCTTACATGGATCAAGGAAAGGTTAGATTGCATATGGAAAGCATGGATGATCAATGAAGTTGATTGGGGACCAAATCCAAGTGTTTCTAACGTCCTCCACCAGGCCACCACGTCACTTTGGATCCAAGGAAACAAAGAGTCCAAGTCCAACACGTTTTGGAAGTTCAATTCGGACTACAGAAGAGTCCAAACTTGCGACGGTTGCCACGACTTTATACGGACTCCGTTTGGGACGTTCTAGCACTTTTTGGAAAGCTTATCAAGTCTACATTCCAATGGGTCCGGACTCATACCTATATCCTATCAGATGCGTGCGCAGTAGACAATTTAATAACGAGATCTTTTCTGCCAACGGTGCTGCGTCACCCTATTTTGGGCCGATGGCCCGTGTATCAAGTTGAGTCCATTAGAGAAAGAGAAAAGAAACAAAAGAAGAGAAAAGAAAAAAAAGAAGAGAGGAGGAAAAGAAAGGGAGTGTTTTGCTTGCTGTTTTTGTGGCTCTTCCTGCTGTACCGTGACTTCGTTTGTGTCTAGGCTCGCGTCTCTAACACGGTCTAACCTAGGACCAGCACGGTACCTCCGTTGAACGATTTCTCAATTTGCTTTTGTGACTAATGTGGTGCTAGTACTTCCTTGCACATTATTGTTTAGCCCTCCTATAGCTCCACATATCCGGATACAGCTTGACAGGTATTGTTGCTGCGGTGTCGATACACTACTTCTAGGGTTTCCGACTTGTTGGTTACTGCCACCTCTTGTTTTGCTTGGTAAAAACTTGTAAGAATTTGTTTGATCAAGTTGAGAGTGAGAGAATTACAGCAACCACATCCTACTAGTTGATAGGGACATAAATATTATTGTGTATGTTTCTTGTTTTCTTCTAATCATGACAGGAAACTACATAAAATTAGGAGATGATCAGGTTGCATATTCGAATCACTTTGCTAGTGGTATGACAAGTGATAAGCTTGCTACTTACGAGGTATGTGATGCTTTGCTAGATAAACTACAATCTGCACTACCTTATTTTGAAGGAAACTATGATCCTTATGCATATATTGAATGGGAGCTACATGTAGACAAGGAATTTAAAAAGTATGATCTATCTGAAAAACAAAAGGTTAAAGTTGCTTCAAGTGTTCTTATTAAGTATGCTTTAACTGAGTGGAAACACCTTTGTAGATTTGCTAATGCTCCTCAATCATGGAAAGATATGAAAAGACATTTTAGAGATGTTTTTGTTCCTATCTATTATTCTAATATTTTGTATGGCAAATTGCAATCTATAAAACAAGAAAACAAAACTGTAGCAGAATACTTAGATAGACTGAAATTATGCTTGCTACGTTGTGGCTTTGAAGAAAACGATGAGTTTCTAGAACATAGATTTTTGCAAGGTCTTAATGTGCAAATTCAGAATATCCTTGTTGATAAACATTATAAGACTTTTGGTGAGTTGTTTGATCATGCTTGTGAATTTGAAATAACACTAAAAATAGATCTCACAAATACTATAGAAGCATATGTCTCTCCTATTACTAACAATTTGCAGCAAGCGGATGCCAATATACCAATTGGCATTGATCAATCTGAGATTAGAGGTGACACATTAAAGGAGAGCATGAATCTAGCTGCAAGAACACCATTTGCGAAGAGCATCAAAGGTAAGTTAGATGGTTGTAACATAAATCAAGATGAGCATGCTTTAGTTGAACTGCATTTGTCCACTAATCTTGATATCCTAGATCAACCAATAGTGGAACCCATCGCTGATTTTCCTTTGTCACACTTTCATATGCTTGATATTCCATGTGACAAAGAATAGTTGTGTGATAATGAATTACTTATATCCATACCACAACTACCAAATAAAGCTAAAAATTCTAAATCAATGAGTGCTGAATTCTAGCATATTGTTCATATTGTAAATGAAAAAGAAGAAGTTCAATTGTTTTCATCTTTACATACAATAGGGTACATTGAGTTCAAGGATCATTGTGAGCTTAGCGATTTGCAGAATAATCTGATTGCTAGATTTGAATTGCCATGTTCTTCTAATATCAGTTTTCATGCTATTGGCAAATATAATTATGAAGATGAGTATATGGTAAACCGAATTTACATTTGCTCAAATATACAAACTCCTTTTATAGTGAACAGAACTAATCAATTAAAAGTATGCAATAACAATAATAATTCCATGTCAAGCTTCCCTAGTTTTATTTTAAAGAAACAGGATAACTATCAGAATGGAAGCATGGTTTGCTTGTATCTACAACACATCCTCCGACAGTGGTCAAACCGAGGACGGTTTGCTGTCAAGAAAGGGAGAATGATGAGGACATCACCGGCTTAGATATGACCATGCCAACCACTTCTATACCAAAGGTGAAACCATTCTATATGAGGTTTAACATTGTTACATTTGATGAATGGGTGCTGCACTATGAAGTGTGTATATTTTCATTCTCAAAATTGCTTACATGGATCAAGGAAGGCTTAGATTGCATATGGAAAACATGGATGATCAATGAAGTTGATTGGGGACCAAATCCAAGTGTTTCTAACGTCCTCCACCAGGCCACCACATCACTTTTGGATCCAAGGAAACAAAGAGTCCAAGTCCAACACATTTTGGAAGTTCAATTTGGACTGCAGAAGAGTCCAAGTTTGTGACGGTTGCCACAACTTCATACGGACTCCGACTGGGACGTTCTAGCACTTTTTGGAAAGCTTATCAAGTCTACTTTCCAATGGGTCCGGACTCATACATATTTATAGCAGATGCGACCGCAGTCGACGATTTAATGCCGAGACCTTTTCTGCCAATGGTGCTGCGTCACCATATTTTGGGCCTATGGCCCGTGTATCAACTTGAGTCCATTAGGGACTCTTCCTAGGGTTGTAGGACGACCTCAGGACCCTTGTGGTCGTCCACCCCTCTCCTTATATTCCTCTAGAGCCGCCACAAACAGATCGCGTTTTGTTTAGATGAAAGTTTAGCTGCTGCTACTTCCTTGTAGACGCGTGTGTCGACTAGACCATCCGTTCTACTTGATTCGGAACCCCACCTACATGTGTATCACATCTGATCCTTCATCTCTTATTTGCAATTGAGTGCTTGTTCTACCTGTTCTTGCTTGTTCTTCGATTGCTTGCAGGAATAACCCTAGTGGTTTGCTTGGTTGTGATCCGCAAGATCGTGAGCAACCGCTGGATTTGGTGTATCGATCGCTAAGGCGCAGCGTCCTTGGATGGTTGTAGTCGGATCATGAACATCTCTCCAGTCAAATCATAGTTATCTATCTCCACCGAAAGATCGGGACACCCATACACTCATCACTTGTTCCGGAGATCGTCCGCCCGTAGGCCATTGGAGAAGATGGCGATGGCCTCTGTGTCGGAGATCTCTGAGATGTTCAGCCGCTTGTCGGAGAAGCGCCTGATGTACTCCCGGAGGCTCTCGTTGCTCCTCTGGCGGACGCTCTCCAAGTCGTACCTCATCCCCGGCTGGACACACATAGCCTTGTATGTCTTGATGAAGATTCCTTTGAGTTGTTCCCAGGTGTTGATCGTGCCTTCTGGGATCTTCTGGAGCCAGTTGTTGGTGGAGGTCGACAACATCACTGGTAGATAGTTAGCCATTATGTCTTGGTTTCCTCCGAAGACGTAAATGGCGACCTCGTAAGTGGACGCCCATTGCTCTGGGTTTGCCTTGCCATCATACTTCTCCACCGATGTAACTCTAAAGTTTTGGGGCCACCAGATGGTGTTGACGGTCCTTAAGTACCAAGTTTAACCGTCAACTAAACATGAAAAAGGATCCCTATGCAATTCACATCTAGATATAGGGGGGTTTACTAATGAAATTCCACAAGTTTTGGTGAATGACTATTTCTGCGGGGGGTTATCAGGAAATACCAAGGAAAGGCCCACATGTCATGTTTACATAGAGATAATTATAAACCGCATAATTTTCTATACTCTAGAGGGTTCCAGAAGACGCAGGAAGAAACGAGAGGGCAAGCGGGCCTAGGGGTAGGGTGCCCGCCCTACCCCCTAGGGAGGCCGCCCTAGTGTTGCAGCCAATCAAGCTCCGCCTCGCGGATTAGGGTTCCACTGCCTTTGAGGTTAAATCTAACCCCTCCATTAAGGTCGGTTTGATCCAACGGCTGACGTTCATTTGAGGGGGCTATATAAGGAGGAACCCTGCCCCTTGGCAAAGGGCAATCCATTATTCATTTACATATTTTCCAGAGAGGATTCGCTAGAGAGGATCCCTTATGGATCTATTCTCTAGGGCTTAGCATTCAAGAGAAACTATCCTTAGTTTCTATGTGAGATTAGAGTTTACTCTTCTAGATTGAGAGAGTTAGAGTGGAGGTATGGATTGGAGGAAGTCTACTTTAAAATGGGTCCAGACTCATACCTATATCCTATCAGATGCGTGCGCAGTAGACAATTTAATAACGAGATCTTTTCTACCAACGGTGCTGCGTCACCCTATTTTGGGCCGATGGCCCGTGTATCAAGTTGAGTCCATTAGGGACTCATCCTAGGGTTGTAGGACGACACCAGGACCCTTGTGGTCGTCCTGCCTCCTCCTTATATCCCCCTAGAGCTGCCACAAACAGATTGGGTTTTGTTTAGATAAAAGTTTAGCTGCTGCTACTTCCTTGTAGACGCGTGTGTCGACTAGACCATCCGTTCTACTTGATTCGGAACCCCACCTTCATGTGTATCACATCTGATCCTTCATCTCTTATTTGCAATTGAGTGCTTGTTCTACTTGTTCTTGCTTGTTCTTCGATTGCTTGTAGGAATAACCCTAGTGGTTTGGTTGGTTGTGATCCGCAAGATCGTGAGCAACCGCTGGATTTGGTGTATCGATCGCTAAGGCGCAGCGTCCTTGGATGGTTGTAGTCGGATCGTGAACGTCTCTCCAGTCAAAATCGTAGTTATCTATCTCCACCGAAAGATCGGGACACCCATATATTCATCACTCTTACTCGTCCAATAGTTGATAGCGGCCTCTAGCAAGGCGTGTCAACTCCTATGCATACGCTACGAGCATATCAGACGAACCACTACAATAAAATATACATGTTATTCCTTTGCCTCATGATATTTCGTCCAACTCGTGGGTTAACACTTAACCCAAGCACGGCAATGCATTTCATGATCTAATCATTTGAGTGCTCCAGTGATATCTCTCTCATATGGAGAGTGGCAAATTCCATCTTGATTGACTATGTCTCACAGCATGTTTCCCGACAGACCCGAAAGCTACCTTTATAACTACCCAGTCACGGAGTAGCGTTTGGTAGTCCCTAAGTAGGTCATTTCATATCTTGAGTACATACGACAATCTCAGGTCTAAGCACATAACGTACACGATGTGTATAGAGACAATCTTAGGTCGGGTCTGTCCAGCCCCATGTCATACATGTGCCCACATTATTAGTTTAACATCTCTATGTCCATGACTTGTGAAACATAGTCATCAACCAATAATGTGTCGATCTAATATTCATATGCGTTCTACATGAACTCCGATCAGGGACAACTTTAGAATAACCAATCAAGTAAAAGAGTTTCACAAACAATTCACATAATTGCTTATCGATACAAGTTGTCTTTAATGGATATTCATTGAACTCATAACATGTCATGGATACAAAGAAATACAATCATCTCTATGATTACCTCTAGGGCCTACTCCAACAGTCTCCCACTTGCACTAGAGTTAATCTCGAAGATATCTAATACCCATAGGTCTCATGTGCGCCTCATGCTTAGGCTGTGGAAGAGACTTTGTCAAAGGATCTGCAACATTCAAATCCATATGTATCTTGCACATCTTGATCTCATCTCGACCGACGAACTCTCGAATGAGATGAAACTTCCGCAGTACATGTTTGTTCTTTTGGTGATTCCTAGGCTCCTTAGCCTGCGCTATCGCCCCATTGTTGTCACAGTGCAGATTTAATGGGCTAGACGCATTTGGAAATGCACCAAGCTCAATGAGGAACCTCCTCATCCAAACAACTTCCTTTGCAGCAGAAGAAGCTGCAATGTACTCGGCTTTTGTTGTAGAATCGGTCACCGTCTCCTGCTTGGAACTTTTCCAACTTACAGCACCACCATTTATTGTGAACACAAAACCTGATTGAGATTGTGAATCATCCACATTAGTTTGGAAGCTAGCATCGGTGTAACCATTTACAACGAGCTCCTCCTCACCTCCATAGATTAGGAACACATCTTTAGTCCTTCTCAAGTACTTAAGGATGTTTTTAACAAGCGTCCAGCGACTCTCACCTGGATTAGCTTGGTACCTACTTGCAACACTTAGAGCATATGAGACATTTGTGCTAGTACATATCATGGTGTAGATTAATGGAACCAACGGCCGAAGCGTATGGAACCTTACTCATGCACTTCTGCTCATCAGCCGTAATAGGACACTGCTTCTCGCTAAAACGCATACCATGTGACCTAGGCAAGAACCTTCTCTTGGATTGTTCCATGTTGAACCATTTCAACACCTTGTCAATGTACGTATCTTGGCTTAGTCCTATAAGCCTTTTTGATCTATCTCTATAGATTTTGATGCCCAAAATGTATGTTGCTTCTCCTAGATCCTTCATAGAAAAACTATTATTCAGTGAAGTCTTTACGGATTGCAACATAGGAATATAATTCCCAATCAATAGTATGTCATCCACATGCAAGATTAGAAATACAATAGCGATCCCACTTTCCTTCTTGTAAACACAAGGTTCTTCTTTATTCTGATGAAAGCCAAACCCTTTGATCACTTCATCAAAATGAATATTTCTAACTCTGAGATGCTTGCTTCAACCCATAAATGGATTTTTGTAGCTTGCATATTTTTCTAGCATTATTAGGATCAACGAAACCTTTGGGTTGTATCATATACACGTCCTCTTCCAAATTTCCATTTAGAAAGGCTGTTTTAACATCCATCTGCCAAATCTCATAATCGAAATAAGCAGCAATTGCTAGAATGATCCGGATAGATTTAAGCATCACTACCGGCGAGAATGTCTCGTCGTAGTCAACTCCTTGAACTTGCCGAAAACCCTTTGCAACAAGTCGAACTTTATAGACATGAAAGTTTCCATCCATATCCTTTTTCTTTTTATAGATCCATCTGCACTCAATAGGTTTAACACCATCAGGCGGGTCAACCAAGTTCCAAACTTGATTGTCTCCCATGGAATCTATCTCGGATCTCATGGCACTTTGCCATTTCTCAGAATTTGGGTCCATCATTGCTTCCGCATATGTCGCAGGTTCGTCATCGTCTAACAATAACACTTACCCATGTGCCTCACAGATTCTTGCTGACCTTCGTGGTTGTGGTGGTATTTCTCTTGCCGTAGGTATCTCAACTTGTTCTGCTACATTAGCATCACTCGTAGAGTTATCCCCTATTGGCTCATCTTGAACTTCTTCAAGATACACCTTTTGTCCACTTTTCTCTTTATTGAGAAACTCTTTCTCAAAGAAAACACCATTCCGAGCAACAAACACTTTGCCCTCTGATCGGTTGTAGAAGTAATACCCTAAAGTTTCCTTTGGATATCCCACGAAAAAGCATTTGTCCGACTTGGGTGTAAGTTTATCTGACCTAAGTCGTTTGACATAAACTTCACAACCCCAAATGTTTAGAAAAGACAAACTGGGACTCTTACCAGTCCACGTCTCATATGGTGTCTTAACTACGGACTTAGACGGTACCCTATTCAATGTGAAAGCGGTTGTTTCTAGAGCATATCCCAAAAACGAGAGTGGTAGGTCTGACTGGCTCATCATAGACCGAACCATGTCCAAGAAAGTCCGATTACGTCGCTCAGACACGCCGTTTCTCTAAGGCGTTCCAGATGGCGTAAGATGTGGAACAATTCCGCAACTCTTTAGATGATTCCTAAACTCATGGCTCAAATATTCGCCTCCATGATCAGATCGTAAGGCTTTAATTTTCTTGCCACGTTGATTCTCTACTTCATTCTGAAATTCTTTGAACTTTTCAAATGTTTCAGACTTATGTTTCATTAAGTAGACATATCCATATCTAGTAAAGTCATCAGTGAAGGTTATGAAGTATTGGAATCTGCCTCTAGCTGTCGTACTCATTGGTTGTTGACACAAAATGTGACGCACTATGCCTAACACATAGCAAGCCGGAATGCATGGCTTCAATCGGGTGCTTGGGTGTTTCGAAATCCAGAAACATGTCAGTCAATTTGACCTGAAACTAACAAGGGATGAAAATCATTAGATATAAAACTCGAACATGCTGGGTGAGACCAGACAGTTCCATATATACGGCCCTGAAGCCACTTATGATGACATACAGTTATAGAAGCTATCTGCCAACAGGTTTTATAGATCATTCGGCTAAAACAAACGTAAATCACGTGAAAAGTTGATTGCCGAATATGCATGCATGGGAAAAGTACGTATGAACAAATCGTAATTAATTGTGAGTTAAAGCATAACCAAGCTCGGTAATCCAACCGAGTTGGGATCCATGATGAAGAAACATATAAGCAAAACATGATCAAACTAATCTAAATCTTGTATCTGCCGCATGATACCCAAACTTATAAAGCTTAAACATGGTTAACATGCATGAACCCTCACCACGTAGCAATCTAGATTTACACTAATTCGGCTATTGTGAACATGAGATCTATTTGTAGAAACAACATGCAAGTTAAAATTATTAAAACAGGGATAGATCTATAGGAAAGAATAGAGCCGAACCGTATTAATCTAGATTGGGCAAAAGAGTGTTACAAATATATAAAATATCTAAAGCATGCAACACATGATAACTTAATGAATCTACTAGATCTTTCCAAATCTAATAGAGCCGATAACTATCTTGCTTTTGCTAAGCATATCGAATAAACACCTGCCGCACGGTATTTACTCGTAAACGAAACATAATCAAAGACTTCTTGATTGTCAATCAAAGATCTGTTGCACGATCATTGAAAACAAACAAGACTACTTGCATCAACATCTAAATCCACCGCATGATACTAGACATGATAGTAAGGTTGCCGGGACTTACGGAGGTCGACGGATCGATGATTTCTCTCGAAGAACTCGACGACATGACAAAGGACTCGAAGTTGGCACAGGGCCGGTTTTATTGAATTGGTTGTGAACAGATTTTACAATGGCCAAGGGTTTATATTTATACCTTGGTCATGACATGAGTCCTAAAAGGACACGATTACAAAATATTAAAGGAAAAACATGATATCTTTGACTTTAATTTCCTCCGGAGTCTTTATTTCCTTAATTGTCGCGGTCTTCGTTGCCCCATCGGTCTTTTGCTTGCCATTTTTGTCGCTTCCCTAAAGGAAAACCGCCCTTTATCATAATAGTCGTCCGCACAATCATTTGCCGAACCTTTAAAAATTAGCCGACTGCACGGACACTTGCTGAATGCTCCGAGACTAGCCGACCGCACAGATACTTGCCGAATGCTCCGAACACCCATCTCTATAAATCTGCTGTGCGTTGGCCCACCTGTCATCCTCCTGAGCGCACTAAAATTCAGTGTTAACATATGCCCCCTCAATTTTGGGATAAAAGTCATTTTATTCTGAAATTGACCACAAGCTTCCCGTTTTCTTCTAGGTCAACACTGTTCAATACCACAACCGCCGCTCAGAAAATTCGAGCCCCAGCACACCTTTGAATTTACTTCAACCCTTCAATGGCGACTCAGGATGAAATTCCAGAGGTAAATTTCATTCACCTTCACGTATTCAGCAATTCTTGATTGATTTCCCTGTTTCTTTCCCAATTCATTTGTTTTTCGATTCCGTTATTTGAAGGAATACAAGAACGACATTTTGATCCCCTATGCTGCGAATCCCGATTCCTACCTCCTTGGCCCAATGGGGAATCCTGACCCAACCGAGATCATTGTGAAAGAAACTTTAAGAATACCCTTCAAGTCTGGAGTCACCCCGCTCAACCGATGGCAAAACACTTTCAATACCTAGCCGTCTCCTCCAATCGCCGGGTGGCAAAACTGGTACCAGAGAATGTTGGAAAAAAGCAGCAGCCATTGGGATGATCAAGACATCAACCATTGCCTAGAATTGTCTCTGTCAGAAATGCCTAGAAATGAATCCCTCCTAATGGCAGCTTCCCATTTTTGGTCTAATGCTATCAATGCTTTTGTTTTTGGCCATGGCATGATGACCCCTACTTTGGCCGACGTGTTCATGATGACTGGCCTAAATGTGTCATAGCCAGTATACCCCTCCAAGTACAAGAGCAAAAGCAACCAGAAAGCTGTCAAATCTGGAGGTGGATGAGTTGGATACATTCAAACCTATATGGAAGCATCTGGTGTTGTCTATGATATAGAATACAGGACCTTCATGAACATGTAGTTGTGCAGGTTCATCTTCTGTGGAAAATCTAATGAGCCAACCTTGAATCACATGGTGATGGTTGAAGATTTAGTTGCAGGTTCCCTGATACCTCTAGGCAAATATCTGCTGAGATCTGTGTATCATATGATGCACCAAATCACTGCCCAGATGCATCGAAGTGTGGAAATTTCTTGCATAAGTGGCCCTTGGTGGTTTGTTTAGATGTGGCTGCAACTATACATGCATGAGATAGTCTCTGTGCCCCTTCATAATTTGAATTTCCCTTCAGTTAATTATGCTGAAGGCAGTACAGCAAAAGTTAAGGGTTGTCAAACATATGGAGAAGCAGCATCCTCTATCAGCATTGATATGGACATTGGTCATCTCTTCAAGCTTTTCTTCAAGGGTTTTGACAATGTGCTTTGGCTTCCCTACAGAGAGAATGATAATCTGACTCTCCCCTGTAAATTCAGCTATGAAACTGGCTGCTCTGACAAGGCGTCCATAGAGATCTTCAGCTCCTTTATCAAGCTCTGCATCTTGCCAGCCGAATTCCATCATGGGAGGTTAGTGCACCCTACCTATGAATTCTATAATCCCAATTTGGTATCCAGGCAATTAGGATGTGGACAGCTGCCCCAAGGCCTTTCTTCTCAACAATCATAAGATACATGGAGCTGATCACAAATGAAACAAAAGCCAAAAAAGTCTTTGAGCTTGGATGGGATTTTCCAACATATAAACCCTCCCCATTTGGGTTAGTAGATGTTGCCCACTCCCTTTTTGCTTCCTGGTGGCAAGAGTGGCACAATCACATCTTTAATATACCAGTGTACCCTTCATGCCAAGATTTGTATCCCCAATTTGCCTCAGATAGTGAGGTAATTTCATTACATTTGCTACTTCCTGCTTTTGAATTCACCTCCTCTTATTTTAAAATCTGGCTATGCACAGGACTTCGAGCCTACCCCTCCTAACAAAATAGTTCAGTACTACTCAGCTGGACCTAATCCTGCCTTAGGTTTTAATGCTCCAACTCTGGCAACTTTTATGAAGATCCCTGCAGCTGCAGCTACTGCACTTACAGGAGGAGAAGGAAAAAGGAAGGTACTTGAGAATGTCAATGTATTCAGAAGGGTAAGATCCAAGACAATCAAGCGGACTCTCAAGGTATGAATCTTCTATTCGGTAATAAATTTCACTTGGCAATAACTCTGACTGTTTTATATCAATTATCTCTACTGCAGCCACACGTTGACATCCCTGGATCAAGCAATGCCTCAACAACAGTGGATATCCCTCTTCAAACCTCTACTGAGGATGCAGAGATTCATGAAACTGAAAATATAGAAGTTCATGAAGCCGAAAGCACAGATGTCCAAGAAGCCTTCAAACATATTGGTATTATTCGGCTAATCACTTCCCTCTCTTTATATAGCATTTATTTTCTGTTCTTATGCTCTATCATCGGCATCATTGAAATAGATGAAATGCTAGATAATCTAGTAGAAGAGCACTCCTCTGGTCCAGCTCCAGGCTCACCATCCTTGAACACCCAGTCAAGCCCTCAACCAGAGCAGGACATGACCTATCCTGATGATCGCCCAACACAACAGGTAATATTTTTCCTCAAGCTATTCTTTTAGTACACTTATCCAGTCGGCTAACACTTTTCCTTTTTCAAGAACACTACCAATCCGACTACCAGTTACTCTTTTTGCTGTTGAGGATTACATCAGTGAGAAGGGTGAAGAAGCCACCTCCCAGCAGACTTTGTCAGTGGAAAATCAAGCCCGGCTGAAGGATATAGCTAATTTGCTAAACAAGGACATCAACATTTTGGTCCAAGATTCAGATCAAATAAAAGATCTCCTTGAGCTCATCAACCAAGACCTTCCACCTGTCCTTAAGGCCTCTCTAGAATCTGCAGCCAACCTTGATGATTATTTTGCTGTGGTGAAGAGGGAAAATAAAAACATAGCCTCCAGGACTGTCTTGAAGAACAATAGGTCTCTGAAGAAGCAAGAAGCCAAAGCCTTGCATTCTCAAATTCAAACTGTCAAGAATTCATTGGCAACTTTGGAGCCTGAGCTGAAAGTCATGGAGGATGAGAAAATCAGGCTGGAGGCTCAGTTAGCCAAACTGAATGCCAGAATTCAGTCTCACAAAGCCAAGATAGCAGATTTGCCAAACTCCATAGAGGCAATTTCATCAAGGATGTCAACTGTCCTCAAAGAAGACCAACAACTCAAAGCAAAGTTGTCCAGCATTCAGAGCTCTAAAAATGAAGACCAGAAAGTGTTGGACAATGTTAGCCGAATCATGACTGAGGCCCTAGATGCCATTAATCAGCTTCTGAACGAATAGAAACACGACTCATAATAGTTTAACCATGACTCATTTTATCTCTGAACAATTGGATGTCTCCACTGTTCATTTCTATATACTCTTGTTTGTATGATAACATAATCAGCTTTTGTTATTTTCCGATTAGATCATAGCCGATTTCCTCTAGCTCTTTGATAGCCGATTGCACTTTGTTCTTCCGATTCGGGGACACAGCCGAGCGACTCTTGATTTATCTGAGGCTGGCCCAGCCTAGTAATGGACTATCTGAAAGGGAAAAACCCTAATTCGTCATTTGGTATTCTCATCGGCTTATAAATAAACCTTTCTTCTTCCGCCTCTGCCAATAGTTCCAGTCAAGCATTTTCATCTCCACCTCTCCACTTTCTTCGCCTAGGTCAACCCAGAGGAAAACCTAACCTCTATAGTGACAATGGAGGGTAGGGATGACCGTGGCAAGTGTCCAGCCGAGGGAGAAGCCAAAGGAAGCTGAGTGCAGCGCTGTTGACGACGAGGGTGAGAACCGATCTTATGCCCTCTTGCGGTTGTTCTTTTTTGTTCATCCTTCAATCTCTGATTTCCTTCTTCATTCATCAGAATCAGGGTTATCTCCACCAGCCAGAGCATTCCCTTCCCTCCAGGGACAGCATCTCAGCTAGAGATTCCTTCATCCGGCTCCTTCGGCTCTTCAGGCTCCTACCACTCCAATCCTTGGGATTTGGATTCAGGTGCCATGGACGTCCCCTACACCCACGCAAAGGCGGTCACCTTCAAAGGCGAAAGGGATGAGGCCTGAGTAGAGCTAGAGAAGATCTCCAAATAATACGGTATTGATCAACTCGAGTGGGAGAACCAGCGGAAGCAGTTCTACGACGCCATCACCGGTTAGTACAAATAAATCCGCTCTATTTCCTTTTCTGATTTCATCTTGTTCACCCAATTCGTATTCCCTGTTCAGCGCTCTCTGCAGAGGTTGAGCGCCTGAAGACTGCGGCGAACAAGATTGTCGGCAAGGTGAACGCCTAGGGAGAATACGCCGAAGCATGCCTTGATGATGCGGACGGTCATATAGATCAGGCCGCCATCCAAGGCGTACACCATGGCGTAGCTCTGGGGTTGGCGGCAATGTCTACCCAACGGCGTGAATATCTCTCCTTCATGCCAGTTGTTTCTGTGGTGGCGTGCCTCCAGATGATCTTCTGGATAGTTATGAGGACCATGCAACCGTCCTTGCTCAAGCCACAGACGCCCAGTGTATCCTCAACAAGTTGTTTGAGGAGTAGTTTTTATCTAGGAACTCTTTGTAAAAACTACTTATCCTGTGAAATATAATATGTGATTTCCACTTGTCTTTTCCTCTTTGAATCTTTCTGAAAATAGCAAATTGGAGGGATGCTGCCTGAACTGCATGATTGCGTTTATATTTTTTACTCTAAAGGCGACACATACCGCGTCGGCTATTCTCTGAACTCTCAAAGTATTTTTTGACTAAAGGCAATGTCTCCATATCCGCTATTTTGTGTACAAAGCTCCTTTAGTCTGTTTATGCACCAACCTCAACACTGGGATGGAATTGCTTGAGAAACCTTCCATTCATAGCTCTAGTAAACTCTTCTCCCAGTAGAGTTTTTAATAGATACGCATTTCCAGGCACACGCCTCACTATCCAAAAAGGTCATTCCCAGTTCGGAGACCATTTGTCGAATGCCTTATCTTTTGTCCCAATCGGCAGTATAGTTTTCCAAACTAAATCTCCTTATGCGAATTGCTTCTCTTTGACCTTTTTGTTGTAATATCTGGCAACACGTAATTTGTTTTTCTCAATATTTTCCAATGCTTTCAGACGAACCAAATGCAAATCCTCTAATTCGTCCATCATCAGATCCTTATAATCTTGTCTCCTCAAATCATTTTGCAAGATCACTCGCCTCGAATCTGACTGCAATTCCCACGGTAATACAGCATGATGCCCATAAACCAACTCGCAGGGAGATGCTTGTGTAGACCCATGACAAGCCATTCGGTAAGCCCACAAAGCTTCATTAAGAACCGAATGCCACTTTTTCGACTTTTCATCAATCTTCTTCTGAATAATTTTGATCATGATCTTATTTGATGCTTCGGCCTGGCCATTAGCTTGTGCATAATAAGGAGAAGAATTGTATAACTTGATCCCCATCTCTTTAGCAAAATCACAAAATTCAGATGAAGTAAGCTGAGTTCCCTGATCTATCGTTATAGTCTGAGGAATCCCGAATCTGTGAATTATGTGCTCCTTAACAAAATTGATCATGTTCTCTGATGTAACCTTCTTCAAAGGAATAGCTTCAACCCACTTTGTAACATAATCCGTGGCCAACAGTATAAACTTATGTCCTTTGCTAGAAGGAGGATGAATTTGACCAATCAAATCTATGCCCCATCCCCTAAACGGCCAAGGTTTGATAATTGGGTTCATAGCCGATGCTGGATCTATCTAAATATTACCAAATTTCTGACAATCCTGACACCGTTTGGCCAAAAATAACCAGTTCTTCTAATCATCCATTTCATCCAGTAAGCCGATTGATGTGCACCAGACACTCCTTCATGCACTTCATACATCAGTTTTCTGGCTTCTTCTTGATTCAAACATTTGAGGAGTACCCCATCTATGGATTTGTAGTACAACTGGTCATCAAGGAGCACGAACTTGAGAGCTTTGTACCTGAGTTTTCGGGAAACCTTCTGTGATGGATTTTCTAAGTAATCGGCAATCTCGTTTCTCTAGTCATCAATTGCATGATTCTCATCCACAGCATTAATCTCTTGATCCTCTCGGTATCCCGAAGTAGTTTGAGCCAGTTTATTAGCTTCTTCATTATGCCCCTAGGGATATGATGCAAGGTTGCCACCTGGAAATTCTTCAAAAGCTCTCGGCATTCTTCATAATATTCTCTTAATATATCACTCTTGCATTCATATTGGGCAATCAATTGATTAATTACTAACTTAGAATCTCCAAAGATCTCAACAACAACAGACTTTATTTCAACAAGAAACCGAAGTCCTCTAAGCAGTGCTTCATACTCAGCTTGATTGTTAGTAACATGGAATTCAATAGGGATGGCATACTTAAAAGTTACCCCTCGTGGAGCGATCAAGAGAATGCCAACACCACCACCTTAGCTACAAGATGAACCATCAAAAAACAAAGTCCAAGGTGCAATACTTATCATGTTAGCAGAAGGATCACGATATTGGGTAATAAAGTCGGCAATAATCTGACCCTTTACCGCCTTTGCCGATTCATACTTTAATTCAAATTCTGATAAAGCCAAAATCCATTTGCCAATTCTTCTGTTTAAAATTGGCATTGATAACATATGTTTTATTACATCAAATTCAGAAACTACCACGCATTCGGCATTCAACAAGTAGTGCCGAAATTTGGTACATGAGTAATACACGCACAGGCAAAGTTTCTCCATAGCCGAATACCTTGTCTCTGGATCTAGCAGCTTTCGGCTAAGGTAAGCTATCACTCTTTCCTTTCCTTCAAACTCTTGCATGAGGGCTGACCCTATCGTCAGGTTGTCGGCCGCCACGTACAACTTAAAAGGCTTGTCAAGCTGTGGAAGTACCAACACAGGTGGCGCCTTCATATATTCTTTGATCTCATCAAAAGCCTTTTGTTGCACGTCACCCCATGCAAATTCTTGATCCTTTTTAAGCTTTAACAGAGGAGAGAAAGGCAAAACTCTTTCCGACAAATTAGATATGAATCTTCTTACAAAGTTGATCTTGCCGAGCAGTGATTGCAATTCTGTGAGATTAGTTGGAGGGATAACCTTGTCTATCGCTTCCATGATCTTCTTACCGACCTCAATCCCTCCCTTATAGACCAGAAATCCTAAAAACTCACCAGCCGAGACTCCAAAGGCACACTTGTTTGGGTTCATTCTCAAACCATGCTTCCTAGTGCACTCCAAGGTCTTCCTTAAATCGGCTAAATGTCCCTCATGATTTCTAGACTTGACCACCACGTCATCGATATAGATCTCCATAATCTTACCGATCAACTCATGGAAAATATAGTTCATGGCTCTCTGATAAGTTGCACCGACATTCTTTAAACCAAAAGTCATGATGACCCACTCAAATAATCCAATATGACCAGGGCATCTGAAGGCTGTTTTTGAAACATCCTCTATTGCCATAAAGATTTGGTTATAGCCAGCATTACCATCCATAAAACTGATGACTTCATAACCAGTTGTTGCATCGACAAGCAAATCGGCAACTGGCATTGGGTAACCATCCATTGGAGTGGCTTTATTGAGATCTCTAAAGTCAATGCAGACCCTCATCTTTCCATTTTTCTTGTACATCGGAACTATGCTTGAAATCCACTCTACATACCTGCATGGCTGAATGAAATTTTCTTCTAATAATCTTTCAACTTCCTTTTTCACATCGGCCAGTACCTCCTCTTTGAAAATTTTCCAAGGAGGTTGTTTGTAAGGACGATACCCAGGCTTAATCGGCAATCGATGCTCAATAATAGAACGATCCAGTCCGGGCATCTCTGTGTAATCCCAAGCAAAACAATCTTTGAACTCTTTTAGAAGGTCTATCAACTTTAATCTATACTCTGGGTTTAAATTTGCACTGATATGCATCGGCCTTGGTTTGACATCATCACCAACATTTATTTCCTCTAGCTTATCGGCCAACATAAAGCCACGTCCCAACTTTCCTTTATTTCCATCGATTGGGTTCCCCATTAAAAATTGCTATGAGAGTCGACTGCTTGGATCGGCTATTGGTCCTTGTTAGAGACATTGACGGGACCTTCTCCCCAGATCTTTCCAGAGAAACAATCAAAGCCATCATACTCCCAGTAGGTAGGCTCTGCGGCAGCAACACTTACTAAATCATCAGCACGAACAATTTCAACATCATCCCCAATCCATTGAATAAGAACCTGATGCATGGTTGAGGGTATGCAGCAGTTAGCATGGATCCAATCTCTTCCCAAGAGCAGACTATATGCACCCTTGCCATCAATGACAAAGAAGGTAGTGATCAAAGTTTTTGATCCAATCATCAACTCGACGTGTACAGCTCCCCGGGTGTCAGAAGGATTACCAGCAAAGTCTCTGAGCACTAAGTCAGTTTTCAACAATTCTTCATTAGTCATCCCGAGCTTCCTAAAAGTGGTATAAGGCATAATATTGATGGCAGCTCCTCCATCAACAAGCATCTTGGTCAGAGGCTTGCCATTGATATATCCCTTCATGTAAAGCGCCTTCAAATGTTGATGCTTAGCCAGTTTATTGAAGACTACCTGCTAAGTCAAGACAAGCTGGGCCATTAGATCCTAACACTCGCTTTCATTGGAATCTGAGTACACTTCCTCTTGGATGTTTTGGCTTTCGGGAGCTATGAAATCTGAGGGGATGAAGAAAGCCATGCATGCATCAGCCGAACGATCTTGCTCATCAGGCTTTTTCTTAGGACGCCACATTTGTTTCTTGTCAGCAACTGTTTGTGCCAACTCTCTGTTCCTCAAGAGTTGCACTCTCCTCTTCTGGCTCTTCCTCAGCCCTAGTGGGCACCATTGTCCCTTCTGCCATACATATTCATGGTGCTCTTTCTCTTCAGCACCTTCCTCATAATGGGCCCACTCTTGATCGACAAATCTCTTGCCTCGCCGATTCTCAGAGTTGCCTATTTTTAATCGCCGATCGTCCTCAGAAAAATGTGTTCCAAGTCTCTCATGGATTGGACGGCGGTTGACTCAGGACTGCTTGTACCCTGAATATTGATCACTGCATTCAGGGTAATTGTTCTTAGCAGGCAACTTTAGGCCTTCATTCCAACAATGCTTGAAAAAAGAGCATCCTCAATGAGACTGCTCCTTCTCTCTCATGTGTTCTTGCTCTCTCCAGTACATCTCTTCCTCATACCTACGATGCTCCTCCATGAACTCTTGTTCTTGATAATATCTCTGCCTCTGATACTGCTCTCGCTCCCGATGCCATTTGTTCAACAGAATCCGTGTTGTAACCCTGGGCTTGGAAGCTTCCCCTTTCTCGGTTCAGCTATTCTAGAACTGAGCCTGTTGCCGAAACTCCTCATTTGTAATCTGCCGATCAGGGTCAACAGCACCAGCTTTTCTTGCTCTGTCTGAGGTCAACATCTTCATCTTGCCGTTGTCTTTGGGGTCTTCTATGGCAACCATGTTCATAGAGAAAGACACTGTGTTCTGTGCAAAAGGATTAGCATCAATTTTCATTTTACCATCAAACTTCAGATGCCTCTCCTGAATAGCTTTCTGGATTCGCACTCTGAACACTCGGCAATCATTGATGGAATGGGAATTAGTATTGTGGTAGCCGCAAAACTTCTTGTCTTTTACTCCCTCAGGGCGCAGCATGGGATGCCCTTCCGGCAATTTGATGCGTCCCTCCTTCAGCAACAACTCGAACAGTTTGTCTGATTTAGAGACATCAAAGTCATAAGTACCCTTCTGCTGCCTCAACCATCGTTGACTAACCTGAGTCGGCTCTTTCACCCAGATCAATTCGGTTGCGGCTATTTCATCCTCATCATCGTACTCTGTCGCTTATTCCAGGAAACTTTGATACATCTCATTAGCTACATCGCCTTTCGGGAAGCGGTTGTCTCTCCTGAATTCTCAAGTTTGATTACTCATCATTGCCAACCGCTGTGACAACTGACCAAGGTCATCAAAATCCATGCCGAATAGCTTTTCTCTGACATTCGGCTGCATGCCCGCTATTGTCATCCTTGGCAATTGGTCATCTGGTAGGTTCAAGGAATAGCAGAGATTTTTGGTCTCTCTAAACCTGTGGAGGTACTCCTGGGGTGTCTCATTAGCCCTCTTCCTCAAGCTCATGAGGTCAACTAGCTTCTTCTCATTAGTACCCGTAAAGAAATACGCATGGAACTTCTGTTCTAATTCTGCCCATGTACCAATGGAATTTGCCGGCAGAGATGTAAACCATGTGAAAGCTGGCCCTGTCAGAGACAACGGAAAATACCGAATCCTCCAAGCTTCATCTGCAGACGCCTCTCCAAGCTGCATCAAGTCTCGGCTGATGTGTTCTACGGTGTTTATATCATCTTGACCAGAAAACTTGGTCAAATCTGTGGGAGGTTTCACCCTCGGAGGTAGTGCCACTCGGTTATACCACTCTGGATAAGAAGACTTGTATGCATAGGACTGATTCTTTGGCTTTAAGCCAAACTGATTCTGCATCATGTCTGCCATCCTGTGCATGATAACATCAATATTTGAATTTGGAGCTCCATGCGCTTGCCCTTCAAAATGCAGCCCTGTTGAGTTCTTATACCCTGGGTTTGGGAGAGCATCAATGGCATTGTAATCGGCAAACTCTTGGTATCCATCTCCATACATATTCTTCTGCAACTTGTTTGATGCTGGAGACACCTTGAAAGCCGATTGTGGGACGTTTCCTGATGCACCGAATGCGAGTTGGCCATATGTCATGGGCGGTTGCTGTTTCTGGTGAGGAGCCATCCCACCTTGGTCCATGCCAGGCGCTCCGCTACTCTCAATAGCCTTCTCCTGTGATGAGGACATCACAGGCTTAGATATGACCATGACAACCACTTCTACACCAAAGGTGAAACCATTCTATATGAGGTTTATTATTGTTACATTTGATGAATTGGTGTTGCACCACAAAGTGTGTATATTGTCATTTTCAGAATTGCTTACATGGATCAAGGAAGAGTTAGATTGCATATGGAAAGCATGGATGATCAATGAAGTTGATTGGGGACCAAATCCAAGTGTTCCTAACGTCCTCCACCAGGCCACCACGTCACTTTGGATCCAAGGAAACAAAGAGTCCAAGTCCAACACGTTTTGAAAGTTCAATTCAGACTACAGAAGAGTCCAAACTTGCGACGGTTGCCACGACTTCATACGGACTCCGATTGGGACATTCTAGCACTTTTTGAAAAGTTTATCAAGTCTACTTTCCAATGGGTCTGGACTCATATTTATATCTTATAAGATGCGTGCGCAGTAGATAGTTTAATGCCGACAACTTTTCTGCCAACGGTGCTGCGTCACCTGATTTTGGGCCCATAGCCCATGTATCAACTTGAATCCATTAGGGACTCATCCTAAGTTTGTAAGACGACCCCAGGACCCTTGTGGTCGTCCTCCCTCCTCCTTATATCCCCCTAGAGCCACTACAAATAGATTGGGTTTTGTTTAGATGAAAGTTTAGCTGCTGCTACTTCCTTGTAGACGCGTGTGTCGACTAGACCATCCGTTCTACTTGATTCGGAACCCCACACCTTCATGTGTATCAGATTTGAACCTTCATATTTCATATTGAAATTGAGTGCTTGTTCTACTTGTTCTTCGATTGCTTGCACGAATAACCCTAGTGGTTTGGTTGGTTGTGATCCGCAAGATCGTGAGCAACCGCTAGATTTGGTGTATCAATCGCTAAGGCGCAGCGTCCTTGGATGGTTGTAGTCGGATCGTGAACGTCTCTCCAGTCAAATCGTAGTTATCTATCTCCACCGAAAGATCGGGACACCCATACACTCATCATCCTGGCGCTTAGGCACATGGAACAATGTCGGTCCTTGCATTGGACCAACAACTTCTTCGAAGTATTTATCAGCAGATGGACCGAAAGTACTGACCATGATTGTGCATAAGGTATTCAAGAAAGTTGTATGATGATTTCTCATGGTTTCACTCATGGCCTTGTAAACCATTTCAGTCATCTTCTGAGCATCTTCATCTTCGGTGTAATCAGTCTGATGTGGAAGGAGAGTTCTCGGAAGCGACTACTTCTGAAAAACTTTGTTGCTTTTGTTCTTTGAAAAAGACATCAAGCATTTACGTTGAAACTCATCACATGCCTACTGGACCAGATTTCTCAAATCTTCTGGTAACTCATCCATAGTCACGTTCAGAACCTGGCTATCCTCGATCTTGACCATCTTGAAAATTTGAGGTCCCACCGAGCGTGCCAAAAAGTGTGTTGACACAAAATATGACGCACTGTGCCTAACATAGAGCAAGCCGAAAAGCGTGGCTTCAACCGGGTGCCCGGGTGTTTCAAAATCCGGAAACGTGCCAGTCAATTTAACCTGAAACTAACAAGGGATGAAAATCATTAGATATAAAACTCGAACATGCTGGGTGAGACCAGACAGTTCCATATATACGGCCCTGAAGCCACTTACAGCGACATACAACTATAGAAGCTATCTGCCAACAGGTTTTATAGATCATTCGGCTAAAGCAAACGTAAAGCACGTGAAAAGTTGATTGCCTAATATGCATGCATGGGAAAAGTATGTATGAACGAATCGTAATTAATTGTGAGTTAAAGCATAACCAAGCTCGGTAATCCAACCGAGTTGGGATCCATGATGAAGAAACATATAAGCAAAGCACGATCAAACTAATCTAAAGCTTGTATCTGCCGCACGATACCCAACCTTATCAAAGCTTAAACATGGTTAACATGCATGAACCCTCACCACGTAGCAATCTAGATTTACACTAATTCGGCTATTGTGAACATGAGATCTATTTGTAGAAACAACATGCAAGTAAAAATTATTAAAACAAGGATAGATCTATAGGAAAGAATAGAGCCGAACCGTATTAATCTAGATTGGGCAAAAGAGTGTTACAAATATATAAAATATCTAAAGCATGCAACACATGATAACTTAATGAATCTACTAGATCTTGCCAAATCTAATAGAGCCGATAACTATCTTGCTTTTGCTAAGCATATCGAATAAACACCCGCTGCATGGTATTTACTCATAAACGAAGCATAAGCGAAGACTTCTTAATTGTCAATCAAAGATCCGCCGCACGATCATTAAAACAAACAAGACTACTTACATCAACATCTAAATCCACCGCATGATACTAGACATGATAGCAAGGTTGCCGGGACTTATGGAGGTCGACGGATCGATGATTCCTCTCGAAGAACTCGACGACACGACAAAGGACTCAAAGTTGGCATGGGGTCAGTTGTATTGAATTGGTTGTGAACAGTTTTTACAATGGCCAAGGGTTTATATTTATACCCTGGTCGTGACATGAGTCCTAAAAGGACACGGTTACAAAATATTAAAGGAAAAACATGATATATTTGACTTTAATTTCCTCCATAGTCTTCATTGCCTTAATTGTCGCGGTCTTCGTTGCCCGATCTGTCTTTTGCTTGCCATTTTTGTCGCTTCCGTAACGGAAAACCGCCCTTTATCATAATAGCCGTCCGCACGATCATTTGTTGAACCTTTGAAAACTAGCCGACCGCACAGACACTTGTTGAATGCTCTGAGACTAGCTGACCGCACAGATACTTGTCGAATGCTCCGAACACCCATCTCTGTAAATCTGTTGCGCGCTGGCATACCTGTCATCCTCCTGAGTGCACTAAAATTTAGTGTTAACATTGGTCCACATACATCATTATGTACAAGTTCCAACAAGTTTGCCGCTCTCTTAGGAAAACCTATGAAAGGCGACTTGGTCATCTTTCCCAACAAGCAAGCCTCACATGTCTTGTATTATTCAAAATCAAACGAAGTTAGAAGCCCATCAGAATGGAGCTTCTTCATGCAATTCTCACTTATATGACCTAAACGACAATGCCACATATAAGTAGGACTTAACTCATTAAACCGAGGCCTTTTAGCTTTAACATTACAGATAGGTGCATCATCAAGATTTAAAATAAACAACCTATTCACAATGGATGCAAAAGCCACAAACATGTCATTCTTTGAGATCACACAACCATTGTCTTTACTCGCAAATGAATAACCATCCTTCATCAAACATGAAGGTGACACAATGTTTTGACTTAAACTAGGAACAAAATAACAATTATTCAACTCCATGATAAATCCTGACAGGAGGTGAAGTTGCATCGTCCCAACGTTCAACGTAGCAACTCTTGCATTATTTCTGTCACACCTGGTTTTAAGAACAAAACCAGATATACACCATATGTGAGCCCAGGAAGTCAATTCTCACATATAGCCACAGAACAAGGTAATATCAAAAGACAATACTTAAATACATAACATATAAGGTCAAAGAAATAACCTTAAGAGAACAAATAGCGGTAAGACACTCCGATCTTCAGGCGAAGACTCCACTCCACAGGGACCAACTGACTGGTTGATCACAAGCCTAACTACTCAAGACTCTAGCTATCTGGTACCCATCCGGGATTTTTATCCAAAGATTGAAAAGAATAAACAAGCGTAAGTACTTTCGTACTCAACAAGTATACATGGGGTTCATGAGGCTCAAAAGGTATGACTCTGGTTAGACTGCATCAACTTTTATGTTGTCACAGTTTTAGCATTATAGTAGCATCAATGTTATCAATAGCCCAAATACCATATGATCAAGTGAATAGGATGTAATGCTTATATGAACAAGTAACAATAATAAATCACAAATAACAACTGATGAGCCATGACATAAGGACATCACACAGCAAGGAGCCCAAGCCACTCGTAACCGTGAGCACGGCTATCATGATAGTTTTTAACTCTGCGCAGGGGTGTACATCTTTACCCATAAGTCGTGATTCCCATATGCCATCACCTCTACCAAGGAAGTGGAGCAGGGTACACTACGAGACCATTCACAGGTTCCACTGGTAGGTAACAACCCGCTATTCGTTTCCTCAATGGTTAGTACCACCCCTCTTACGAGGGAACTAAGGTGAGCCCCTCTTGCGCCCTTTCGGGTAAGTTGTCACAAACCAGTAGAATTCTAATACTGAGTCAAGCCAGAGCCCATTAGCTTATGGTAGTACTGTTTTCTCGGGGTAATCTCTTACAGAAATATCCCTATGAGTGAGAACACAGGTGTGAGTTCCTGATGTTCCACCTATAGTCCACGTTGCTAAAAATTCATCTTTTATTGTCATTTCATATATCATTAATCAAGTTTACATGATCATAGTTATTCTTAAGAGCACTAGCTTGATCTACCCAAATGCATAAATTCCTAGGGTGACATGGTATAAGGTACAAATCTATGGTAAAACTATATAGGATGTCAAGGAGACACATGCATATGATTACTGAGCGATTATCATGAATAGGACAACAAGGATAATCCCATGTAATACTTGCCTTAAAATCTTAGATCCTTTCTTCAAAGATCAACGTCTTCAAAGATTAACTTCTTCAAAAGATCTTCTGAAACACCAACTTGTTGATCTCCAACGTAACATTCGCCGATTGGACAAGTTCGTAAACACCACTCAAGAATCTGACCAAACATAGCATACATACATATCTATTTAGAACAATACACCAATCAATGAAAAGGATTTTAAAAGAAAACTACGCATCTCTACGATCACACAGGCGCAAAGAACACGCTAATCGAAGCTACAAAGATCAAGTTACAACTAACGGAAGATTTGCTTTTATAAAAGAGAACTATGAGCTTTATTAGTTTTAACTATATAAAATAATGGATAAGGTATTTCAGAGAAACACTCAAGTTAGATTAATTCAAAGTTATATTTGGATCTCAAAATAAAAGTAGAACTAATTATATTTTATATATAAAACAAGTTGCATAGTTATTAATCAAGTTAGGAGCTAAACATAAAATTACAGAGCTATTAACATATTAAAGATCACTAATAAAAAGGTTATGCCGATACAAAGCCAACGCAAGTTGAACGGGACGAAACAGACTAAAAACGGAGAAGATATGATTTAAACAAAATTTAGAGATTAAACAGGGAATTTAAAAGGCATTAAATAAATATTTATTTTCAAAGTTTGCAAAACAGATAGATTATGGTTTTAACATGTAGATAAAAACTCTACGAATCTAATGCAATTTGAACAGATCAAATCAGAGTTAAAACGAATATTTTATAAACAAAAGAAAACTAATGGTAGAACTGAAATTTATTTTTGGAACAAAACAATTACCGCGTGAAAACACGCTTTCCAAGGAAAAAAGAGCAAGACCAACATGCGCTTTAGGACTGCCCAGTTGTTGTTGGAGCAGTGCTGGCTTGGTGGCGGTGGCTGCTCTCGACGTGGGGAAAAGAGGGGGCTAGGGGGTTGTATTTATAGGGGGAGGGGGCTGGAGGCTAGGGTTGGGGCGGCTGGGCCTCTGCAGTCGGGTGGGCCGGTGGGGGGGGGCGAGCTGGGCCTCTGCGCCGCGTAGGGGAGGGAGAGGGAGCGGCCTGCTGGGGGGGATTGGGCTGGCGGGGGGGAGAGGGGGAAGCTGGGCCGCGGGGTGGGAAAGTGGCCCAACTGGTGGGGAAAGGAGGAGAGGGGCTGGCGGGCCTGCTCGGTTGGGCCGGTCGGCGCGTGGGGCGCAGGGGAGCGGCCTGGCGGGCCGCCGGCTGGGAGCTGGGCCACTGGCTCGGGTGGGCTGCGGGGGAAGGGGGGAAAGGGGAGAGAGAGGTGGGCTGGGAGAGATTTCCCTTTTTTTTCTTTTCTTTTATTTCAAAAACATTTTCAAATCCTTTTGAATTCTTGTTTTGGATTTTGAAAGATCCACTCAGAAGAATAAACCCAATGCTCCAACATGAATGCACAGACATGTTTCTGCCCCCTAATAAATTTTAATTCCATAAAAAGTTTTATTCCCTATGATTTCATGGGCACCAAAATTAATAAATTACTCAATTTAACTCTATTTTCAAGAAAGCAAATTTTAGGGTGTTACAATTTCCCACACGGAAATCAAATTCTCCTCTTTTCACGCTTCTACTTCTTATCATTCCCTGCATCGTATTGCAAATATCAGCAACCGATCTGGTATCAAATACCCAAGAATTAATATAAGAATCAGCGAGAAAAATGTCTGTAATATAAACAACAAGTGTACAAGCAGTGGGAGTACCTTTACCATCGCCATCCTTCAAGGATTCCAAGTACAGCTTGCAGTTCCTTTTCCAGTGACCTTTCCCATTACAATGAAAGCATTTAGCTTTAGCAGCTGGTCCAGCAGCCTTGGGCGCAGGAGGAGGGTTTGGCTTAGAGATCTCATCTTTAGCCTTCGCCTTCTTATTCTTCTTCCAAGCCCTCTTCTTAAAGTTAGGCTTATTTTGGACTGCCATCACATGGCTACTGCCAGCACGTTTCTTGATATCAGCTTCCGCTGTCTTAAGCATGCCGCACAATTCATTCAAGCCCTTCTCCGCCCCATGCATATGGTAGTTCGAGATGAAGTTCCCATAGCTAGGTGGAAGAGACGCGAGTATGAAATCAGTGGCCAACTCTGGGCCCATTGGGAAGCCTAGATTCTCCAATCTCTGAGTGTGACCAACCATCTTGATCACGTGTGGGCCAACTGCTGCTAGCTTAGTTTCAACAAAAGCCTTGGACACATTGAACCTTTCAGTCCTGGCTTGAGTTTGAAACATATCATTAAGCGCCACGATCATATCATACGCTGCATGATTATTATCAAATTGCATCTGGAGATCTGGCTCCATGCAAGCGAGCATAAGGCAACCCACTTCAAGATCAGCATCATATGCTTTCTTGTAAGAGGTTTTCTTTGCATCAGGTACATTATCAACAAGCTCATCTGGTAATGGGGTGTCTAGAACATCTTCTTTTTTCTTAGCCCTGAGAACAATTCTTAGGTTGTGGATCCAATCCGCATAGTTTGTTCCATTCAACTTATCTTTCTCAAGAATTGAACGCAAAGTAAATGGTTGATTACTGGAAGCCATCTACAACAAAAGTAATGCAAAATACTAAGACAATGTATCCAAAACAGAGTAAGTCCTATTAAACTTTTAATAGAATCTACTCCCACTAAAATCAATATCCCTCGATTGAATCTTAGTGATTCAAGACCCACAACTAACAAGTCTACTAGTGAGCTTTAGCATCATCGCTAGGAGACATGGTAGATCGATAAGCAACTCCTTGCTAATCATATCACATATGACTCTTGTTGTTGGGTGGCATCACTATGCTTGTGTTGCCAACAACTAATGCTCCAAGGTCCCTAACCGTTAGGATGACTGAAAGCCCAAGTTTGGTTTTGGTCAATTGTTGAAACGTATGGACTAACCCTATGACTAAGTGTATGATCAAGATAGGTTGATCCAACATGTGAGATGGAGCAATGTGCATGATCATGGTGATTGATGGATCAAGTGCTCCAAGGACTATGGAAAAGAAGAAAGAGAAAAACAAAATTGGTCAAGGAAAAGGTATACCTATAGGGCCATTTTTGGTTTAGTCATCAAGACACTATAGAGAGTGTGATCACCTTTAGGATAGATAGCCATACTATCAAGAAGGGAATACTCGTTTTGATTGCGGTTATCATGTGCCACTAGGTTTGCATTGCATATCCATATAAAAATAACCTAAGTGACATAAACACGAAAATAGAATTAAATCCAAGATAATTCAAAGAAAAGGCTAACACAGGTGAACAAGAGATGGATCACAAGGTTTTATTACATGAAAGCTTGGAGAAGAAGAGGCGGCTCGGTCTGGCACTCAGAAGGGCTCCGGACGCAGGGTCCGGACGTTGGCAAGACACGGTCCGGACCAAGGGAGATGCGACCGGAGGCTTACCCTAGCTCTCGGACTTTCTAGACAGGAGGTCCGGACGCTGATGAAGGTCCGAACGCAGGCACCGAACAACCGTTCGGATGTTTTGGAGGCTTTGGATGCTCTCTGCTTAGCGACCGGACGCTGAGTATGGTCCGGACGCAGAGCACCGGATGCGCGTCTGGAGTAAATGCACTCTCTGGATGCTCTCTGCTAGTGAAGGGTCCGAACGCTATCAGTGGTCTGGACCCTAGGCAAAAACAGCGTCCGGACTGGCGCAGAAATGCAGGATGAAGGGGCAAAACGGCTAGCTTTTGATGGAAGGCTATATATATGTTTTGGCTGGCTTAAGGAGCACTCTCTTGCATCTCTCATTCATTCTCACTCATTGTGCTTGCTTGAGAAGCCCCCAACTCACTCTCTTTACTCTTGATTGCATATTTGTGAGAGTTTGAGTGAACCAAGTGCTTGATCATTTCATTGCATCTTAGTGGCACTTGGTCATCGTCATTGCTGCAGGATTTCTTGTTATTCTTGGTGTTTGCCAACACCTAGAAGGCTTGGCGATTGAGGAGAAGCTTTGGCATGTGTTGGTGATTGTTCGTGGCCGGCTTCATCGATTGTGAGAGGGCTTATACCCACCTCGGCGGAGCGCCAAAGGTTAACTCTAGTGGATTGCTCGTGTCATTGAGTTACTCTCATTTGGGTGGTTTCTTGTGGCGCCCGTGTAGTGGGCTTGGCTTGTGAATTTCCAATTAGCCACCGAAACACCACTTGAGTAGTCGACACAACGGGGACTAGCTTGGTGGCAACCAAGTGAACCTCGGGAGAAAAATCATTGTGTTCATCTTGTCTCCCGGCTACTAATTGGTTTTCTTTGTGATTGGCTCTCTATATTGACATCCATACATCACAAGGCATTGGTATATCAATCACCTCTATCTTTTGCACTTATCTTTCTTATCTTGCCTAGTTAGCTTGCTAGTTAGTTTCTCTTGTTAGTTGTTCTTGCTAGCTTGAGCTAAGTGCCTTAGGTTCTTGCTATTGTTTGTTAGGCACTTAGCTAACTAGAATTGCATTGGATAGGTGGCTTCGCACCCCTAGTAGAGCTAGAGCAAAAAGCTTCACTTAATTGTCATCTAACCTTTTGCTCTAGTGATTTGTAGATTTTTTTATTAGGCTATTTACCCCTCTCTAGCCATCTAGGACCTTTCAAGTGGTATGAGAGCCGTGGTCACCACTATTATCAAGGCTTAACAACCTTCGGTGTTAGTGATGGCTCAAATACAATTCAACCATGTGGGGAGCAAACCGCCAATGTTTGATGGCACCTCATTTGATTATTGGAAGAGAAAGTTGAAGATGCATCTAGGCTCAATACATGAGAAGGTGTGGAGTGTGACCGAACATGACTTTGTCATTCTTGATGAAGCCGCTCCCACACCTAGAGAGCAAGAGAACCGGCAATGCAACACCATGGCACTCAATGTGATCTACAATGGCATTGATTCCAAGGTGTTTGAGCAAATCAAAGATCTTGACAAGGCAAGTGAAGTGTGGAAAAGACTTGAAGATACTTATGAAGGCACTTCAACGGTAAAGAATGCCAAGTTGTATATGCTCAAGGACAAGCTATCTCATTTCAAGATGAAGGAGGATGAGTCTATCCCGGAGATGTTTCATAGGCTCCAAGTGATCATCAATGATCTCAAGAGCTTGGGTAAGAAGGTCAAGGATGAAGACTTCTCAAACCGTTTCCTTGGTTGTTTGCCCAAGAAATACAAAACTTTGAGGCAAATAATTAGAAGAGATAGTTTGGACAAGATCACTCCTAATGAAGTACTTGGTGAAATCATGACCGAAGAGCAATACAATGAAGAAAGTGAAGAAGAAGAGGTCAAGGAAGAAAAGAAAGAAAAGAAGAGCTTAGCTTTCAAGGCATCATCATCCAAGAGCAAGGGCAAAGCAAAGAAGCAAGAATCAAGTGATGATGAGAATAAGAAGGGCAAGCATGACAAGAAGGAGAAGAAGCTTTCATTCACCAAGAAGAAGAAGGGTGAATCTTATATGGTGACTTGGGATAGTAGTGACTCTTCCGATGATGACTCTAGTGATGATGAGAGGAAGAAATCCAAGAAGAAGGCATTGGCTAGCATTGCTATCAACAACAAGTCATACATCTTTGACACTCCATCATGCTTCATGGCTAAGCCATCTAAAGTACAATCTCATGATGATAGTGATAGTGATGATGATAGTAGTGATGATGAGGAGGAGTACTCCAAGGAAGAACTAGTAGAAATGATGAAGCAAACTTATGCTTGCTTTGAGACAAAGAGGAAGAAGTGCAAAGAATTGAATAAGAAGCTTAAGACTCTTGAACAATCCTTTGATGAGCTCAATGGCACTCATGAGAGGCTAATGGAAGCCCATGAGAAGCTTGAGAGGACTCACTACAAGCTTGAAAAAGCTCACTCCTCCCTCCTTGAACAAAACAAGTATAAGGTTGTGGCATCATATGATATTGGAGTCACTTGTGATATTCTTGATGAATCATTTTTCACTCCTATCATTGTCACCCCAACCGAAACACAATGTAGCACATCCACTTGCATATCCACTAGTGAGAGCTCAAAGGTTGATGCTGCACTAGTGAGTGAAAATGAAAAATTGAAAAATGATGTTAATGAACTCACTCATGCTTTGAGTAAGGCATATGGTGGAGATGCCCGCTTGCTAAAGTGCTTGGGTAGCCAAAGATTTTCCCACTACAAAGAGGGATTGGGCTATACCCCAAGAAAGACAAGGCCGCCTTTATAACTCCAAAGCCTAGCTTTGTGAGAAGCAATGGTCGGTATTGCAATAGTTGCAAGCAAGTGGGGCATGTTGACCAATATTGCAAACTTAACATGAGCCAAATCAAGTTTGCTAAATCCACCTCCATTCATTTTGATTTATGTTATATGCTTACCAAAGGGAGAGATGGTGTAATGGCTAAGTATGTTGGCACACCCAATGTTGGCCCAAAAAAGAAGGCAATTTGGGTGCCAAAATCCTTGATAACTAACTTTGGAGGACCCAAACAAGTATGGGTACCTAAGAAGAACTAATTTGTTTTGTAGGTCAATTACAAAGCCGGAGGAAGGCATTGGGTGCTTGATAGTGGGTGCACTCAACACATGACCAGGGATTCTAGAATGTTCAAACCAATCAACTCCAACACCAATGAGGGCATTGATAGTATTGCATTTGGTGATAATGAAAAGGGCAAGGTCAAGGGTCTTGGTAAGATTGCAATATCAAATGACTTGAGTATATCAAATGTCTTGCTAGTCTAGAGCTTGAACTTCAATTTGCTATTCGTGGCTCAATTGGGTGATCTTGGATTCAAATGCATATTTGGGGTAGATGATGTTGAGATCATTAGTGTTGATGGTTCAAACTTGATCTTCAAGGGCTTTAGAAATGAGAACCTCTACCTAGTTGATTTCAATGCTAATAAAGCTCAATTGTCAACTTGCTTGCTCACTAAATCAAGTATGGGTTGGTTATGGCATAGAAGACTTGGTCATCTTGGCATGAAGCAATTGAATAGATTGATCAAGCATGACTTAGTGAGAGGCTTGAAAGATGTTGTGTTTGAGAAGGATAAACTTTGTAGCTCTTGTCAAGCCGGCAAACAAGTTGGTAACACCCATCCTAAGAAGAGCATGATGAGCACTAGTAGAGCATTTGAGTTGTTGCACATGGATTTATTTGGACCAACAACATACACAAGTATTGGAGGAAACAAGTATGGCTTTGTGATAGTGGATGATCTCACAAGATACACTTGGGTATTCTTTCTCAATGACAAGAGTGATACATTTGCTACATTCAAGTCATTTGTCAAGAGATGTCACAATGAGTTTGAAACTACGATCAAGAAAGTGAGAAGTGACAATGGAAGTGAATTCAAGAATACAAGAGTTGAAGAGCTATGTGATGAGCTTGGAATCAAACATCAATCCTCGGCCAAGTATACTCCACAATCAAATGGCCTTGTTGAGAGGAAGAATAGAACATTGATTGATATGGCAAGATCTATGCTTAGTGAGTACAATGTGAGTCACTCCTTTTGGGCCGAAGCTATGAACACCGCTTGCTACTCTAGCAACCGGCTATATTGTCAGCCATTGATGGAGAAGACACCATATGAGCTATTGAATGGAAGAAATCCCAACATTGCATACTTTAGAGTCTTTGGGTCCAAATGCTACATCTTGAAGAAAGGCACAAGACTTGGGAAGTTTGACAAGAAATGTGATGAAGGGTTCTTACTTGGTTACTCAACCACAAGCAAAGCCTATAGAGTATGGAATTCGGCTAGTGGTATACTTGAGGAGGTTCATGATGTTGAATTTGATGAAACCAATGGCTCACAGGATGATCATCAGAATCTAGAAGATGTGAGTGGATCTCAATTGGCTAATGCAATGAAGAACATGGATATTGGTGACATTAGGCCAAAGCAAGTAATTGACATAGAAGATGAAAAAGATCAAGTGCTCAACTCACCTCATGTGCAAGCTAGTAACTCTCTAGTGCAAGATCAACATGTTGCTAATTCATCTCAACCAAGTGCAAGCAATCAAGTTCCAATCCTCCAACCAACCAACATTACAAGAGATCACCCCATTGACCAAATTGTTGGTGATATTACAAGTGGTGTTCAAACAAGATCAAGATTGGCATCCTTTTGTGAACACTATTCCTTTGTGTCATCCATAGAGCCCACAAAGATTGAAGAAGCCTTACAAGATGTTGATTAGATCAATGATATGCATGAAGAACTCAACAATTTCACTAGAAACCAAGTTTGGGAACTAGTTGAAAGACCCAAGAACTACAATGTGATTGGCACAAGATGGTATTTAGAAACAAGCAAGATCAAGATGGTATAGTTGTGAGAAACAAAGCAAGATTGGTAGCTCAAGGTTACACACAAGTTGAAGGTCTTGACTTTGGAGAAACTTATGCACCGGTTGCAAGATTAGAGGCAATTACAATTCTATTGGCCTATGCATGTGCACACAACATCAAGCTGTACCAAATGGATGTAAAGAGTGCTTTCTTGAATGGATATATCAATGAGCTAGTATATGTTGAGCAACCTCTCGGTTTTGAAGATGACAAGAAGCCCAACCATGTGTACAAGTTGAGAAAGGCTTTATATGGCTTGAAGCAAGCACCTAGAGTATGGTATGAAAGATTGAGGGATTTCCTTCTATCAAAGGGGTTCATGATTGGAAAGGTTGATACTACTCTCTTCACCAAAAAGCTTGGCAAGGATCTATTTGTGCTCCAAATCTATGTGGATGACATCATATTTGGTTCAACCAATCAAGAATTTTATGAAAAATTTGGCAAGATGATGGCAAATGAGTTTGAAATGTCAATGATTGGTGAACTTAGCTACTTCCTTGGTCTTCAAATCAAGCAATTGAAGAATGACACCTTTGTGAGTCAAGGCAAGTACATCAAGGATATGATGAAGAAGTTTGGCTTAGAAGATTCAAAGGGCATTAGCACTCCTATGGGCACCAATGGACACTTGGATAGTGATGCTAGTGGCAATATGGTGGATCAAAAGTTGTATCGGTCTATGATTGGAAGCCTACTCTATGTGACCGCTTCAAGGCCGGATGTCATGTTTAGTGTATGCATGTGTGCAAGATTCCAAGCCTCACCAAAAGAAAGTCACTTGAAGACTACAAAGAGAATATTGAGGTACTTGAAGCATACACAAGATGTTGGATTGTGGTATCCCAAGGGGTCTAACTTTGAGTTGATTGGATATTCGGACTCCGACTATGCGGGATGCAAGGTTGATTGAAAGAGCACTTCGGGCACATGTCAAATGCTAGGCATGTCACTTGTATCTTGATCATCAAAGAAGCAAAATAGTGTTGCACTCTCTACCACCGAAGCCGAATACATAAGTGCGGGAAGTTGTTGTGCTCAATTGCTTTGGATGAAGGCAACTTTGAATGACTATGGAATCAATTTCAAGCAAGTGCCATTGCTATGTGAGAATGAAAGTGCGGTGAAGCTAACCAACAATCCGGTTCAACATTCAAGAACCAAGCACATTGATGTGAGGCACCACTTCATAAGGGATCATCAACAAAAAGGTGATATCAAGATCACAAGTGTTGGTACCGATAATCAACTTGCCGACATATTCACCAAGCCATTAGATGAGAAGAGGTTTTGCAAGCTAAGGAATGAATTGAACATTCTTGATTATTCAAACATGTGTTGATGCACCCCTCTTATATGACATGCCTCTCCTTCGAGCAAAGCAAGGTACAAGTTGATTGACATGTCATTCATCCTCTATTAGGACTTGTTAGTGCATCTAGACATCAACTCATTAGGATCATTCATGAAAAACCAAATGAATTTGATGCTTATATGGTACCACTATTGCTTCTATGCTTGATTTGATCTAGTGGTAGCATATGACATGTTTGTGGGATTGCTATCCTAGTGCTTGATCTAGACTATGACCTTCAATTGGTTAACTCAACATGGGTAAGATAACCATTCTAGGATATGTGAAGAAGCTTGTTCATGGTTTAAACCGAGTTATCTATATTGAACAAGTAATCTAGACTGAGCCACAACTAAGCTTCTCTCCAATAATCAACTCTTTGAGCACATCTTTTATGATAATAGATGACAAAGGGGGAGAAGTAAGTAGTAAGACAAAAAGAAAAATATTGAAATTTTTTGAAAATGAAAAGCACACAAGTAGGGGGAGCAAGCCTATGAATAAGTTGTTGCATATCTTTGTGCATTCATAAGTGCTTGCTTGCATATGTTCTTACATTCATGATACGCTTGTGTGGTGAATGCTAGAAACTAGATTGACTTGATGCTTGAAGTACTAGTATGCTTAGATCTTTCCAAATAGCATCTTTTCAAGTGGTATTTCAGGTGTGCCCCTCAAACTATTTTCAAGTGGTTTCTATGCATTCATGGTGCTAAGGATGGTTTCATATTGCACTCCGATTGGTATCACGCTTCAAAGGTCCATCCTACACAACTTAGCATCAATTGGTAGCATTCACTCTCCCTCCATTCCTATTCATGCATATGTGATCAAAATGAACCAAACTCATATATCACATATGTAGGGGGAGCTAATACTACCAAAGTTAATTTTTCATCATATATATTCTTTTATGAAAGGTTGTCATCAATTACCAAAAAGGGGGAGATTGAAAGCCCTAGTTTGGTTTTGGTTAATTGATGAAACCTATGGACTAACCCTATGACTAAGTGTATGATCAAGATAGGGTGATCCAACATGTGAGATGGAGCAATGTGCATGATCATGGTGATTGATGGATCAAGTGCTCCATGGACTATGGAAAAGAAGAAAGAGAAAAACAAAAATGGTCAAGGCAAAGGTATATCTATAGGGCCATTTTTGGTTTAGTGATCAAGACACTATAGAGAGTGTGATCACCTTTAGGATAGATAGTCGTACTATCAAGAAGGGAAAACTCGTTTCGATTGCGATTATCATGTGCCACTAGGTTTGCATTGCATATCCATATAAAACAAACCTAAGTGACATAAACACAAAAATAGAATTAAATCCAAGATAATTCAAAGAAAAGGCTAACACAGGTGAACAAGAGATGGATCACAAGGTGTTAGTACATGAAAGCTTGGAGAAGAAGAGGCGGCTCGATCTGGCACTCAGAACGGCTCCGGACGCAGGGTCCGGACGCTGCCAAGACACGGTCCGAACCAATGGAGATGCGACTGGAGGCTTACCCAAGCTCTCGGACTTTCTGGACAGGAGGTCCGGACGCTGATGAAGGTCCGGACGCAGGCACCGGACAACCGTCTGGATGTTTTGGAGGCTTTGGATGCTCTCTGCGTAGCGACCGGACGTTGAGTATGGTCCGGACGTAGAGCACCGGATGCGCGTCTGGAGTAAATGCGCTCTCTGGATGCTCTCTGAGTTGGATCCGGACGCAAGATAAAGATGCACCGAACGCTACTGTTTCATAGGTCCGTAGGCGACGTGGCTGCTCCCTGTGAAGGCGCGAACGACGTTTTTCAAACTACAGGGCGACCGGACGCAGGCGCATTGGTTCGGACACCTAGCTTCGCGTGTCCGGATGGCACGTCCGGACTGGAGACAGAGGCTCTGCAGCTCTGCTAGTGAAGGGTCTGGACCCTAGGCAAAAACAGCGTCCGGACTGGCGCAGAAAGGCAGGATGAAGGGGCAAAACGGCTAGCTTTTGATGGAAGGCTATATATATGTTTTGGCTGGCTCAAGGAGCACTCTCTTGCACCTCTCATTCATTCTCACTCATTATGCTTGCTTGAGAAGCCCCCAACTCACCCTCTTCACTCTTGATTGCATATTTGTGAGAGTTTGAGTGAACCAAGTGCTTGATCATTTCATTGCATCTTAGTGGCACTTGGTCATCGTCATTGCCGCAGGATTTCTTGTTATTCTTGGTGTTTGCCAACACCTAGACGGCTTGGCGATTGAGGAGAAGCTTCGGCATGTGTTGGTGATTGTTCGTGGCCGGCTTCATCGATTGTGAGAGGGCTTATACCCACCTCGGCGGAGCGCCAAAGGGTAACTCTAGTGGATTGCTCGTGTCATTGAGTTACTCTCATTTGGGTGGTTTCTTGTGGCGCCTGGGTAGTGGGCTTGGCTTGTGAATTGCCAATTAGCCACCAAAACACCACTTGTGTAGTCGACACAACGGGGACTAGCTTGGTGGCAACCAAGTGAACCTCGGGAGAAAAATCATCGTGTTCATCTTGTCTCCCGGCTACTAATTGGTTTTCTTTGTGATTGGCTCTCTATATTAACATCCATACATCACAAGGCATTGGTATATGAATCACCTCTATCTCTTGCACTTATCTTTCTTATCTTGCCTAGTTAGCTTGCTAGTTAGTTTCTCTTGTTAGTTGTTCTTGCTAGCTTGAGCTAAGTGCCTTAGGTTCTTGCTATTGTTGGTTAGGCACTTAGCTAACTAGAATTGCATTGGATAGGTGGCTTCGCACCCCTAGTAGAGCTAGAGCAAAAAGCTTCGCTTAATTGTCATCTAACCTTTTGCTCTAGTGATTTGTAGATTTTTTTATTAGGCTATTCACCCCCCCCCCGCTAGCCATCTAGGACCTTTCAATGACCTTGTTCAAGTAACCAAACCTTCTGCTTGTAAGTGTCCGACACGAACCTGTCTAGTCAAGGAAAACTAGTGGCACCCTAATTTCATAGACCCGCCACTGATCATATAAGACATGTGACAGTGCAAGGTTTAGGGAAGCATTACAACTTAAACATTGTTGAGGGATCGTTCTACTTCACTACCGCATATGTAGACAAAAACATTATCGCACGTGAAAGTAGAACATAGTAAGAACGACATTAACACATATATGACTTGGTATAGCCCATTGTTCCTTTGGGGATCTCCATCTCCATCAATCTGTTCATCATGGTGATCGCCATATCCATGATTCATGTATGCCATCCTTCCTTGATGAGTCCACCAAGACTATCTATCGCTATCGTAGCATAGTGATGAAATAAAATTACATAGTTGTAGGATCATCACAGATTGGCATGCAGGCATTACATATGAATGGACAATATCTGTGGCTCCAGCCATATTGTCATAATCATGACGTGCAAGCCATGAATTAATTACATACATGCATCACATACACATAAGGGCTATACCAATCATGAATACCTGCAAAACAGAGTTGACCGATTCAGACGTCTAATCTTAAAACGCCGAAAACAAAATTTTGCAAGCTGTTTTTCGCAAATCTAATTTCACCAAAAGTGGGAAGCCGCTGGAGAACGAATGCGAAATTTTCTGGCGCACGATAGTCTTTTAAACTTTGCATCAATCCGAGTTCGTATGCAAAAGTTATGGTCGTTTTATCGAACAACACTTTTCTGAAAATATCCCTTCTGACGGCGGATCCAATCCGCCGCTGCCATGCATCGCATGCGCCTAGGACTTGACCTAGGTTCGATTTGATCAATCTTATTGATCTCCAACTCACCGTAATTGGGTTTACATGTATCACTTAACTCAGATGGCGGAATTCCAACCGGTACGAGTAGATCGTTACAATACTAACGTGGCAAGATCACGAACCATGATCAAAGATTGATCTGCAAACGTGCATATCTCCATATACACATACCCGAGTCTATAACGAGGCATCTAATGGCTTTGATACCACTGAAGTGTTATGAGGTTGCTACGCTAGTCGGAAAACAAAATTTTTTGACCCCATAAACCAGGAACTAGTGCTAGTTAGATCACGGGATTACCACTAGACGCGCAGGTGCAGCGGAAGCGACTCGATGTAGTCGTGCGCGTCGCAGCAGTGTCGTGCAGTTGCGAGGTCGTCCATCTCAACATCTCCTACTTGCGGTTCATCCTTGTGCTCTAGATGCAGCACCTCCGAGCAATCCCACACGTGCAGGGAGGAAGCATTGCGCCTCCGGACTGCTAGGTCCGCGAGGAGCAGAAGGCACGAGCGTGGGGAGGCGACGACGGCTGCCAAAAGGCGTGTATCAATCTCGCCCCACTCCCACCCCTTGATTATATAGACGTCCTAACGAGCTCCCACGCTGGAGGCCCATTAGTAACCCTAAACCTAGTTTAATTCGGGTCCAACCCGAATTAGGCTTCTAGCCCCTTAAGCGTGCGACCCTATGGGCTCACTCACACATAGACATGGCCCAAGTACTCTTACTTGTCCAAAAGTTGATAGCAGCCTCTAGCAAGGCGTGTCAACTCCTATGCATATGCTACGATCATATCAGACAAACCACCACAATACAATATACATGTTATTCCTTTGCCTCATGATATTGGTCCAACTCGTGGGTTAACACTTAACCCAAGCACAGCCATGCATTTCATGATCTAATCATTTGAGTGGTCCAATGATATCTCTCTCATATGGAGAGTGGCAAATACCATCTTGATTGACTATGTCTCACAGCATGTTTCCTGACAGACCCGAAAGCTACCTTTATAACTACCCAGTCACGGAGTAGCGTTTGGTAGTCCCTAAGTAGGTCATTTCACATCTTGAGTACATACGACAATCTCAGGTCTAAGGACACAATGTACACAATGTGTATAGAGATAATCTCAGGTCGGGTATGTCCAGCCTCATGTCATACATGTGCCCACATTATTAGTTTTAAATCTCTATGTCCATGACTTGTGAAACATAGTCATCAACCAATAATGTGTTGGTCTAATATTCATGTGCGTTCTACACGAACTCCGATCAGGGACAACTTTAGAATAACCATAGAAGTAAAAGAGTTTCACAAACAATTCACATAATTGCTTATCGATACAAGTTGTCTTTAATGGATATTCATTGAACTCATAACATGTCATGGATACAAGGAAATACAATCATCTCTATGATTACGTCTAGGGCATACTCCATCAAAATGCACTTGGATGCACTCAACTCTATTTGGATGAACAATGGATCAAAGAGTAGAGTGCGAGAGGATTGCAATAGCTCACAAGTGTATGTAATGATCAAATTATGCAAGAGCATGAGCTAGAGCCGGCCATAAGCTATTTATAAGCTCCCATGGAAAACTAGCCGTTATTTCCTTTTTCCTTAGCCTGACAAAAACCGTCGAACCACTCTGCAAGACCTCCGGACCAACGCAGGTGGTCCGGAGCTTTGGTCTGATGCTCCTCTGAATGCCAGGCGTCCCTGTTTGAATTTGAACTAGCTGTTGGCGCGCTGAGAATACTACTGTCGGACTACCTTATATACCGGAGGCCTAGTCCGATGCGTAGTCCGACGTTTTGCTCAGTTCCTCCAAATTTTATGCAGTGCGCACCCTAGCTTCGGACAGGTGGTCTGACGCATACCTCCGGACTAAAGAGCCTGGTCCGGAGCCTTGCCTGAGCTGCTGCCTGCCTATGCCGAGCCACCGGACCAATAGAAATTGGTCCGACGCTCACTGGCATGCCTGGTCCAGAGCTTCCAGGTGAAATGCTCAGAGGCTAGGGTTGGCCGTCGGACCACCCGCAATGGTCCGACGCCTTCCCTGCAACTGGTCCGGAGCCTCTATTTCAGTTATAATTCACTTCTAACTTCGCCCCTTGTTCACATGTGCCACCACCAAGAGTTCCACTACTTGTGCTCGTGTGTTGGCATATTTTAACAAGTTTTACAAGGGTTGCTCATTAGGTTATATGCATATGAATGTATGACTCCACCTACTGGCACTTGATAACCGTAATTGCATACATCTTTCCCTTCTTGATAGTATGGCTATCTATCCTAAAGGTGATCACACTGTCTATAGTGTCTTGATCACTAAACCGAAAATGACCCTATATTTATACCTTTGCCTTGAGCCATTTCCAATCTTTTCTTTCTTTTGTGCATGGAGCACTTGATCATCCATCTAGCTCCATGTCTCGAGTTGGATTACCCTAGCTAGATCACATGCTTAAGCCATAGGGTTAGTTCATAGGTTTCATCAATTAAGCAAAACTAAACTTGGGCTTTCACCAGGGACGTACCGGCTCGCAGACCAGGAAGGCGTCAACGTTCCCAACTCATGGAGCATAGAGCACCTTAGGCTCTTCTACACCTGAAAAAATTGTACTATGTAACCCCCTATCAATAAAAGTTCGACATTTTTTCCATATACGTTTTTCATTCAAGCGACTTCTACAAAACGCCCACGGCATTCGACGACTTCTACAAAACACCCACGGCGTTCGAAGACTTCTACAAAACACCCCCATAGTGTTCGACGACCTCTCCAAAATGCGATAAGGCGTTTCCTCCAAACAGCCTGGCCATAACCAGAAAGCACCTGAAGCTGGCCTGCCGATGAACCACAGCGAATAGAAGTAGCTACCCTAAACGCTATGACTACATCGACATACCTCGCAAGTGGTATTTACCTAGAAGCCGGGTGGTATTTTTATACGACACAGTACGGTCGATGACTCTACAAGTAGCATGGCTTTTCGCCCAGCATCTATAGGAACGGTCTCCACAGGCCCTGGTCACGCCATGATCGAGCCTCTTAGAAACAGGCCCTGTCCCTGGCATCTCCATAAGTGTGCATGAGCTGCTCGCCCTCTGCACCACGGGTTGTCAGCAGCGTGCCTCCCTGAGAGTCTTTATGTATCCTACGCGTGCAGTGGCACTAGCCCTACGATATGGACCGACCCAAGGCCAAACGATTCATCGCTACAGCTAACGACTCAGCTGGCACGAAAGGACATAGAAGTGAAATAAAAGCTCACCGCCCTGATAAACAAAAGCTTTGACACATTTCACTTACATGTCTATACAACCCATGTATTATATCCTCGTAGCAAAAAAACTCCATGTCAGAAAGAAGATCTTCAGCAACCGCGTCCGCCTCCGCTTCCAAGCGACTCACATCCGACTCAGAAGTACCAGCTGCGTATCCGCCTTGTACCCTCTGCAAATCGACTCGCGGGTAATGTGACCGCAGTATGGCAAGCCCATGAGAAAGCATCTCCTGTGCCGCCAACGCCGCAAATGACTTAAAGTGCCCCAAGAACCCCCGCGCCCTTGACAAACCATTAGCAATGGCCTCCTCTGAGGGAGGAACAGAGATGAAAGCAACATTGTCTATGCAAGCCATCACCGGTCCGACCACTTCAACCAGGCTCTAGAAATGATCGCATCCGACGACAACTTCGGCCTCCAGTTCTAGAAACAACCAAGACAATCAGCACAAGGCCAGGGAACCAACTCAAGGAACCAAATAGGACATCAGAACCAACCTTTCTTTGCCTTCGCTAACTGGTCGTGAAGACCTGAGTTGTCGTGTTGTTTCTCCAAAAGAGCCTTTTCCAGTTCACACGTCCGTGCACGAGCTTCCTCCAAAGATATAACCCGAAGCTTATGCTCCTGACTTGTTCTTAACAGAGCCTGAAATATAGCAGCTGGTTAACCAGCTTACAAACAGATGGGCCTACGGTTAATTAAAAAAGAAGAAAGCAGGTCACCCACCTTCACATTATCCAAGACATCCCGACCACCATCAGAATGACCATCGTCAACAACGACGCCCCCTCCCGAATGAGGCAGTTCCCCAAAGTCATCCTCAATAACAACCGAAGCCCGCCTCTGCCTCTTCCTGGAACGAGAACCAAACGACAGCGGCACGTCATCTTCATCATCAGCTCCTGCTCCAATGCCAGAAGGGACTGCATCAGTAGGAACTTCTGGATCTCCAGAAGCGTCTAGGCCTTCGCCAAGTCTAGGGTCATTCACAGCCCAAGGCTCCGACCTCAACGGCTCCGGCTCACCAACGGTCACCCCCTCCCAGGAAATTCTTCACCGACCAGATCCTCATCAATAACATCTGACATAACGCTGCATGACGACCCAACCTCATCAAGCGCCGCCACATCATATATCATAAGTCATCAAGAAAACAACAGATTAGGAAAAGCACTCACCAAGGAGACACCTTCTGCCGGTTAAATCTGTCCGCTCGGGGCAACCTCGAAGACTCGGTCACCCTCGACGTGGAATACGCGCCAAGCGAGATGTCGTCATCCCCTAACGAGGCATCACTTCTTTGAAGCATCGAGTCTGGGGGGAGTTCTCCAGATTGGCCTGAATCACCCGGTTCGACAGCATCACCGCCGGCAACGGCTGCCAGAGGCGTACAAAACTCTGGCAACAAACTGGAAGACGGCAACAAGGCAAAATAAGTAGCACGGACCTCACCATGGATCTACAAGATCAAGAACACATATAAAAACGATGAGAGCCAAAACATTGACACAGAAAAACAAGACGCAAACATCAAACCTGAGGAGGAGGACGCTGAAGAGAAAAATCTTTCCTAAGACGATCTAGCGCACAACGCTTCGCAAGATCAAACATGAACTTTAGTCGCTTATCGGCAACAGCAGGATCAATGTTTTCAGGCGCCTCCCGAGTACTATCATCTCCACCAACATACTCAAAAGCCAGATGATCCCTGTCCTTACAAGGTTGGCAACGCCTGGCAATAAAACTGCACGCCATCCGCACACCATCAAGAGTACTGCGATCAAGAAGCTTCAATAGCAACTTCACCTTCTCCAAACTATCCGCAGCAGGTGGCTCTCACCATCTTGCCAGGGCCTTAGGCACAAATGCAAGGTCATATGGTGCAAAGGGCTCCTCCTGGTGAACATAGAACCACCTCGACTTGTGCCTGACAAATTTAGATTGCAGCGACGTCAAGATATACTCATCAGACATACCATCCCTGAGTTGAAGGTACACAGAACTAATAACACCCGATGACCCAGTCCTATTCGGCTTTAGGCGAAAGAAGTATCGGAACAATTCAAAATGAGGATATATCCCAATATACACCACACAATGTGCATGATCGAGTTGGGATTCAGATTGCAGAGCAAGATACCGTAATACCGCAATAGACCATGAAGGAAGGGATGCACGGGAACCCCAAAGCCACATCGGAAGAATGGCTCAAACACCATGAGCTCACTCGTATCTGGAGTCGGGAACTCCTCGCCGAACGCCGACCTCCTTGTCTGGAAGTAGACCACCAAATACAAGGGCATTAATATCATCTTCCTTCAGGGTGCTCCACGTCCAATGCTTTGCCCAGGGCGGCACCACCAACTCCTCAACCTCAACATTCGGTACTGGCACCACGGTAGCCCTCCTAATCGCCGTCGCCGACCTTGTCACCGCAGCTATTGCCGCCGATGGCTTTACGGCAGTAACCTTTTTCGGCGCCATTAATCAAGCACCACAGACGGACGAGAAATGGGTAACGGAAGCTCCAAACAAGATTATGGTGGAAGATAAAAGAGCTACACTGCAACGCGGAAGCTGCCGCCACCGCCAAATCACCCTTTATATCAAGGGGCGTGGCGCCTCGCCTTCTAGGGTTTTTGGGAAACCGCAACGGCCAAACACGGGACTGCCACGCCCCCCACCTTCCACGCCTCAACACGGGCCGCTAACTGTGCGGCTAATCCAGCCCACTTACTCCTTTTTTATTCTCATTTCATATTTATTCCTAAATAAACTCCTTAATCTACGGTTATAGATTTCCTGCACCACAGTCCCGGGGACTAGCTATACAATTTTTTCATGAATTTTATTGCAGCTACATGACTCCCGCCACAAAAAAGCTGGTCGGCAAACCTCACCGATCACTAGAAGCTTCGACCCTCGGGGACTTCGCCAAGCAAGGCCATGAACCAGGCACATGGTCGTAATCCCCGACCAGGCTCGGGGACTTCGTCGAACTGCGTATACCGAGCAACGCTCGGGGACTGCGACCACGACACAGAAGGGCGGTACGCAGCAGTAGATACTCAGGTACGGAAACTCGGGGACTGCGAACGAAACAAAGCAATATGATCCTGATATAAGAACCTCCGAGCTCTTTACATCAGGCTTCGGGACTACGGGTATTCGCAGTTATTTTTTACAAAACTTATGTTTCAGTCTTTTATAATTTTTATCTTTTATAAAGCTTGGCACCACGTGCATACATCACCTGCTCCCAAGCTCGGGGACTAAGTGGGTACACTTCACCTAGCGGTGACTGTACTAATTTTCTTCTCGACAAAGCTCTGCTATTTTTGTGTGGTCTTTGCAGAGCCTAAGTGGACTTTTCAAAAGTTTTTCTTCTTCAGCACGTCACATCCTTCCGACAAGCAGCCGCAGCATCCGACAAGGCGACCTGATCGCACATCAAGCTACGACGCTCTCGACCAGCCCTACCTGGTCGGGAGACTTCTCCAAGCAGTATCTCGACCAGCCAGCCTAGTCGGGACTCTGCAACGACGACTTCACGTGATGGCGACCAGCTGAACACCTCCAAGGGCAATGTTGCGGGCTCGCTAGAAGAATACAAAGTGCTCGGGGACATGTTGAGGATATTACTTCGGCATATCCCCAGGGAGCTTATGGGCCTATCGACCAGAAGATGGCCTAGCTCGCGAGGCCCTGCAGCACGCGACCAGCCCATCGTGCTCGCCAGGGACTCCGAGGAAGTCTTGCTCGCCAAGGAAGATCCTAGTAGATAGACTCGGATCCCTTGCCTTAAGGGACCGATTGTAATCTGTTAGGATATGGAAACTGTAACCCTGCTCCCTGGCTATATAAGGCGAGCAGAGACCCCCTAGAAAACGATCTCTCATAGATCATCTACACCTCGTGTAACCTAATACTCATATCAATCCAGCCACCAAAACACAGGACGTAGGGTATTAGGGCGATTTGCCGGCTTGAACCTATATAAATTGTCATGTCTACGCTCTCTGTGTTACACTTGATTGCCGTCGCCACACCTCCACCTACAATCTACTACCGTAGGGTACCCCCTAGGTAGACTGCGATGCATATTTCGTCAACAGCGAGGCTGCTCGAACTCCTAGTCGCGACGTTGAAGGGACGACAGTCTGTTGGGGCGAGAAGGACTTGCCCGCCGATTTCTGTTGTGCGTGGAGTCAGAGTAGCCGGGTCTGTTACCCTTTTGTTGACCTGCATGATGGCGGCTTTGATGTGGGTGATGACCTTTTCAAGCTAGGGATTGAGAAGGAGCTTTTCTAGCTTGTTGGCAGCGACGACGAGGTTGGCGCTCGGAGTCACGTAGACCGGGACATTGCCCACCCCATCAAAGTCCTCCTGTAGGGTTGCGGTTCAGGTCACGGTTGTGGTCCGGTTGCTCCTGGTCACGACACCCCTGGTCGCGACGACGCGCACGATCGGCGTTGCGCTCCTCCTAAACTATGTGGTCGGCGTCTGTCTCGTTGGGGGCAATGGACACTGTCGGAAGAGACTTGGAAGATTGTGCCCTTGAAACCTAGAGGGAATGGTGGGAGGTCGCTCGAAGATCCAGAGGAGGCGATGGTTGTGGTCTTTGTAGCCGACGGATCAGATGACGAGGCAGAGGTTTAGATCGTGGAGACCGTATCACTAGGAGACATGGTCAGCGTGGAGCCGCTGGAAATTCCAGAGGTGATGACTGTGCCGACGACGAGAGCCGGGGAGACCTAGACAAAGAGGCTGGTTGGGGGCATCTGGTCGCAGAACTTCCAGAGCGCCACGCGCTGGGAGACGGTCGCCTAGTTGCGGAGCCCGTAGGGCACTAGCGGTAAAGCGCAGACGACGGTCGATGGTCGTGGCATCTGCTCGGACTGATCTGGACAATGGTGTGGTGCGACGTCTGATGCCGTGCGTAAATCCAATCAAGAACGGTGAGCGGGAGCCCCATTAAGCACCCCCTCGATGCGCGACGACGATGCGGGCGGCGCCCATGATGACCGCGGAGGTGATGCCTAGCCGCCTCTACCAAGCTGATGTTGTCGGCGAGGTTGTTGTTGACACGGTCGATGGCCTTGATCAGGTCATCGGAGTCGACAGATCTTCCACAATCTTTCGGGCAGAGACAGCATTGCCGGTGGTCCAGACCACATATCTGATCTGGAACGTTGTTCTTGCTGCCAGAAGATTCATGGAGTCGGGGAAGGTGACCGCTTGACGAGCCATGAGTCATAGCACACACCCCCTACGTGGCGCACCAACTATCGAGGAAATATGGTCAATAGTCTACCTAGGGGTATGTCCAAGGTAGTAGATTAGATGGCGGAGGTGTGGCGACGACTCTCAGGTGTAACACAGAGAGCATGGATAAAGCAATTTAGATAGGTTCAGGCCGACAAATCGCTGTAATACCCTACGTACTGTGTTCTGGTTGCTAGATTGATCTGAGAGATAAAATACAAGATGATCTTTCGAAGGGGTCCCTACTCGACTTATATAGCCGAGGAGCAGGGTTACAATTTCCATATCCTAACAGATTACGATCGGTCCCTTATGGCAATGGATCCAAGTCTATCTCTAGGATCTTCTTTGGCGAGCAAGGCTTTGGCAGAGTCCATGGCGAGCACGATGAGCAGGTCACATACTACAGGATTCGCAAGCTGGGTCATCCTCGGACGAGAGGCCCATGTAGGTCCATGTGGATATATGGAGGTAATATACCCACAATACCTATGCCTTTGGTGTTCCCCGACGATGAAGAAGAGGGACATGCATTGGGTCCCACACCGAGCACTTCAGCTGCAAAGCAGGTACCAACAAAGGCAAGAAGTCCGACTTGAAGAGGGGCCACCATGGGAGGCACTAGATCACAAAGAAGGTGAATGTCATCGACCAGATAGGGCCACAGGGAGAACCCTTGGTGCCACAGTCAGTCATCAAGACTTTCAACAACCAATGCTCCTATCTAGTCAGGGAACATGTGCTGATCACGTACTTGAACTGGAAGAAGGTCCCGACGGAACTCAAGGGCAAAGTATGGACTGACATTAAGAAATATTTCTAGTACCCACCAGACCAATTCAATGAGGAGCTATACAGGGGGCATGCACTGTTTATTGTAGGCAAATCCCTTTGCACCCTTCGGTCTACACTAAACAAGAAATATGTGAAGAGTGGGAAGACACCCTTTGAAGACTACAACTTCATTAAGAAACACAATTGGGATGAGTATCTCGACAAGATGACCAATGATGAAGTAAAGTCCAAGTGCCAGAAGTTCTCGGAGCTTGTAAAGAAGAACGAGCTCTGGCACCACCTAGGCATGACCGGGTACGCCGGTAAGAGGCTGAGGTGGCGGTAGGAAGAAAGGGAGGCAGAAGCGTTCGGGCAGAGTTACCCATTACAAGGCATCGACAAGAGGTCACACAACTACTTCTATGCTCGTCGGCCGAAGAAGATGAAGGAGGGAAAGACCAAGTACAATGAGCCACAGATCGCATGTTGTGTGCATAGGAAAAGTGAAGAATGATGGAAACACTCTAGCTTTAGGTACCATATGCGCTTAAGATAAGATTAGGTGATTACCTAAAGTGTTAGGATTAATGTTTAGACTAATTAAGGCTACAATAGTGCTTGCTCTAAGTTTAAACCTATTTGTTTAGTGTGGCTTACTGAAGAATCATGGCCCTATTGGTTTTGGTGATTAACGACAAATGAAGATTATTATGGCTAATGTGTGTTTTGCAGAGGCTATGCGTAGCTAAGCCATCGTGATCAATGTGAATGGACATCAATGGTTATCACTTAGCCCCCAAGATTGATATCATTTTGGATTTCAAAGACAAGATGATGAAGACCCTAGAATGATAGGACTAAGTGTCATAAGGAGATGAAGGGCACTTAGTATTTAGATAGGGCTTTATTTGATCTTTGACCATACTATCAAGAGGGGTTGAGACTAGTCGCTTGACTTAGGAGAGCTTCATGACTTAGGTGTGGTGCACACTTGACTACCTTAGCTCTAAGCAAGCCTATGGTGACCGTAAGATAGCCTAGAACAACTCCCATATTCATCGCGACGAAAACCGGAGTTGAGAGAGTTGTTTTCTGGGCGACGGATGCTGAAGTCCCCGGCGACGGACGCTGTCCGTCACGTCAGACATGGCGCCACACGCTAGGGTGTTTGCCCCTGAGCGTCTGTCGGCCTTACAGTGAGTACCAGAAAAGCTCAACCGCGATGGACGCTGTCCGTAGGCTTTGCATCAGATGCTGAGCAGCGTCCGTCGGCCTTACAGTGAGTACCAGAAAAGCTCAACCGCGATGGACGCTGTCCGTAGGCTTTGCATCAGATGCTGAGCAGCGTCCGTCGGCCTTACAGAGAGACCTATTTGCAGATAGGTACGCCAGACGCTGAGGTGCAGCGTCCGTCGCCAAAGCGACAGAGCGTCCGTCGCCTACTGATGTGAACAGAAATTAGTCGTTGGGTCAAGCGACGGAGCGTCTGTCGCCTAGGCGTCAGAGCGTCTATCGCCAACGTAAGCTGCATGGTTTTTAGTCTGAGAGCTAGTTGTGTGAGGGGTTATTTATACCCCATCCCTTGCCTTCCCCACCTGCCTTTTGCTCATTTGGATTACTGAGAAACCTTGTGAGGTGTGGGAAGAGTGCAAGAGCCCTAGAGAGAGTGATTTGCGAATTCATCCGTCCATCCTCTCCCTAGTTCATCCAAGAGATTAAGTTGTGCATCCACTCTAGTTGTGAGGCTTGATTGAGTCAATTGAAGGTTGAAGCTTGTTACTCATGGTGATCGACATCACCTAGACGGTCCGGTGGTGCTCAGAGGAAGGTGATCGCCGGAGGATTGTCGACGGCCCTTCTCCATCGACCTGTTCATTGGTTGTGGGCGGTTCACCAAGCTAGAGTGGCGAAGAACCAGCCCATAGAGAGCACTCATCCCTTGCGAGGTATTGAGGGGGAGCAATACCTTGCGAGGTGCTCCAACGAGGACTAGGGGGGAGTGTCCACTCCTTGATACCTTGGCAAAACGTCATCATGTCAATCTTTCTATCCCTAGCTCTTTCATACCGCATTACTTTTTGCACTTGTTCTTAAATTCCTACTAGAATTGCGTAAGTTCTTCTTCCTTTATATGCCTTGCTACCGCTTTCTAGCTAGGACACACAACTGGTAGGAACTAGGGGGTGATTGGCATTTGTTTAGGTTTTCAATTTTTCTTTAGAAATTTTAAATAAGCCCAATTCACCCCCCCCCCCTCTTGGGCATCTTGATCCTTTCAATTGGTATCAAAGCCTTGTCGCTCTAAATTAGGCTTCACCGCCTAGAGCAAGATGTCCCATGGGGATGGACCGCCACTCATGTTTGATGGGGATGACTTTCCTTATTGGAAAGTGCGGATGGAAGTCTACCTTGAGTTCGTGGTTGTCGGCGTTCACAAAGCCGCCACCGTGGGTGGATCGGTGTTCGCCGAGGATCCCTTCTTTGAGAAGAACAATGCTAAGGCAAAGAACATTCTTTTTCGAGACATTTGCAAGGATGTGTTCAACCGTGTGCGGAATTGCAAAACCGCATATGATGTTTGGACAAACTTTTGTGCACTTCACGAGGGGACCAAATGTGAGCGTGAGGAACGCTACCATTTAGTCATGGATAAGTTGAACTCCTTTACCATGCTTCCTAATGAGAATTGTAATGAGATGTACTCATGCCTTAATATTCTTGTAGAGGAGTTGAATGGACTTGGGCTCACCCAAATGCAACCCGCTGATGTGGTGCGCAAGATTCTTTATGTCTTGGCAATTGACAAGTATGGCCACATCGTTACCGTTCTTCACCAAGGGAATCTCTCTACTTCTCACCAACACAAGTGTTGGGCAAGATCAATGCTCATGAGATGTACATGAAGATTGGTGATGGAGGCTCTTCATCCTCCTCTAAGAAGAAAGAGAAAGAAAAAGAGAAGGAGAAGGACTTGGCCCTCAAGGCTTCCACCAAGGAGAAATGCAAGATCCAATTGGTGGTTGAGGACTCATGTGATGATGAAGATGAAGACAACATCGCTCTCATGATGAAGAAGACCATCAAGATGTTGAAGAGGCTAAACAAGAATGGAGTCAAGTTTGACTCAAAGAAGAAGAAATTCTTCACAAGCTCTTTAAGGAAGCCTAGCTCAAAAATGAAGTGCTACAATTGTGGGATTCTTGGTCATCTAGCTCATCAATGCACCAAAGAAAACAAAGACAAGTTCAAGAAAAAGAAATTCAAGAACTACAAGAACAAGAAGGGTGCACAAGATGATTCAAGTGATTATGACAAGAAGCAAGATAAGCCTTACAAGAAGAAGAAGAACTTCGACTTCCACAAGAAGAAGAAGGATGGCAAGGCTTATATTGTTGGTGATTGGCTCACCGACATTGAGGACTCAAGTGACTCCTCTGATGATGAAAGTGAAGAAGAGAAGGTGGTCTCTTTGGTGATTGGTTCTTCTACCCCACCGCCACCTTCTCCATCATCACCGGGCTCATCCTCTTCACACCTATGCCTCATGGCTAAAGGTGACAAGAAGGTACAAAATGAGGATGATGATGATAGTGGTGACTCAAGTGGTAGTGATAGTGATGAAGATGCACCTTCCTATGATGAACTAATTAAAATTTGAAACAAATACTCAAACATCATAAGGAAGTACAAAGGTAAAAATGACAAACTACTTGAGGTACAAGAAAACCTACATGCTAAGCTTGATGCCTTGTCTAGTGCTAATGATGATTTGAAGCTTGAGAACAACACTCTCACATCTAGCACTAGGGAGCTCAAAGCCTCACTCAGGCAAATGAATGAGAAACATGATAAGCTTGAGAGGTCATCACAAGAGCTCCATACAAGGTATAACTTGCTAAAAGATGACTACAACCAAGTGAGAAATGAACATGGCACACTTGTGATAGCTAATGAATTGCTTACACATGATCTTGCTACACATGTTGCTATTAACCCGGTTGTTAAGTGTGATATAGCTACTTCATGTGAGGACTTGCTTGATGAAGTTGCTAGTGAGCAAAATGCTAAGCGCAAGGGCAAGAAGGTAGTTGAGGCCAACAAGTATGATGACTACTTGAAGATGAGGCAAGAGAACTCAAAGCTCAAGGAAGGGCTAATCAATCTCAAGTCAAACAAGCCTTTCACCATCAAGTCAGCCAAGGAAGATGACAAGGATGCTACCACCTTGATCAACACACTTAAATAAGAAAATCCAAAGCTCAAGAATGAGAAGATCAAGCTAGCAAGTGGTTTGGAGAAGTTCACCAAGGGCCACAACCTTCAAAGTGAGCTCTTGATGAAAACCATCATGAAGAATGACAAGATGGGTGTTGGGTTCAAGAAGAACTAAGTGATGAAGGCCAAAGTCAAGTTTGAAGCAAAGAACTCTTACAAGAACAAGCACAATGGCAACAATCAAGACAAGCCAAAGACCAAGCCAAGAAGATGCTTTGAGTGTGGTCAAGTTGGCAACTTTTCTTATGATTGCAAGACTCCACCTCCCAAGACCTTGCCCAAGCACACTTCATCATCAACAAGGACTCCTAGGGTACACCACTTGTTGTGTTTCTCGAACCCAAGATGAAGAACAAGCCTAAAGTGTTGTGAGTTGCTAAGGAGTTGGTTGACAAGGCTATGGGACCTCACCAAGTGTGGGTTCCCAAACAACAAGCTTAACTCCAAGTTGCTTGTGTGTAGGTGAACTACAAGAACGGTGGTAGTCATTGGGTAATTGATAGTGGTTGCACTCAACATATGACCGGCAACCCCCGGATGTTCACCACACTTGATGAAGATTTTGCAAATCAAGACAAGATTACCTTTGGGGATAATTCAAAAGGGAAAGTGCAAGGACTTGGCAAAGTGGCTATCTCCAATGATCAATCAATCTCAAATGTCTTGCTAGTGCAATCTTTGAGCTTTAACTTGCTTTCGGTTGGTCAATTGTGTGATCTTGGTTTTCATTGTCTCTTCACTCCAAGTGAGGTGGCTGTGACCAAAGTGGAAGATTCATCATTGATATTCAAGGGATTTCGGCACAACAACCTCTATCTAGTGGATTTCACTTCCAATGAGGCTAGCTTGCAAACTTGTCTATTCTCCAAGAATTCTTTGGGTTGGTTATGGCATAGAAGATTAGAACATGTGGGCATGTCAACCTTGAAGAAGCTTGTCAAGTAGGAGATGGTTAGAGGAATCAAGGATGTAGTGTTTGAGAAGGATAAATTGGGTAGTGCATGTCAAGCCGGCAAGAAAGTGGCAAACACTCATCCAACCAAAGCATTCATGTCAACCTCAAGAGTCCTAGAGCTACTCCACATTGATCTATTTGGACCTACCACCTATGCTAGCCTTGGTGGCAATCTCTTTTGCTTGGTGGTAGTTGATGACTAGTCTAGGTACACTTGGGTATTCTTTCTTCAAGACAAGGGAGAGACAACCAAGATATTCAAGAAGTTTGCAACTATTGGTATTTCTTATGACTATTGGACAAATCCGCATGCACACATATTATACCGTTGTAGCACTTCACCTACAAGTATTCCAAGGTATCGTAATTTATATTTTCCCAAGGGAAAGCTGAGCTAGAAATGATAATTAGAGAGAGATCCTAGAGAGCACCTCAACTTAGTATCAACTAGTATAGGGGTGTAAACGATATATGTGATAGGAAGGGTTGATGAATGAATAAGTCAACGTAAATGATACTTAGAATAGACTAGGTAGAATAGCTAGGTGAGAGGACAATGAGAGAGTAAAGGGACTCCTATGCAATTCACTCTAGTTCAATATACATAGCCAATTAACTAGTCTAAACACTATAGTTTGTCTCCTCAATACAAGTATGCTAGGTGAGGGGATAGATCAGAAGGAGGACAAAACTCCTACCGGACCACGCCCTCTTCTTACGAGGTCCTTACCTTTTAAGAACTTGCCTAGAAACACGTGGTGGAATACAAAGACTAGACAAGGTTGTCACTCTCTTGCTAGCTACCACAACAATCCGTGCAACAAGCGGTAACCAAGGATAAGGTGATGTATAAGCACCACGCTTACACGCAACTTAATACTTTGACTATGATCAATAATCAAAGCACCATATGACAGGCAATGATCGCATACGGGAAAGGTCACAAGGATCACAAGCTATTGATGTAAAGACTATTAAAGAGCTATAGGATATAACAAGACTATAACAAATATAGTAATGCTCAAAGTTAATATTATGTAAAGTAGAGAGAAAAGTAATATATTGAATAAGATAAAGTCTTAAAAAGAAGGAAAGATACAAGAGCTATACCAGACTTCCCAGAAGACGACTCCGGAAATCCCGAGCATAGCTCGACTCAACTCTAACTCCCACTCTAGACTAACTCCTAGAACAATCTAAGGAATAGAGCTTGTAGGCTTCTTCACCATATGTAGAGAGGGGGGTATGAGCCTCTATTTATAGTGGGAGGTGGAGTAGGGGCTACTCCAGCGCCACGTCATAAATCCAGGAGACTTCAATCCTCCACCCTTGGATCCAATCGACCTTGAACCGTCTTTGGATGGATGGTGTTGATTTCCATCATGTGAGAGTGGGTATGGCGATTGGCAAGAGGTGAACCGACCAAGGGGTTGGTTGGCCAACCGCCCCTATGGTAGGTGGGCCCTCCTCTAGTCTTCTAGATGTTGCCCCACTAGTCAGGGACCAAGTGGGGGCCTTGTGGGCCCATGTGATGGTCGGCCGACCCCCCCTTGGGGGCTCTGGCCCACCTCAGCCGTCCAGGTGCTGATCCCACTTGTCATTGGTGTTGGATGTTGGTTCTGAGGTAGTTTTCACATTTATCTCCTTGGTGTGGGCCCTGTTGGCACAAATTATGGACCACTTTTATATAACCAAAATGTTGCCACTAACCTCAGGATCAGGGATAAACAAACACATCATGAGCATAATTTATCAAATAACCAGTTCCACATGTCCATGAGTGTTTGAATGCAGGAATGAAGAAATGGAGCAAAGGAGAGCCAGTGGGGCCCACATAGGGGATCGGCCGACCACCCTATGGGCCCACCAGCTCTCCCCTCTCGGCCATGATCCAAGAGAAGCACTCCAGAGTGATTTCCAACCCTTGGATCACTCTGTGCTTTCTCTCAACGGCTCACATACATAGCACATGGATCAATGGGCCCAGACCAAGGAGATAAACGTGAGTATCACCCCAGAACCAGCAATTAACATCAATGACAAGTGGGACCAGCACCTGGGAGACCGAGGTGGGCCAGAGCCCCCAAGGGGGGATCAGCCGACCACCCCCTTGGTCGGTTTGGCTCCCTCCAACCGCCATACCTCTTAGCACATGATGGAAATCACCACCATCCACCCAAGGACGGTTCAAGGGTCGGTTGATCCAAGGGTGGAGGATTGAAGCCCCTTGGATCGATGATGTGGCGATGGAGTAGCCCCTACTCCATTCTCCACTATAAATAGAGGGTCACACCCCCCTCTCTACACATGGTGAAGAAGCCTACAAGCTCTATTCCTTAGATTGTTCTAGGAGTTAGTCTAGAGTGGGAGTTAGAGTTGAGTCGAGCTGTGCTCGGGATTTCTGGAGTTGTCTTCTGGGAAGTCTAGTATAGCTCTTGTATCTTTCCTTCTTTATAAGACTTTATCTTATTCAATATATTATCTTTTCTCTCTACTTTACTTAGTATTTACGTTGAGCATCACTATACTAGATATAGTCTTGTTATATCATATAGCTCTTTAATAGCCTTTACATCAATAGTCTGTGATCCTTATGGCCTTTCCCATATGCAATCATTGCCTGTCATAGGGTGCTTTGATTATAGATCATAGTCAAAGTAGTAAGTTGTGTGTAAGCGTGGTTATTATACATCATCTTATCCTTGGTTACCGCTTGTTGCACGGATTGTTTGTGGTAGCTAGCAAGAGGTGATAGCCTTGTCTAGTCTTTGTATTCCACCACGTGTTCTTAGGCAAGTTCTTAAAAGGTAAGGCCCCCGTAAGAAGAGGGAGCGGTCTGGTAAGAGTTTTGTCCTCCTACTGATCTATCCCCTCGCCTAGCATACTTGTATTGAGGAGACAAACTATGGTGTTTAGACTAGTTATTGGCTAAGTATATTGAAGTAGAGTGAATTGATTAGGAGTCCCTTTACTCTCTCGTTGTCCTCCCACCTAGATAATCTATCTAGTCTGTTCTAAGTATCATTTACCTTGTCTTATTCATTCATCAACCCCTTCCTATCACATATATCGTTTACCCCCCTTTACTAGTTGGTACTAAGTTGAGGTGCTCTCTAGGATGTCTCTCTAATTATCATTTCTAGCCCAGCTTTCCCTTGGGAAAATATAAATTATGATACCTTGGAATACTCCTAGGTGAAGTGCTACAACGGTATAATTTGTGCACTTGCGGATTTATCCAATAGTCATAAGAAATACCAACAAGCATTTCTGGCACCGTTGCCGGGGAAAGCTTAGCCAAGAAATTTTAATTAGATTGAATCCAGAGATTCTCGTTAACTTAGCTATCAAATAGTCATAACGGCTTACCCCTGTCTGTGTCTTCCTTTCTTGTGAAGCCAGACAGTGTATGAGTGGTTTCCAACTGTCGTGAAATTATCTTGAAGATCCTGAGCAGCTGTTGAGGAGGACTAGACGTCGTCAAGTTCCACCTCAGAGGTTCATCTTGACCCTGAATCCGTTCGAGGAAGGAGGCTCTACACCACCACTCAAGGAAGCTATGGCCCAGAAGGCGATCTCTGACTTCTCGGCTCCGTCCGCTACACACGTAGCTCAAGGTCCCGAGGTCAACATCGGGGATGCTCCATTCGAGGTGAAGCCAACCTTGATCGACTTGGTGCAAGCCAATCCGTTTTGCGGGAAGCCCCATGAGGATGCCAATGCTCATCTCCAGCACTTCATGGAGGTGTGTGGTACGTTTACCATCAAAGGAGTGACGCCTGACGTTGTTCGTCTTCGCCTCTTCCCATTCTCGTTATTGGGAAAGGCGAAGCAATAGTTTTACGGCCACAAAGAAGAAGCCACCACGTGGGAGAGGTGTGCCAATGCATTCCTCAAGAAGTTCTTCCCGACGGGCAAAACCAATGCTCTTCGTGGAAAGATTTCGAGCTTCCAACAACAATCTAACGAGACGATTCCCGAAGCCTGGGAACGTCTCCAGGAGTACATTCGTTCCTGTCCTCATCATGGGATAGAAGATTGGTTCCTGATTCAAGGATTCTACCACGGGCTATCTAGCATGGCCCGTAGTCACCTTGATGCTGCCTCTGGAGGGGCATCCTCCAACATACCGTGAGGAATGCCAAGGACCTCATCGAAAAGATGGTACTCAACCAAGGATGGGGTGAGGAACATCTCCAACCAAAGAAGAGAGGTATGCACATCGTTAGTGAGGTGGACATACTCTCTGCCAAGATGGACCTCTTGATGAAGAAGATAGAAGAAGGTTCCAAGAAGGAACGAGAGGCCATCTACCCCATCGCCGCCGCACAAGCTATCGAAGCTGATCCATGGTGCGAGGTGTGCGGAGGAAATGATCACTCGGGCAACAACTGCCCCGAGACGTCGAAGGAGGACGTGAACTTCATCAGCAACAACAACAACAACAACAACAACGAGTATCGACCCCAACAACAAGGAAACTGGAATTCACGCCCTTTCTACCAAGGTAATGGAGGTAATAGCAATTACAATAATTACAATTCTTACAATAACCAGCCTTGATTAAAAAATCTTGTTAGAATACCAAGGTCAATAACCAGCAATTACAATAATTACAATTCTTACAATACCAAGGTCAATCTAAAATCAATGACGGTATAAATAAAAAGATGATTGCCACTGATAAAGTTCTTGAAAATTTTGGTGAGGAAATGGATAGCTTCACCACTGCCATGAAAATCAATTGAGCTTTAATAAAATGCTAGAAACCCAATTAGCTCAATTAGCAGCAGCTATGCCATCCATAGAACAAGGTAAAATTCCTAGGAAACCAGAAGATTCAATTGAGCATGTAAACATGGTAACAACAAAGTTCGGTAAGCCTCCGCTTCGCTCCCATTGGGGCTATCTTGTCGATCCACCCTTCATCATGAAGAAGGAAGATCCAGGTCACCCGACGATCAAATGCTCAATCAAACAGCAAACCTTCCACAACGCCTTCTGCGATCTCGGATCGGGCGTTAACATCATGTCGAAGGTAACTTATGATAACTTGTTAGGAGGACCCTTGGTCCCTACATGTGTTCGCTTGCAGATGGCAGATCAAACCATACGGTTTCCCGAGGGACTCGCAAGGGATATCTTGGTGAACATCCAAGATGAATACATCCCCATCAATTTCATCATCCTAGACATGGGAGCCAAAGTGGAAATCCCCGTCATCTTGGGAAGGCCCTTCCTCAACACCACCAACGCGGTCATCTACGTTGGATCGGGCCAAATCCACTTCCAGTTCCCGAGTCACAAGGTAAAATGTACTTTCAACGATTATAAACTTAACAAACAGGCTAAAGCACAACCACCAAGAATAAGAGTTCGACCCCCGCGCCAAAAGAAGCAATACCCGGAGGCCAAGATCAATGAACTCAAGGAGGATGAACCTGCCAATCCAAGGCAGGTTTGGAAAGCAAAGGAGGTGCAGACACCACGGTCTCCGTCTCCGGAGCCATCTAGTGCACCCGAGGAATGAACAAGAAGGAGAGTCCTACTCTGAGGACTTAAAATCAAGGATCCTTCACCGAAAGGTAAGTCGGTAGTTATCTTTTATTTCCCTTCTTGCATTCAGTTAAAACCTTTACCTTCTTTCATACTTAAAATTTAGAAATAATAAAGTTCTAGATTAAATAAAATTTGAAATTAGATTAGCACTAAAATGTGACAAAAGGTAGGACCATAGGGTGGTCGGCCGACCACCCATATGCACCCTATCTTGGCTTAGTTAATTAGGAAACAATTAGGGACCTTTATAAAAGAAAAAGAAAAAAAATGGAGTACTAGGGGGGTCGGCCGACCACCCTAGATGCCACATGTTCATCCATCTTTCTTCCCCACCTTCCTTTGTCCAAGCATCTCATGATTTGAGTAGTGAGATTTTCAAAATCCAGATCTTGCTTTGGGGACATCTCTTTTGCTTTGTCATGCTTTAAAGTACATCAATCACTTTTTGCTAAAGCATGACACATCCTTGTCTCCCACTACTCCATGTCCAAAGTGGGGAACCAACTTTCACTTTCACTTTCACTTTCACTTTGTCATGCTTTGAAAAAGAAAACACATCAATCACTTTTGATCAAAGCATGACATACCTTTTGTCCCCCACTACTCTTTATTTAAAGAGGAGAATCTTGAGCACTTTAGCTCAGCTTTTCATCACATTACATAGCATCTTTCACCTTTCACCAAGCACTAGAAAAAGCATGAGTGGAAACCCCACTTTAGGGGGTCGGCCGACCACCTTTGGTCACCTCTATAGGGTTATGAGGTTGCTACGCTAGCCGGAAACCAAAATTTTTCTACCCCATAAACCAGGAACTAGTGCTAGTTATAGATCACGGGGTTACCACTAAACGCACAGGTGCAACGGAAGCGACTCGATGTAGTCGATACGCGTCGTGGCAGTGTCGTGCAGTTGCGAGGTCATCCGTCACTACGTCTCCTTCTCGTGGTTCATCCTTGTGCTCCAGATGCAGCACCTCCGAGGAATCCCACACGTGCAGGGAGGAAGCATTGCGCCTCCGGACTGCTAGGTCCGCGAGGAGCAGAAGGCGCGAGCGTGGGGAGGCGACGGCGGCTGCCAAAAGGCATGGATCAATCTCGCCCCGCGCCCACCCCTTGCTTATATAGGCGTCCTAACGAGCTCCCATGCTGGAGGCCCATTAGTAACCCTAAACCTAGTCTAATTTGGGTCCAACCCGAATTAGGCTTCCAGCCCCTTAAGCGTGCGACCCTATGGGCTCACGCACACATAGACATGGCCCAAGAACTCTTACTCGACCAATAGTTGATAGCGGCCTCTAGCAAGGCGTGTCAACTCCTATGCATACGCTACGATCATATCAGACGAACCACCACAATACAATATACATGTTATTCCTTTTCCTCACGATATTTGGTCCAACTCGTGGGTTAACACTTAACCCAAGCACGGCCATGCATTTCATGATCTAATCATTTGAGTGGTCCAGTGATATCTCTCTCATATGGAGAGTGGCAAATTCCATCTTGATTGACTATGTCTCATAGCATGTTTCCCGACAAACCCAAAAGCTACCTTTATAACTACCCAGTCACGGAGTAGCGTTTGGTAGTCCCTAAGTAGGTCGTTTCACATCATGAGTACATACGACAATCTCAGGTCTAAGGACATAACGTGCACGATGTGTATAGAGACAATCTCAGGTCGGGTCTGTCCAGCCCCATGTCATACATGTGCCCACATTATTAGTTTGACATCTCTATGTCCATGACTTGTGAAACATAGTCATCAACTAATAATATGTTGATCTAATATTCATGTGCGTTCTTGCACGGACTCTGATCAGGGACAACTTTAGAATAACCATAGAAGTAAAAGAGTTTCACAAATAATTCACATAATTGCTAATCAATACAAGTTGTCTTTAATGGATATTCATTGAACTCATAACATGTCATGGATACAAGGAAATACAATCATCTCTATGATTACCTCTAGGGCATACTCCCAACAGTCTCCCACTTGCACTAGAGCTAATCTCTAAGATATCTAATACCCATAGCTTTCACGTGCGCCTCATGCTTAGGCTGTGGAAGAGCCTTTGTCAAAGGATCTGCAACATTCAAATCCGTATGTATTTTGCACATCTTGATCTCATCTTGACCGACGAACTCTCGAATGAGATGAAAGTTCTATAGTACATGTTTCTTCTTTTGGTGATTCCTAGGCTCCTTAGCCTGTGCTATCGCCCCGTTATTATCACAATGTAGATTCAATGGGCGAGACGCATTTGGAACCACACCAAGCTCGATGAGAAACCTCCTCATCCAAACACCTTCCTTTGCAGCGGCAGAAGCTGCAATGTACTCGGCTTCTGTTGTAGAATCGGTCACCGTCTCCTGCTTAGAACTTTTCCAACTTACAGCACCACCATTTATTATGAGCACAAAACCTGATTGAGATTGTGAATCCTTCACATCAGTTTGGAAGCTAGCATCGGTGTAACCATTTACAACGAGCTCCTCCTCACCTCCATAGATTAGTAACACATCTTTAGTCCTTCTCAAGTACTTAAGGATGTTTTTAACAAGCGTCTAGTGACTCTCACCTGGATTAGCTTGGTACCTGCTCGCAACACTTAGAGCATATGAGACATCTGGTCAAGTACATATCATGGTGTACATACTGAACCCAACGGACAAAGCGTATGGAATCTTACTCATGCGCTTCTTCTCATCAGCCGTCCTAGGACACTGCTTCTCGCTAAAACGCATACCATGTGACATAGGCAAGAACCCTCTCTTGGATTGTGATGAGGGGCAGTCCCGATCTTCACGACGTAGGATCTTGATCTTGATAACTAGCCAAAGATTGGCCAATAACTTGCTGCAAGCCGAGATAACTAGTGCAACCTGACGACACGCACAAGGAGTCAACCACCGTCTCTATACGGCAGCCTGAACCAAGGATTCGCCCAACCACACTCTCAAAGAAACCAACCTACGTAACCTAAACTCGAAGATCAGGAGCATGGATTGGGTGCCGATGACGCAGCCGCTTCTATAATCTCCGCAAAGGGGTACAAAATCTCTCTCTGGGGTTTGTTAGCACATAGCTGAATAAAGGTTCAATATTTCGATTATCAAAAGTCTGCGTTTGCTAGGATGCAATGGAGTATATATACTAGCAACAGCCCTGCTAGATAGGTATAAACAAGAGATGGGAATGAAAAGACTAAGAATGTGAATAGGCCTCCACGAAATGAGTTTCTGAAGTGGCTTCGCGAGGTTGTTGGTCGTCTGCGCAGTCTTCAGTAAATTGGCAATATCTCCATCTTGGGAAATCCAAATGACACACCGTTAAATGCGTTGGAAAGTTAACTTGACCATATTTCCAACCATGTATACCATGCAGCACGATTCATTATAGAATGGTACAGTTTTACACTGGAAGTTGACCATGAGCCTGACTGTCAACCTTAAGAGCAGTGTTCACTAATCTGTTCATATCTCAAAATTGGCACGTCCAAAAGTGGTGTGGTTTGTTGTATTGGAAAATAGACTTGATAAGCTTTCCAAATGTCCTCTTGAGTCTCAAAAGCTTTTCTTAGTAGATAGATATGATCATTTCTTCAACTGGTCCGTTTTGGACTCCACTGGTCCGAACTGGTCCGTTTTGGACTGTTGCTTTTCTGGACTAGTCCGAACTGGTCTGTTGCTTTTCTGGACTGGTCCGTTTCTTCATGTAGAGTAACACCCTCCCCTTGATGTGTATACCTAAGTACAACCATAGTAGAATACTTAGATAGTATAACATTCTTAGAATTATCAAGATTAAAATCAATAAGGAATGAATTCACCTGCTCTTGGAGTTTCTTAGCGCGACTTCTTGTGAGAGGACCTTGAATTGTATCATTTATGTTTGATGATGGCTAATTAGTACTTGAAGTAGCATGCATGGTTGAAATGTCCTCATCATCCTCCCCCTCTTAAAAAGGAGTCGTCCTCGACTCTAACCCATCTAAGTCCATTAATTGTGCTTGGCCAATAGGGGTAGATGTTGTGTTTCTACTGCAACAATCTTCTCCTTCCATCACAGCAATATGTTTGAACCTATAATCATATAAACCAAGTAGTAGTCTTGTAGGTGAAAACCAAAAGGGTTTATAATCAAGATTAGCTTTCACCTTGAATGGATCCTTAGAATTAGAAGTAATTGTTGATGTCCTTGGCATGTTCATACCATCCTCCCTCTTTTCAAGAAAAGTCATCCTCAACTTTTGTTGTCCTGAAAATAGTGGAAACAAAATACAAGGTGGATGTATATGCCAAATAGTATGATAACTTATTGAAGGTTGTTCATTGTGCTCTTTATAATTCATATGTATATTATTTCTTTTCTCCTGAACGAAATAGGTTCTCCATTTTTCTGGAACTGCAGTTAGCTTTGAAAATGGAAGCACAGAGATTTCTTTCAAACAACTTATTTGATTAATGTTATCATGTTTAATCTTAGCAAAGTCAAATCTATCAAAAGATGATAATGGAGCATACTTGAGATTCCAATAATTCTTGATGCACAACTCATGTAAAGGTTTAGAAATATACCTTTCATACTCAATGGTCTTACATGTGGATGGAGAATTCTCGAGTGAATTAGAACACGTTTGCACACAATTTGTTTCTTTCAATGAAAAATATGAACAACGGAATAACATGGATTTTTGTAAAAAATAATCACTAAGCAATCTTTTTATCTCAAACAAAGGGAGGTATGGTTCACAAGATGTATTAGTCATTTTAATAAACTTCATTTCAGCAAGCTTGTCACATGTTATGCAAAGGGCACATGCATAAAATTTATTTACAGTGTGATGTCCAATGAAGTTAAAAGTAAACTTGCAGCTATATGTACTATTGAAAGATTTCATAGATGATATGTCAAGAACACTTTGAAGCATTTTATCAATCTCAGAAAATTCAATAAGCTTGACATAGAACACACATTCAACAGGGGATATCCTTGAAAAAAATTCAGCATGAGTAATTAATTTCACATGGTTCATGTTATTGGTATCTAAAGTAGCACATATATCAGTCAAAACATTGCAATGATCATGCTTAATTGAATAATGGTTATCAACTTTCAAAATTTTAGCACTCGAATGAACATGTGAATGTATCAAATTAGGACAGAGATTTTGTAATGCTAGATTTGAATCATTTTCATTACCTTTCATATTTAATGATGGTGTAAGTATATTAGAATATACTTCTGAATTCTTACCTTCACCGTTGTCATGATTGGAACATGGGGCAGCAAATAATTGATTGTCCACATCGATTACCTTCTCACTTCTCTCATCAAGTATGGTGGTGTTATGAGAATTGATCTCTTCCTCACACTCGTTGCAATGAAGTTCTCTCTTTTTATGTGGTGTATCCCTCACACTCATAATGCTAATGCTCTCAGCCTCACATTTAGTGGAGTCACACAACTCACTTTTGTTTTCACTCTCACTCAATTTGGCTAAGTAGCTCTCATACTCACATGGGTTTTGAGGCACAATCACTTCGATGTCTTGTGGAGTAACATCTGAATATATGCCATTTGTCCCGATGTTTTCCAAATGCATTGGAACAACAATAGGTACAACCATACAATTGACTTTCTCAAAAGATACCAAATTTGCATTAGTAAGAGAGGAATCATGTGCATTGATCTTGCCTTCAATCTGAACATTAGGTGGAATATTTGAGCACATAATTTCAGCACCACTGTCCAATATCTTCTCATGGTCCACAGTTGAGGGTATAACACATATTTGCATCTTTGGAATATTGGAAGAATGATACTCTTCTTTCTGGACAGATTTGTCACTCACAATAGAAACATCAATCTTCTCATAGTTAACTCTCAAATTGATACAATGGTCAGCCTTCAAATTCAGATTAGATGCGCCTTCAAAATCTTAAGTGTTATCAATCTCTATATCACATTTTGGCTCTAAATTTTCTTCATGATGCATAGAAAATTTCTGGACAGATTTGGAGCATATAACTTCACCACTATTAGCACTAGAACAAGGCTCAAAATATCTGAGATCTGCAGTACTTGTTTTGGTGTATTGAGATGACACTTCTTGAATATCAATTTCAAGATTTGTAAGGTGCAAAACTTCAGCTAGTTCCTTCAACTTTTAACTCAAGAGTTCAGCCCCCGATAGAGAAAGATGTTCTCTAATTTTACCACTCGATTTATCATCTTCCACAACTTGCATATTGGGCTCTTCTGGCTCACCTTCATTGGCATGTGTAGCAGAATTTTCTTCTTGATCTTGCTCATAACTGTGAGGACTGCATACCTCATCATTTCTCTTATGAACTTGAGGCACAAAGGTATCTTCTTGCTGCTCAATAGAGTTCTTCTTGGGGTTGCATTGCTGATGCCCACTCCTTCTAGCACTAGATTCAACTGAAGAAAAATTAGGGACAAATCTTCTTGTCTTGCATGGAGTTGTTACTTGCCTCTGTCCAATAATAGAAGATACTTTGGGCTGCAGCTTAGCACATCTATCTTGACACAAATTAGAGCTCTGTGTGATCTTGCCTTGCTGCACCTTCATCATTTTCTTGCATACTTCTAAAATACTTTCCATCAATTGCAGCAATAATTCTTGCATTGAGACCAATCTTGAAGTATCTGATTACTTCCATATCATCAACAACATTTGCTCGATGCAAGAATAAATATAGCTTGTCATAATATGCTTGGATAGATTTACTACCTTGTTTCACATTCTCTAAATGACGACGCAAAATCAACTCATATTTTCTTGGAATGAACTCTTTTCTCATGGCCTTCTTCAAATCTTCCCAATTCTTGATGAGACGCTTATGTGGATACTTTTTCCATCAATCAAGAGCATAATCTTCAAATTCAAGTACATCTCGTGTTATTTGCTTAGCTTCTGAAAAATCTTGGACTTCAAGTTCAATCTCCATTTGCTCTTTCCAATCAAGAAACTCTTCGGGATCATTACTTCCATAGAATGGAAGATTGGTGTATCTTTGGCCTGTCATGGTTAATGTATATAGAAAACAACAAGATTATAAATGGTATAGGATAATATGTGGAACTCGCACAATCTCACCTCTCTTACCAACCAAAGCTCTTATGAATTCCCTTCAAATTACAGAGGGCCAATGCGAGGTGGAAACCGAAAGTGATGATTGGGAGAATACAAGATCAGCGTTCCTATGACGGTGGGTTATTTGTGGAGCTTGGTGGGGATATAATTAACAAGGAATACAATCTGAATTCTCGATATTGTAAAGTTAAATCGCAGTTCAAAATAGAAGTTCAGTGCCTAGTGCTGACCACAAGATATGAATGATGTAATTGAATCAAACACACATGCAAAGATAAATTCAGATTTGATGCAAACAAGGAGTATGCCTAGGATGTAAGTGTTGCAATCAAACCCAAGAAAAATTTTGCACTAAAGGATAGATAGTAACTAATTGTGCAACTTGATATAAATTTCAGAACTTGTGCACATAAACAAACTGAACTTTTGACTTTTCTGTCTCAACTCTTTTTTTTGTACTTTTCTTTCTTCTCTTTTTTTTGACACTTTTTTTATAACTAAGAATAAGACCAGAGATAACACTTATACACTTTTTTTTAGAAACAAGACACAACCGTCAACGTTCTAACTTGATAGGATCAAAATTTACGCGAAGGATGATACGAGTTTCTAATTTTTTTATATATAGGGATTTGCAGATATATGAAAGAAGCTCAAAGGACACGCGAAGGATAATATGATCAACAACTAAACAAAGACTCTAATGAACCAAAATTTAACCAAACTCACAAGAACAACAGATTGAAACAAAGGGTTATGGCAGAATACTTTGTGGCTTTTTAGTGGATAGGACGAACACAAATATATGTAGCTAAGGGTAAAAATTCCTACCGTGGCTACTGAAGCTTTGATACCAGATGATGAGGGGCGGTCCCGATCTTCACGACGTAGGATCTTGATCTTGATAACTAGTCAAAGATTGGCCGATAACTTACTGCAAGCAAGGATAACTAGTGCATCCTGACGACATGCACAAGGAGCCAACCACTGTCTCTATACGGCAGCCTGAACTAAGGATTCGCCCAACTACACTCTCAAAGAAACCAACCTACGCAACCTGAACTCGAAGATCAGGAGCACGGATTGGGTGCCGATGACATGGCCGCTTTTGTAATCTCTGCGAAGGAAAACATAAGAGCAAAGGGGTAGAGAATCTCTCTCTGGGGTTTGTTAGCACACAACTGAACAAAGGTTTGATATTTCGATTATCAAAAGTCTGAATTTGCTAAGATGTAATGGAGTATATATACTAGCAACAGCCCTGCTAGATAGGTGTAAACACGAGATGGAAATGAAAAGACTAAGAATGTGAAAAGGCCTCCACGAAATGGGTTTCTGAAGTGGCTTCGCGAGGTTGTTGGTCTTCTACGCAGTCTTCAGTAATATCTCCATCTTGAAAAGTCCAAATGACACACCGTTAAATGTGTTGGAAAGTTAACTTGACCATCTTTCCAACCATGTATACCATGCAGCACGAGTCATTATAGAATGGTACAGTTTTACACTGGAAGTTGACCATCAGCCTGACTGTTAACCTTAAGAGCAGTGTTCACTAATCTGTTCGTATCTCAAAATTGGCATATCCAAAAGTGGTGTGGTATGTTGCATTGGAAAGTATACTTGATAAGCTTTCCAAATTGTCCTCTTGAGTCTCAGAAGCTTTTCGTAGTAGAGAGATATGATCATTTCTTCAACTGGTCCATTTTGGACTCCACTGGTTCGAACTGGTCCGTTTTGGACTGTTGCTTTTCTGGACTAGTCCGAACTGGTCTGTTGCTTTTCTGGACTGGTTTGAACTGGTCCGTTTCTTCATGTAGAGTAACACCCTCCTCTTGATGTGTATACCTAAGTACAACCATAGTAGAATACTTAGATAGTATAATATTCTTAGAATTATCAAGATTTAAATCAATAAGGAATGAATTCACCTGCTCTTGGAGTTTCTTAGCGCGACTTCTTGTGAGAGGACCTTGAATTGTATCATTTATGTTTGATGATGGCTGATTAGTACTTAAAGTAGCATGCATGGTTGAGATGTCCTCATCAGATTGTTCCATGTTGAACCGTTTAAACACCTTGTAATGTACGTATCTTGGCTTAGTCCTATAAGCCTTTTTTATCTATCTCTATAGATTTTGATGCCCAAAATGTATGTTGCTTCTCCTAGATCCTTCATAAAAAACCTATTATTCAGTGAAGTCTTTACGGATTGCAACATAGGAATATCATTCCCAATCAATAGTATGTCATCCACATACAAGATAGAAATACAATAGCGCTCCCACTGTCCTTCTTGTAAACACAAGGTTCTTCTTTATTCTGATGAAAGCCAAATCCTTTGATCATTTCATCAAAACGAATATTCCAACTCCGAGATGCTTGCTTCAACCCATAAATGGATTTTTGTAGCTTGCATATTTTTTCCAGCATTATTAGGATCAACAAAACCTTCGGGTTGTATCATATACACGTACTCTTCCAAATTTCCATTTAGAAAGGCTATTTTAACATCCCTCTGCCAAATTTCATAATCGAAATAAGCAGCAATTGCTAGAATGATCCGGATAGATTTAAGCATCACTACCGGCGAGAATGTCTCATCATAGTCAACTCCTTGAACTTGCCGAAAACCCTTTGCAACAAGTTGAGCTTTATAGACGTGAACGTTTCTATCCATATCCTTTTTCTTTTTATAGATCCATCTGCACTCAATAGGTTTAACTTCATCAGGCGGGTCAACCAAGTTCCAAACTTGATTGTCTCCCATGGAATCTATCTCAGATCTCTTGGCACTTTGCCATTTCTCGGAATCTGGGTCCATCATTGCTTCCGCGTATGTCGCAGGTTTGTCATCGTCTAACAATAACACTTCCCCACGTGCCTCACGGATTCTTGCTGACCTTCGTGGTTGTGGTGGTGTTTCTCTTGCCACAGGTATCTCAACTTGTTCTGCTACATTAGCATCACTCGTAGAGTTATCCCCTATTGGCTCATCTCGAACTTCTTCAAGATACACCTTTTGTCCACTTTTCTCTTTATTGAGAAACTCTTTCTCTAAGAAAATACCATTCCGAGCAACAAACACTTTGCCCTCTGATCGATTGTAGAAGTAATACCCTAAAGTTTCCTTTGGATATCCCATGAAAAAGCATTTGTCCGACTTGGGTGTAAGTTTATCTGACATAAGTCATTTGACATAAACTTCACAACCCCAAATGTTTAGAAAAGACAAACTGGGACTCTTACCAGTCCACGTCTCATATGGTGTCTTAACTACGGACTTAGACGGTACCCTATTCAATGTGAAAGCGGCTGTTTCTAGAGCATATCTCCAAAATGAGAGTGGTAGGTCTAACTGGCTCATCATAGACCGAACCATGTCCAACAAAGTCCGATTACGTCGCTCGGGCATGCCGTTTCTCTGAGGCGTTCCAGGTGGCATAAGTTGTGGAACAATTCCGCAACTCTTTAGATGATTGCTAAACTCATGGCTCAAATATTCACCTCCACGATCAGATCGCAAGGCTTTAATTTTCTTGCCACGTTAATTCTCTACTTCATTCTGAAATTCTTTGAACTTTTCAAATGTCTTAGACTTATGTTTCATTAAGTAGACATATCCATATCTAATAAAGTCATCAGTGAAGGTTATGAAGTATTGGAATCCGCCTCTAGCTGTCGTACTCATTGGTCCACATACATCAGTATTTACAAGTTCCAACAAGTCTGCCGCTCTCTCAGGAAAACCTGTGAAAGGCGACTTGGTCATCTTTCCCAACAAGCAAGCCTCAGATGTCTTGTATGATTCAACCAAACGAAGTTAGAAGCCCATCAGAATGGAGCCTCTTCATGCGATTCTCACTTATATGACCTAAACGACAATGCCACATATAAGTAGGACTTAACTCATTAAGCTGAGGCCTTTTAGCATTAACATTACAGATAGGTGCATCATCAAGATTTAAAATAAATAACCCATTCACAATGGATGCAAAAGCCACAAACATGTCATTCTTTGAGATCACACAACCATTGTCTTTACTCGCAAATGAATAACCATCCTTCATCAAACATGAAGGTGACACAATGTTTCGACTTAAACTAGGAACAAAATAACAATTATTCAACTCCATGATAAATCCTGACGGGAGGTGAAGTTGCATCGTCCCAACGTTCAATGCAGTAACTCTTGCATTATTGCCCACGCGGAAATCAACTTCTCCTCTTTTCACGCTTCTACTTCTTATCATTCCCTGCATCGTATTGCAAATATGAGCAACCGATCCGGTATCAAATACCCAAGAATTAATATAAGAATTAGCGAGAAAATGTCTGTAACATAAACAACAAGTGTACAAGTAGCGGGAGTACTTTTACTGCCGCCATCCTTCAAGGATTCCAAGTATAGCTTGCAGTTCCTTTTCCAGTGACCTTTCCCATTACAATGAAAGCATTTAGCTTCAGCAGCAGGTCCAGCAGCCTTGGGCGCAGGAGGAGGGTTTGGCTTAGAGATCTCATCTTTAGCCTTCGCCTTCTTCTTCCAAGCCCTATTCTTAACGTTAGGCTTGTTTTGGACCGCCATCACATGGCTACTGCCAGCACATTTCTTGATATCAGCTTATGTTGTCTTAAGCATGCCGCACAATTCATTCAAGCCCTTCTCCGCTCCATGCATATGGTAGTTCAAAATGAAGTTCCCATAGCTAGGCGGAAGAGACGCAAGTATGAAATCAGTGGCCAACTCTAGGCCCATTGGGAAGCCTAGCTTCTCCAATCTCTGAGTGTGACCAACCATCTTGATCACGTGTGGGCCAACTGCTGCGCCTTCTGCTAGCTTGATTTCAACAAAAGCCTTGGACACATTGAACCTTTCAATCCTGCCTTGAGTTTGAAACATATCATTAAGCGCCACGATCAATCGTACGCTGCATGATTATTATCAAATTGCATCTAGAGATCTGGCTCCATGCAAGCGAGCATAAGGCAACCCACTTCAAGATCAGCATCACATGCTTTCTTGTAAGCGATTTTCTCTGCAGCAGGTGCATTATTAGCAGGCTCATCTGGTAATTGGGTGTCTAGAACATCTTCCTTTTTCTCAGCCCTGAGAACAATTCTCAGGTTGTGGATCCAATCCGCATAGTTAGTTCCATTCAACTTATCTTTCTCAAGAATTGAACACAATGTAAATGGTTTATTACTAGGAGCCATCTACAACAAAAATAATACAAAATACTAAGGCAATGTATCCAAAACAGAGTAAATCATATTAAACTTTTAATAGAATCTACTCCCACTAAAATCAATATCCCTCGATTGAAACTTAGTGATTCAAGACCCACAACTAACAAGTCTACTAGTGAGCTTTAGCATCACGACTAGGAGACATGGTAGATTGGTACGCAACTCCTTGCTAATCATATCACATATGACTCTTGTTGTTGGGTGGCATATCTATGCTTGTGTTGCCAACAACTAATGCTCCAAGGTCCCTAACCGTTAGGATGACCTTGTTTAAGTAACCAAACCTTCTGCTTGTAAGTGTTCGACACGAACCTGTCTAGTCAAGGAAAACCAGTGGCACCCAAATTTCATAGGCCCGCCACCAATCGTACAAGACATGTGACAGTGCAAGGTTTGGGGACGCATTACAACTTAAACATTGTTGAGGGATCGTTCTACTTCACTATCACATATGTAGACAAAAACATAATCGCACGTGAAAGTAGAACATAGTAAGGACGGTATTAACACATATATGACTTGGTATAGCCCATTGTTCCTTTGGGGATCTCCATCTCCATCAATCATGTATGCCATCCTTCTATGATGAGTCCACCAAGACTCTCACTACCGCAGGACAGTAAGAATAAAATTACATGGTCCCGAATAGGATCATCACAGATTGGCACGCAGGCCATTACATATGAATGAACAATATCTGTGGCTCTAGCCATATTGTCATAATCATGACATGCAAGCCATGAATTAATTACATACATGCATCACATACACATAAGGGCTATACCAATCACGAATACCTGCAAAACATAGTTAACCGATTCCGACTTCTAATCTTAAAACGCCGAAAACATATTTTTGCAAGTTGTTTTTTGCAAATCTGATTTCGCCAAAAGCGGCAAAGCAGCAAGTGAATAGATGCGAAATTTTCTGGCGCACGATTTTCTTTTAAAGTTTGCGTCAATTCGAGTTCGTATGCAAAAGTTATGGTCGTCTTACCGAACAACACTTTTATTGCAAATTTTCACTCCGACGGCGGATCCAATCCGTCACTGCCGCCGCATCGCATGCGCTTGGAACTTGACCTAGGTTGGATTCGATCAATCTTATTGATCTCCAACTCACCATAATTGGGTTTACATGTATCACTTAACTCAGATGGCGGAATTCCGACCGGTACGAGTAGATCGTTACAATACCAACGTGGCAAGATCACGAACCATGATCAGGGATTGATCTACAAACATGCATATCTCCATATACACATACCCGAATCTATAACGAGGTATCTAACCTATCTCTGATACCACTGTAGGGTTATGAGGTTGCTACGCTAGCCGGAAAACAAAATTTTTCTACCCCATAAACCAGGAACTAGTGCTAGTTATAGATCACGGGGTTACCACTAGACGCGTAGGTGTAGCGGAAGCGACTCGATGTAGTCGTACGCGTCGTGGCAGTGTTGTGCAGTTGCGAGGTCGTCCGTCACTACGTCTGCTTCTCGTAGTTCATCCTTGTGCTCCAGATGCAGCACCTCCGAGGAATCCCACACGTGTAGGGAGGAAGCGTTGCGCCTCCAGACTGCTAGGTCCGCGAGGAGCAGAAGGAGCGAGCGTGGAGAGGCAACGGCGGCTGCCAAAAGGCGTGGATCAATCTCGCCCCACGCCCACCCCTTGCTTATATAGGCGTCCTAACGAGCTTCCACGCTGGAGGCCCATTAGTAACCCTAAACCTAGTCTAATTCGGGTCCAACACGAATTAGGCTTCCATCCCCTTAAGCGTGCGACCCTATGGGCTCATGCACACATAGACATGGCCCAAGTACTCTTACTCGACCAATAGTTGATAGCGGCCTCTAGAAAGGCGTGTCAACTCCTATGCATACGCTACGATCATATCAGACGAACCACCACAATACAATATACATGTTATTCCTTTTCCTCACGATATTTGGTCCAACTCGTGGGTTAACACTTAACCCAAGCACGGCCATGCATTTCATGATCTAATCATTTGAGTGGTCCAGTGATATCTCTCTCATATGGAGAGTGGCAAATTCCATCTTGATTGACTATGTCTCATAGCATGTTTCCCGACAAACCCAAAAGCTACCTTTATAACTACCCAGTCACGGAGTAGCGTTTGGTAGTCCCTAAGTAGGTCGTTTCACATCATGAGTACATACGACAATCTCAGGTCTAAGGACATAACGTGCACGATGTGTATAGAGACAATCTCAGGTCGGGTCTGTCCAGCCCCATGTCATACATGTGCCCACATTATTAGTTTGACATCTCTATGTCCATGACTTGTGAAACATAGTCATCAACTAATAATATGTTGATCTAATATTCATGTGCGTTCTTGCACGGACTCTGATCAGGGACAACTTTAGAATAACCATAGAAGTAAAAGAGTTTCACAAATAATTCACATAATTGCTAATCAATACAAGTTGTCTTTAATGGATATTCATTGAACTCATAACATGTCATGAATACAAGGAAATACAATCATCTCTATGATTACCTCTAGGGCATACTCCCAACAGTCTCCCACTTGCACTAGAGCTAATCTCTAAGATATCTAATACCCATAGCTTTCACTTGCGCCTCATGCTTAGGCTGTGGAAGAGCTTTTGTCAAAGGATCTGCAACATTCAAATCCGTATGTATTTTGCACATCTTGACCATGGTGCCCCCTTGGGGCCATTCTCTTCCCCTATAAAAGCCCAAGCAAGGAGAGCTTCATTCCTCACACCAGAATCCATTCTAGCTCAAGCCTCTCCTTGCCTTGCTCTCTCCTCTCTTCATTCAAGAGAAGTTCTTAGCTCTCAAGAGAAGTAGTGCTGCTCTCACTAGTCCACAAGAAGATCTTGTCTTCACCAAGCTTCTCTTAGCTCAACTTCTCCTCACAAGGCAAACTAGAAGCCTACTTCTACACACAACCTTGTCCTAGTCTTGTTTCTTCCTCTCTAAAGATGAAGAACCCATTGACATACGCATTCAAGAAAATGAAACAAGCTATAAGTAGGAGCTCATCTCGACGATCCCACCAATCCAAAGATACTTCCCAAGGAAGAAGAAGGGAGGTTCGGCCCAATACACTTGGGAGAACCTCCAAACCGAAGAACACCCTCAGGAGGAAGAAGTACCGATGGAGGTACCTCATATCGGGGCATTCATGGTGCCCCCGATGAGGACCTATGACCAACAGAGTGGTCTCTGGTTCAACCAACTAGAGTATCAAAGATATCTTTCTCTTCGGGATCGATCTTTCGAGCACACAAGGATATTGCATCCAAGTCTTCTCTCCAGCGCAGGTATGACCACTGAATTCGAAACTATCTTCTCTACTCTTGGTTGGTTTGGCTTTTGGCAAGTAGAAGAGTTTGGAATTGAGTTGCTCACCTTAGAATTCTTATGCTCTCTCCAAATCTCTAATGCTGGAATTGCCTTTCACATGTTTAATCAAAGTCATAGTCTAACTTGGAGTCATCTAAGTGTTGCTCTTGGCTTTGAAAATTCATGCTTGATAGATTTAGACCTTGCCATGCGTAGGTTTAACAAGAGGAAATTTTGGTTCTCTATCTCTGCTCTTAATGATTGCCCAAACCCTAAACCTGAGGAAATACATAATCCAACTCTTCATTTCATGCATCTTTGGATAAATATGACTTTGTTTCCTGGAAGTAATGCTAGCTTGATAAGTGACATGGAATTAAAATTGCTTTATGCCATGGTAAACAAAATTCAAATCTCTCCTGTGAAATACTTAGTGGAATTTTGGCAAAGTTCAATTGAGAGTAATGAATCTATTCAATTTACATCTTTAATTACTCGTCTTGCCGAATCTATGAACTTGCTAAATGGCAACTACCCTTTTGAATATACCTCTTCACCTAGAGCGGTAATCTCAGAAGAATATCTTACTTATGCTCAAATGTTAAAAAGAGATGCCAATGGTGAACTTAAAATAATTTACAGTGGCCATACAATTGAGGTGTCTCTTCCAAATAGACAACTTCAATTGTATAGGACCCGTAAGCTAACCCTTGATTTAGATCAAGGCATTGGGCAAAGAGGTTTTGCAGGGTCAGACGGGAGAGCTCAGGAGGGGCCTTACTTTGTTCATCTTGAGCAAGGTGGTCCTTCCCGAGGAGCTATTGGCGAGGAGGAAGACGATGCATCTTCTGATCCCATGCACACTTCTAGTGGCATGCCTCCTCGACCCTCACGTCCGCAATGAGCACGAGCATCCTTTTCATCCACACGAGAAAGGGAGCATCGTGAACAGCGACAACAATTCGATCATCTCACCAACACCTTTGGTGAGCTGCATGTTGAGCACGATGAGACAACACGCATCATCCAGCAAACTGCCGAAGATATCCAAGCAATGCAAGAAGAACAATACCGACAGTGGGACCTGTGGCGGCAACTACATCCACATCCACCGCATTATTGAGCAAAGAATAAGCTTGGGGGAGGTTCCCTCCCCCACTAAGGTAAGTTTTTAATTTCAGCATCTATATTTATGCACTTCCTTGCCTATCTTTGCTTTGCATTAAAAAAATAATAATAAAAAAAAGACTTTCTCTACTCCACTCTCACATGTTCCATGAAAATTAATATCTCCTATGGAAATGATGAACATTTGTTCTGTTAAATGTTTCTCTAGTACTTAGTTTACAACTTTATATTTCTTTAAGTATGGATTACTTGGCTTAAAAGAAAACATCATGAACCTCAAACTTTTGTGGGTTGCAAATGCCGTAACTAAGTCTAAGTTGTTGTGAGACATGATATGACAAGATAAGAGCTACTATAATATTGTTCTAAGCAAGAATGACTATCAGAGTTTTATTTATCAAAATGGTAAAACACTTCTTGTTCCTCAATGGTGAAAAATTCCTACCTTAGCCATACATGATCTTTCATGATATAAGCTTTCTACATAAGCTGCTTGCTTTGTGTTGAGTTTGGTCAAGTTTTGTGACCCTTGTTGAGAGACTTATCATGCTCCCAAGATCAAGATCACGTACACGCCACATATACATGCTGCTTCTACACTGGAAGTACGTAGAAACATGCCTTACATTTCCACATAGTTCATACTCCATGCTCTAGTAGAAAAATCTCTCTAGTATGTTGCTAGTAAATGAGACATAGACTATGGAAAATTATGAAAAATTCAGGGGCATTCAAAGTCCCAAGTTTTAGATTTGTTGAGCACATCAAAGCTCATGAAAAAAAATTAAATTAATGAATGAGCATTTTCAAAGCTCATAGAAAAATAAATAAAGATAGCTATGTCTCAAAGTTTATAAGTTAGGAAAGAGAGATCATTTATAGGAGTATTGATCATTTGCCATGTTTCCACACACTTGCACATCTTGGATCTAAGAGTATGACATTTCTCTCCTTGGATCCGGAATTTGACTTTACAATATATGCAAGGTAAGTTTGCTACATCTTTGATACCTACCTATAGCTCCACATAAGCTTTAGAGATAGGATGAAAGAAGGCAAACTCTGATATATGCCTTGGTGAGGAATCATACACCTTATGAATGACTCGAGAGTACCATTTGAGGAACACTAAGTTTTCTTTTACAAAATCTTGTAAAACCTTCGATATGAAACTTGTGAAAGAATGAGAAAACTAGTGCTCAAGTCAAGTTGTTCTATCTCTCAACCTCTCAAGACAAAGGATAAAGCTATAAGCCCCATGAAGGACTAAGGTATATGGGTGAGTCTTTATTGCTAATTTTTTCATTCAAAAGAGAAGTATGATTGTTGTAGATCTAGTACTCTTGAAATATAAAGAATAGTAGCAACTCCTGATCCATCGAGCTAACTTTGATTGTTTGCTCGGGACGAGCAAAGGTTAAGCTTGGGGGATCTTGTTGGCACAAATTATGGACCACTTTTACATAACCAAAATGTTGCCACCAACCTCAGGATCAGGGGTAAACAAACACATCATGAGCATAATTTATCAAATAACCAGTTCCACATGTCCATAAGTGTTTGAATGCAGGAATGAAGAAATGGAGTAAAGGAGAGCCAGTGGGGCCCACATAGGGGGTCGGCCAACCACCCTATGGGCCCACCAGCTCTCCCCTCTCGGACATGATCCAAGAGAAGCACTCCAGAGTGATTTCCAACCCTTGGATCACTCTATGCTTTCTCTCAACAGCTCACATACATAGCACATGGATCCATGGGCCCACACCAAGGAGATAAACGTGACAATCACCCTAGAACCAGCAATTAACATAAATGACAAGTGGGACCAGCACCTGAGCTATAGGATTTAACAAGACTATAACAAGTATAGTAATGCTCAAAGTAAATACTAAGTAAAGTAGAGAGAAAAGTAATATATTGAATAAGATAAAGTCTTACAAAGAAGGAAGATACAAGAGCTATACCAGACTTCCCAGAAGACGACTCCGAAAATCCCGAGCACAGCTCGACTCAACTCTAACTCCCACTCTAGACTAACTCCTAGAACAATCTAAGGAATAGAGCTTGTAGGCTTCTTCACTGTGACAGAATCTCGTAAGAACAGGGCCCACTTGCCAAGATTATCGTCCACCCAACTTTAATCCCAATAAATGATCCAAGTCTTAAAAGATTTGCCAGGTGTCGTCGGTTTAAACCGAGTCATCCACCTCTTTCCGAGCAGGATCTACATTAAGACATTGGTAGAAGTGAACTTGTAATAAATTATATTTTAGATATTTACACAGATAGCGGAAGTCTTATAAAGTTATATTACAAACTATAATTTTGAAACATAACTTAATTGTCATAATTACATCAAGCTAGTGGTAAACACTATAAGAAATCAAACCAGGAACTCTGCCCAAGAGTCACTAGTACTAATCTTCAACGACAACCACGGTCATACAGCACGAAACTGTACCCACCGTACTAGGCACTTCATCTGCAACAAGGGTTAACAAACCCTGAGTACGGGAGTACTCAACAATACTTACCCAACAAATAAATCGTGGTGAATATATAACAGTATGCAGGTCATAGGATTCAAGGTGGGGTTTTGCAAGAATTCAAGTATTTTGCATAAATGAGCATTTATAAAGAGAATTGAAATTGATTTAGTTCTCATAAAAAGTTACTCAAGTACCGATCTGAATTTATGATCGATAACGAGGCAACAAACCATCTCCAAAAGGAATGATCATGTATCTAGTTTAAGTTTCATTAACTACAATGTAAATAATAGGGTGATGTTTCCATTTCCGAGGAACACGATGATTCAAACCGGTTAAACCCAGCTGGGGCTTCCCAACCACACGCCATATGCAGCACTAAAACACACATATGACTACCTTTCCCTAGATCCTCTAGCCAAGACCGGGGTTCCGCCACCCGAGAGCAAAGTACACCTCCATCCAGTTCCTCGAACTTGGAGGGTACACACTACTCTCGCCATCTCTCCACTCCCAATGCGGATTAACCGTTGTTAAGACTGGAATAGCTAGAGTCCATCTTCCAAAAGTATGTGATCGGTACTCCAAAGTCACAACCCTAGACGTTCACAACGGACGGTTCCTAATGACACAGGCGAGAGAACCCGCTCACCAGTCACCACTGGTGGCTCCCAAACACCTTGTCCGCCTGGTCACGATTATTACTTCCAACAAAACATTCCTTTATCAAAAGTGCATAACCAATTGCTGCAGCAATTATGTTATCACTTATTCTTGCAGATGATAGGAAATCATCTGTCTCTATCGGTCTAAGCATTGCTAAGCAGCATAAAGTACCATTCGTATTTTAAAAATGGCATCAAGGTACATGAATAAATAATTCAAGGTAAAGGCTATGCATCAAGTAGGAATTTATTTGAATAGTAACCATGCAATAATTAACCATAGGTGTATTTAAAGAAAACTTTGAAATACAAGGTAGGGTTTGAATGCACCGGGGCTTGCCTTCGATTGTAGAATGAACTAACTCTGATTCAGAATCACAACTATAGAAATCCAATCTTGAAGAGTTGATCACCTAGATCAAAGATATGATGGATCCCTCCATCAAAAGAGTTATCTACACGATGTTAATGATATGCTTAAGATGATGCTTGAATGTAAACATGATGCTTAACAAACACAAAAGCATATAACTAAGTGATGACTAATCAAAGTTAATTATCTTGAGTACAACTTACCTTCACTAAGAAAAGTAAAACTAGTTCATTAAACAATTAACCAATTCATGTTTAATTAACTATTTCATTTAATAATTATGTCTAAAAGAACTAACACTCAACATCACATCAAATCAAATGTTCATAAGGTGTTTGTCACTGAACAATGACACATGTTTAACAATCAATCCAAAATCACTCAATTCCTATAGTGATTAAGGTTTCTAATTAATTTATTAATTATTTATTAGTTTTCAAAGTTGGTCTAAAAGATCTCAAACTTTCAGTACATCAACATACAGATGTATAAAGGTTGCAAAGTAAATTTCATGATTTAAGGAGTTATAAAAGAATAGATACAATATTAATAAACTTTAACACTATTTCATTTATTATTTAAAATAAGTAAATAAAAGTGTTTTTATAAACTTATTCAAAACATGCTCAAAATTTTTAGTTAAGCTACTCAAAGCATATAGATATTGCAAAACAATTTTCAGAATTTTTGGAGCAATATTTAATTTACTAAAAAAATCATTGAAATTGCATTTCTTAATTAAAGTGGGCATTTTTATAACAATAAAATATACTGAACAAGGTCATATTATATTTTTTTAATTTGCTACACCTATCAGAGAGCATGTACAAATTATTTCAGGATTTTTGGATCTATACAAGAATTAGAACTAAAATAACAAAACTGGTACTGTTGCATTTCAGAAAATAGAAAAACAGCATTATTGAAATACTGACATCGCAGGTCCCACCCGTCAGGATCTCCTTCTACCTCTCGCACGAGAGCAGAGCACAGCTCGGCTTGGCTCTGGTCGACGCTAGCTCGCCGGCGACGACCTCTCTCGCCAAACCGACCTCACCCTCACCTTACTCTCTTCCACCCGCACCCATCGAGCCCAAACATGGGTACCAGAGGCTCCAAAAGCACCACGCCGGCGTTCATGGCGGACACCGAGCTCGGGTTACCACGAACCGACCACTACGGTACCGCTCCGGACAAACCAAGCACACAGCCACGCTCAGTAACTTACCACGAACCTAACACACTACTAAACCGAACTCTAGAACTATCGAAACGCGCGGACGACGAACGCCGACGACCATGGCGGCGGTGAACGCAACTGCGCACGCGGACAGAGCAAATGAAGGCATCCCATGATCAACAGAGTTCAATTAGAGGACGAGGAGATCATCCCGGTTCTCAAGCGCACGCTGGATGAAGCTACGCGATGGAAGACGATGACCGACGTCGGAGACGAAGACGGCGGAGCGGACGATGCGGTTCGCGGCGTTCTACGCGAACCAGTGATAAAAAATGAAAGATAGTGAGCGCACGAGATTCAAGGTGTATCAAGGAGTACAGAACGATGATGAAAAGAGCCGGAAATCGTCCCACAACTGCTGTCCACGTGCGGCGGATCTCGGAAGAACTCCACCGGAGTTGGAGAAGAAAGCTCCGCGCCGAGCGATTCAAGGAGTTAGGGGTTCAACCGAGCGGTGTTGGGGGTATATAAAGACAAGGCGAACACAGCGGCGTGCTTGGTTGAAGATGGAAGTGGCCAATTTGGGTGAAGAGCTCGCCGGAGTTAGGCGTGCACGCGGCGGCGCGAACAGAGGATGGAGACTGAGTTGTGCCGGCCTCTGGGGTACTTATAGGAGATCAGGGATAGATGGATAAGGATCAAGGAGTCGACGCGAAGGTCGTGGACGCAACCAGCGGCGACTAGAAGCTCTGAGAAGGTCGGCTTCGCCAAGCTTCCAGGTGGATGCCATCGGTGGCGCGTGCGGTGGCTGCCAGCTACACGATGACACTGTTCATCGTAATAACAGAAATGCCACTGATCTAATTTTGCAAAAAGGACCCCCTTCCAAGCAGTTTCAGGAAAAAGTGTGAACATGAAAGTTGCTCCAAATTTTATAATCTACATCTTTGTCACCATCAACATTTTCAAAATCTGCTTAGTTTTTAAAATGAAATTTTAAATTTGAAAACAAGTTTAAGAAGAATTACCCCTTTTGCAAAAACTCAAGATTTTTTTAATAACACTTGAAAAACTCCAAACATAACTTTTGTTTGATTAATTAAGCTCTATAATTTTTCTTTAACAAGCATATGCTAATTCCTTCTAGTTTTTTAAATTCATATTTGGGGTACTATTTATCCCCCTATAATTAGGGTTTCTAGAATTTGTTTTTAAATTCAATATTTGCCATCCATCACAAGCAAGCACAAGATAATTTAAGCACATACAAATAAACTGGTTTTAGTTCAATGTATAACAAGGTTCTCAAATCACACGAATGATGCTTAATGCACATGATGACATGGCATATTTTAGTGTTTAAACACTAGAGGTGTTACATTCACCATATGTAGAGAGGGGGTATGAGCCTCTATTTATAGTTGGAGGTGGAGTAGGGGCTACTCCAGCGCCACGTCATCGATCCAGGAGACTTCAATCCTCCACCCTTGGATCCAACCGACCTTGAACTGTCTTGGGATGGATGGTGTTGATTTCCATCATGTGTGAGTGGGTATGGCGGTTGGCAGGAGGTGAACCGACCTAGGGGTCGGTCGGTCGACCGCCCCTATGGCAGGTGGGCCCTCCTCTAGTCTTCTAGATGTTGCCCAACTGGTCAGGGACCAAGTGGGGGTCTTGTGGGCCCATGTGATGGTCGGCCGACCCCCTAGGGGGTCTAGCCCACCTCAGCCTTCCAGGTGCTGATCCCACTTGTCATTGGTGTTGGATGTTGGTTCTAAGGTAGTTTTCATGTTTATCTCCTTGGTGTGGGCCCATGGATCCATGTGTTTTTCTTGTGAGCCGTTGGGAGAAAGCACAGAGTGATCCAAGGGTTCGAATTCACTCTAAGGTGCTTCTCTTGGATCATGGCTGAGAGGGGAGAGCGTGGGCCCATAGGGTGGTCGGCCGATCCCCTATGTGGGCCCCACTTGCTCTCCTTTGCTCCATTTCTTCATTCCTGCATTCAAACACTCCATGGACATATGGAACTTGTTATTTGATAAAGTATGCTCATGATGTGTTTGTTTATCCTTGATTCTGAGGTTGTTGGCGGCTTTTTGGTTAAGTAAAAGTGTATCATTCTTGGTGCCAATTGCAACTAGAGCACAACATGAGTTTGATGTGAAGATCAAGAAGATTATAAGTGACAATGGCACCGAGTTTGTGAACAACAAGATTGAAGACTATTGTGATGAAGTTGGAATCAAGCATGAAGTGTCCGCCACCTATACCCCTCAACAAAATGGTGTTGTAGAGAGAAAGAACCGGACTCTAATCACCCTTGCTAGATCTATGCTTGATGAGTACAACACTCCCGAGAAGTTCTGGGCCGAAGCAATCAACACCGCATGCTATGCGGCCAACCGACTATTTGTCCAAAGGCTTCTCAAGAAGACCCCCTATGAGCTTATGAATGGGAAGAAACCGGATATATCATTCTTCCGATTGTTTGGATGCAAAGTCTACATCTACAAGAAGCGTCAACACTTGGGCAAGTTCCAAAGGCGTTGTGACATTGGTTTCTTTGTTGGTTATTCGCTTAAATCCAAGGCATACCGTGTATTTAACAAAGCTACAGTCTTAGTTGAAGAAAATGTATGACTTGGAGTTGATGAAACTAATGGCTCCCAAGAAGCGCTTGAGAATCTTGATGATGTAGGTGATGAACCCTTGATGGAGGCTATGAAGAATATACCGGTTGGTGCCATCAACCCACAAGAGGTGGAAGAAGTTGAAGATGATGCAAATCAAGAGCCTTCTCCAACTCGCACGTCTCAAGTTGATGAAGAATAAGTGAGGGAAGCACAAGAAGATACCTTCATCCCTCAAGATCAAGCCGAGGCGGAAACTCAAAATGTTGATGCACCACATCCCCCTCCTCAAGACACTAATAGAAGATCCACACCTATACTTCAAGCTCATCCACAAGACCTTATCATAGGGAGTCCATCAAGTGGAGCAACAACTCTATCCAGACTTGCTTCTTATGTTGAGCATCACTCCTTTGTTTCCTTTGTTGAGCCTACTAGTGTGGAAAATGCACTTGCGGATCCGGATTGGGTGAATGTCATGCATGAAGAGCTCAACAACTTCACCCGGAATGAAGTGTGGACACTAGTAGAAAAGCCCAAAGGAGCAAGAATCATTGGCACCAAGTGGGTGTTTCGGAACAAGCAAGATGATCAAGGCGTGGTTGTGAGGAACAAGGCAAGATTGGTGGCAAAGGGGTTCTCTCAAGTTGAAGGTCTTGATTTTGGAGAGACCTTTGCCCCGGTTGCAAGACTTGAAGCCATTCGTATCCTTTCGGTGTATGTTTCACATCACAAAATGAAACTCTTTCAAATGGATGTGAAGAGCGCCTTCTTAAATGGTTTCATTAATGAACTTGTCCATGTCTCACAACCTCTCGGTTTGAAGACCCAAATTGTCCTAATCATGTGTATAGGTTGTCCAAGGCGCTCTATGGATTGAAGCAAGCAGCCCGTGCTTGGTATGAGAGGCTAAGGGACTTCCTACTCAAGAAGGGCTTCAAGATCAGAAAAGTTGATACCACACTATTCACAAGAAGCTAGATGGAGAGATCTTTGTTTGCCAAGTATATGTTGATGACATTATATTTGGGTCAACAAACCAAGATCATTGCAAAGAGTTTGGTGACTTGATGTCCAAGGAGTTCGAGATGTCCATGATTGGTGAGCTAACCTTCTTCCTTGGCTTCCAAGTCAAGCAATTGAGGGAGGGCACCTTCATATCTCAAGAGAAGTACACTCAAGATGTGCTCAATTTATGTTTTTCTGCATGTACAATTGCATTCTTTGTATATGCTTTATCTTCCTGGTCTAACTTACTAGGTTAGTTGATAGGTTTAAAACCTAGAGTGCATAACTCTCTTTATTAAAAGATAACAGCACTTAGAGAACCTAGTTCTCCTCTAAATAGAACTTGCATAGGATTTAAAAAGTAGTTTAAAATGTTTGTGTTTTAAAGTGTTTTTTAACCTTAGTATTTGGTGATCTATTTCACCTTTCTTTTAGGCATGACCGCCCCTTCATCACCGTATTGCTCAGAATTGTCCCGTATATGACAATGTATGGGTAGTTGTTCATCAAACCACAAATATCGGTTCATTTCCTTTTTTAGATAAAGGATAGTTCATACCTGGCTTTATCTATCAACTGATAGAATCAGGCCAATTATTACAAGGTTTACCTGAGGGGAAAAAACGAAGACTGCTAATAAAGAGTTCACAGCCAACTGACGGATAACCGAAAAGAAAGAATGTTTTTGACTAAACATGACCAATATGCCTTGTAGACATCCATCCATTAGAGCTAAAAAATTGCAGAGCCGACGTCTCTAGATACTGTCCAACAAGAGTCAGCTGGTCTCGTAGATCATCATGCCGCTGTAATCTTGCCCAATGTCCAAGCCAGTGCGTTCCCCTGAAAAGAACCTGTAAAAAAGATTTTGGTCTGCATTTGTCAAAAATCACCTCGTTTCTTATTATCCAAACTGCCCAACAAAGCGCAGCTGCTGCTGTTAATAACAAAACATTATATTTCTTGTTTGCTATTTTTGACCACCTAATGAAAAGATCATCCATATCACTAGGAGGAGAAATTCCAAAAAGTATATGTATAGCGCGCCACAAGAATTTGGCATAAACACAATCTAAAAAAGATGTTGTATAGTTTTTGGAGAGTGACAGAAGTAGCACTAGCTATCACCATTCCAGTTTCGTTGTGTCAAGTTATCCTTAGTTAAAGTAACACCTTTTTTTATATACCGCAAAAAAAGTTTTATTTTTGTAGGTACTTTAATTTGCCAAATATCTTGTGACACTCTAACACCATTGTTAATTAACGCAGCATACATGGACTTGACCGTAAAGCTCCCAGATGAGTTCAATCCCCAAACAAAGACATCCCTTTCCTCAAGTAAGTGAACATCATGTAAAGAAGCCCCAATTCTATGCCAACTCCTTAGGTTTGCACCCACTAAGTTTCGTCGAAAAGAATATTTAGAGGGGATGAACTTATGTGTGCCACAGAATCATGTTTTCGTCTTACAATATTAAACAACGATGGGAATTTGTCTTTAAGAGGTTTATTCCCCAACCAAATGTCGAACCAAAACCTGGTTTCCAACCCATCTGTCACTCTAAACGAACCAAAGTCCATAAAGGAGTCTTTGATATTCATCAGACTTTTCCAAAAATTAGAATTTGTTGATTTTCTTACACAACTCCCTAGAGTTTTGTTTTTAATGTATTTGTTCCTTAAAAGTTCCTGCCACATGCCATCTTCATTCAATAACTTGAAAAGCCATTTGCTTAGATAACACTTGTTCTGTATATCCAAGTTTTGTATGCCTAATCCGCCTTGATCTTTGGGTTGACATAAGACCTCCCATTTAGCCAATCTATATTTTCGTTTATGTTGATCATTTTGCCAATAAAACGCGATCTAAAACAATCTATTTTTTTTTAAAACGCCTCTTAGCAGTTCAAAAAAAGACATCATGAACATCGGTAGACTAGAGAGCACCGAGTTTATCAAAACCAGTCGTCCCCCTATAGAAAGCATTTTACCTTTCCATCCACTAAGTCTCTTTTCAATTTTGTCCTCAATTATCTTCCAGTCCTTATTATTTATTTTTCTAGTATTCATAGGTAGGCCAAGGTACCGAAAGGGATATTTACCAATCACACACCCAAACAGATGCGAATAGAACATTTCGTGATCTTTGGCTTTGCCAAAACAGAAAACTTCACTTTTATGAAAATTTATTTTAAGACCCGATAGTTGTTCGAAGGTGGTAAGCAATACTTTTATATTGACCGCCTTTTCAACATCGTGGCTCATAAAAATGACGGTGTCATCCACATATTGAAGAACAGATAAGCCATCTTGAATTAGATTAGGAATAACCCCTTCTACGTGCCCAACTTCCTGGCAATTATTATGGCTAGCATGTCAACCACTATGTTAAATAGTATAGGCGACATGGGATCACCTTGCCGTAAGCCTTTTTGTGTCTGGAAGTATGAACCTAACTGATCGTTAACCTTAATATTAACATTACCCCCCTTTGTAAATTTTTCCACCCATTCGCACCATTTTTGTGAGAACCCTTTCATCCTTAACGTTTGTTGTAAAAAAACTCCATTTAACCTTATCATATGCCTTTTCAAATTCTATTTTAAGAATGACTCCATCTTGTTTTTTTGAGTGAAGTTCGTGTAACGTTTCATGAATTACGGCACCCTCCATAATATTTCTTCCTGGCAGAAATGTCGTCTGAGTTGGTCTAATTATCTTTTGGGCTATGGTAGATAGCCTATTGGTTGCGACTTTAGTGAAGATTTTGAAAGAAACATTCAACAAACAAATAGGTCTGTATTGTTGAATTACTTTTGCATCCTTCTTTTTTGGTAATAGAATTATAGTTCCGAATGTTGGAATGTGTGTGTATAGGCCCATGAGGCCCATGTATGCCTAAACTATATTGTTACCCTTCTAGAGTTAGCCCAAGTAATCCAATGAACTAGTTTAGCATGGTATCAAGCTAAGTTTCCTTTTTTTCTCTCCCCTCCTCCAACCGCCACCCAGCCCCAGCCACCGGGCACAGGGTCGCCGGCCGCAGCCGCTGCGGCCATGGCTGGCTCTACCTCTCCTCCCCCTCCTCCCACATACTTCCACACCTTCCCTCCCCTACCTGGCGCCACCTCGGTGTAGGTCGCAAGCCCCTCTGCTCGACCCGCCGCCGCCGGCTCGAGAGTCCTTCCCGTCGGTGCCTCTGTCCGGCCCGCCGCCGGTGCGGGCCTCACCGGTGTTGCGGCCCTCAGCGCCGCTGCTCGGGGGGACGGCGCGGCAATCGGCGACGCGTGCCCGATGACCTGCCCTCCCCCGACTCGACGGCTCCACCAGGCGCGCACGTGCTGCAGCCCCTCCCCGCGACCCGGCTCCTGGGCGCGAGTGGGGATGCCGCTGCCATCGCCGCCGTGGCTGATGCAGTAGGCCTGGGGATGCCGCCCGAGATGATCTCCCCCGCCGAAGCCGCCGCAGTTGCTGCTGCTGGCCTGCGGATGCTGCAGCCCCACACTGCCACTGCGAACGCTCCTATCGCAGCAAGCCTTGGGCAGCCGGGTGCGGGTGCCGGGTGCTCCTCCTTTCCCACACCACCCGCTCCGCGGTCGTTAACGCACCTCTACACCGCGCCCGATGCCGCCCTTGCCACGGCCCTCGTCGCCGCCCGAGCCATCGCCGTGGAGGGTCAGGCTTGCCTTCGTGCGGTTACCCTTGCCTGGGAGCGCGAGCGGGATGCGGCCGACACCCTCGCTCGCCAGATCGCCGAGGCGGAGCAGATGCTCGTCCAGCCGGTGTACCACAATGCGAGTGCCACCTCTTCAGGCCGGACTGGTGCTCGTCCGTCGCCGACCGTGGCTCTCTGGCCCGACTCGGCCGACCCCCTGGTCGCCTAGTTGCACTACCAGGCCGGCGCCGTCCAGAACATCAAGAACCTGGTCCCAACCGTCCTCGATTCTGAGTCGTCCTCTTACGCCCGCTGGAAGGACCTGGTGCTTCTCACCTTTCGCCGCTACGCCCTCGACGACCACGTCCTCACCGACGCTCCGCCCGTGGCTCGAGGTACGGCATGGCTGCGCCTCGACAGCATCGTCCTATCTTGGATCCTCAAGACTATCTCCGTCGACCTCCACGACCTCGTTCGCGGCGTACCTGAGAGCACGACTCGGAGTGCCTGGCTAGCCCTTGAGGGTCAGTTCTTGGGCAATGCCAAGGCCCGGGCTTTGTGGCTCGACGTGGCCTTTCGTACCTTTGTCCAGGGTGACCTCTCCATTCGCGCCTACTGCTAGAAGATGAAGACCATGGGCGACGCCCTTGGTGACCTTGGCTGGGCCGTGGAGGACCGAAACTTGGTCCTCAACGTCCTTTGCGGCCTTAGCGAGCGCTACGCCCACCTCCGCACGTGGATCGCCTGCCAGAAGCCCTTCCCCTCCTTCCTACAGGTCCGTGACGACCTTTGCTTCGAGGAGATCACTCAGGGCATCTAGCCTGGGTCCGCGCCCTCGTCCTCTTCGACAACCCTCGTAGCTACTCCGTAACCCCGTCCTGCCGCTCCACCTACGTCGTCCGTGCTGGGTACTCCTCCCGGGCCGAGCGGGGGTCGGGGGGCCGTGGTGGTCGTCGTCGCCGTGGGGGGGGCGTGGTGCGGGTCCGGGCCGTGGGGCGACCACGCCGCCACGGGGTGCACCTTGGCCCACCTTCACCAACCCCTGGACCGGGCGCATCTCCGTGTGGCCTTTCTAGGCTACCGGGGCGAGCCTCGCCCACCGGCGGCCATGCTCGCTGGGGTCCCGTTCGCCCCGACCTCGGCTCCGTGGACTCCACCTCCCGGGGTCACACCCGGGCCTGTTGGTTGGGACCCGACGGCCTTGGCCCGCTCCTTCAGCACCCTGACCCTTACTCCTCCGGTCAGCCAGGACTAGGTTGTAGACTCGGGTGCCACCTACCACACCACCTCCGACCCCGGTATACTATCCTCTGTCCACCCTCATTCCTCCCACCCTTCGTCCATCATGGTCGCGAATTGATCTTGCCTTCCTGTCACTTCTGTGGGTGCCGCTCACACTCACGGTCCGTTTCGGCTTCCTGATGTCCTGGTTGCTCCCTCTACGGTTCACAACCTTCTTTCCATTCGTCGTTTTACAGCTAACAACTCTTATTCTGTTGAGTTTGACTCCTCTGGTCTTACTGTGAAGGATTTGGCTTCCCGGTGTCCTCTTCTCCGATGTGACAGCTCGGGGCCCCTGTACACCCTTCGGTTTCCTGCATCCACTTCTTCTGCTTCGTCCTCCGGATCGTCAGCTGCTTTCTCCACCACTTCTTCCTCCACTACATGGCACCGACGTCTTGGGCATGCGGGTCGTGCTATTTTGACACAGCTTAGAAGTAGATCAGCCATACCATGTACTCGAGCTCACGATGAGCACTTGTGTCATGCGTGTCAATTGGGTCGTCATGTTCGTCTTCCTTTCCCGACCTCTACCTCACATGCGACTCAGATTTTTGATCTTGTACATTGCGATCTATGGACGTCTCCTGTCATGAGCATTTCTGGATATAAGTACTACCTTGTTGTGGTTAATGATTTCTCGCATTATTCGTGGACTTTCCCTTTGCGTGTCAAGTCTGATGCTTTCTCCACACTCCTCAACTTTTTCGCCTGGGTGTCCACTCAGTTCAACCTCACTATCAAGGCCGTCCAGTGTGACAATGGGCGTGAGTTCGATAACCACTCCTTTCGTGCCTTCTTCCTCTCTCACGGTATGCAGCTCCGCATGTCGTGTCCCTACACCTCCTCTCAGAACGGCAAGGCTGAGCGCATGATTCGTACCACGAACGACACCATGCGCACCCTTCTCTTCTAGGCTTCCCTTCCTGGTCGTTTCTGGGCTGAGAGTCTCCACACCTCCACCTATCTTCTTAACCACCTCCCTTCTATTGCGTGTCCAACTCCCACTCCACACCACGCTCTCTTCGGTAACCCTCCTCGTTACGACCACCTTCGTGTCTTCGGGTGTGCGTGTTACCCTAACACCACTGCCACCGCTCACCACAAGCTAGCACCCCGGTCGACTCAGTATGTCTTCCTCGGGTACTCCCCGGATCACAAGGGGTACCGTTGCTTTGATCTCACCTCTCGTTGGGTCCTCATCTCGCGTCACATGGTGTTTGACGAGTCTGTCTTCCCCTTCTCCACCACCTCACCACCCACCACCACCTCCCACCCGGATATCTCCTCCTTGTTTCCCGCTAACACGGTGGACCAGCCACCTTTGTTGTTGTTTCCTATAGGTACTGCTCCTCCGTGCCCCTCGCCGGGCCCGGTCGCCGTCTCGCCGTCCTCCGGACCCTCGCCGGGTCCGGACACCAGCCTGACGCCCTCTGGTTCTTGCCCTGCGACTGATGCGGGACCATCGGATGCGGGGCCGTCGACTTCGGGCCCCGCTGCTTCGGCGGTTCCGCCATCGCCTGCGCGGTTCGGGCGTGTCTACCAACGCCGCCCGCGGCCGTCTCCCGTGCACCCGGAGCCGGCCGCCTCGCCGGTGTCACCGCCTCGGCCTCCACCGGTGGCATCTTCTCCGCTGGCGACGCCTACGACTGCACTCGACTTGTCGTCCGTGTACCACCCGCCTCTTCTGCACCGCCACCCACGTCATGTTCACCCCATGGTGACGCAGCACGCAGCTGGGACCTTGCCGCCCCGGGCTCTTACGGCGATGCCAAGTGAGCCACGGGTCTCTCCCATACCCTCTTCCATTCGTAACGCCTTGTCGGACCCTCACTGGCGTCACACGATGGAAGAGGAGTACGAGACCCTCCTCGCCAACCAGACATGGGATTTGGTGCCTCGTCCACCGGGCTCCAATGTGGTCACGGGCAAGTGGATCTTGACACACAAGCGGCGGGCTGATGGTACCCTCGAGCGGTACAAGGCTCGCTGGGTTCTCCGGGGCTTCACTCAGCGCCCTGGAGTCGACTACGATGAGACGTTCAATCCAGTGGTGAAGCCGGCTACCGTCCGCACGGTTCTCTCACTGGCTCTCTCTCGCTCCTAACCCGTGCATCAGCTGGATGTCAAGAATGCCTTTCTGCATGGTCATCTGACTGAGACAGTCTACTGCAGTCAGCTAGCGGGTTTCGTTGACTCTTCTCGTCCTGATATGGTCTGCCGGCTCAACAAGTCCCTCTACGGCCTCAAGCAGGCGCCTCGGGCTTGGTATTCTCGGTTTGTTGCCTTCTTGTTGACACATGGTTTTGTGGAGGCCATGTCAGATACGTCTCTGTTTATCTATCGCCATGGAGATGAGACTGCCTATCTGCTGCTATATGTTGATGACATTGTGCTGACAGCCTCGAGTCCGTCTCTCCTCTGGCGCATCATCACCTCTCTTCAGCAGGAGTTTGCTATGAAGGATCTAGGTGTGCTGCATCATTTCCTCGGGGTCATAGTTGAGCCTCGTCCCACCGGACTCCTCCTTCACCAGTGACAGTACACACTTGACATCCTGGAGCGGGCTGGGATGACTGACTACAAGCCCTACTCCACTCCAGTTGACACTCAGGCCAAGCTGTCAGAGGCCGAGGGCACCCCAGTGACTGACCCCACTGCTTACCGGAGCCTTGCCGGTGCTCTTCAATACCTCACCTTCACCAGGCCGGACATCACCTATGCAGTGCAGCAGATATGTCTCCACATGCATGATCCACGCGAGCCACACCTCACTGCTCTCAAGCGGCTCCTGCGCTACGTCCGTGGCACCATCGACTACGACCGTCTACTCCTCCGGTCCTCCTCCGAGCTCGTGGTCTACACCGACGCCGATTGGGCCGGGTGTCCAGACACTCGGCGATCCACTTCTGGCTACGCCGTCTTCCTAGGCGGCAACTTGGTGTCTTGGTCGTCCAAGCGCCAGCCGGTGGTCTCCCGTTCCAGTGCCGAGGCGGAGTACCGTGCTGTGGCTAACGGCGTGGCTGAGGCTTCTTGGCTCCGACAGCTTCTTGCTAAGCTCCACAGCCCCCTCCCGGAGCACGCTTGTCTACTGCAACAACGTCAGCGCTGTCTACCTCTCCACCAACCTTGTTCAACACCAGCGGACCAAGCATGTGGAGATCGACCTCTATTTTGTTCGGGATCGGGTCGCTATCGGCGATGTTCGGGTTCTCCACGTCCCGACCACTTCGCAGTTTGCCGACATCTTCACCAAGGGTCTCCCGTCCTCCACCTTCTCCGAGTTTCGCTCCAGCCTCAACATCACTAGTGGCTAGTTGCGTCTGTGGGGGGCTCGTGTGTGTGCTCTTTTTTCTTTCTTGTCCAGTTTGCAACTCCGCTGCGCCGGTAGTTGAGACTGCGGGGGGTGTTGAAATGTGTGTGTATAGGCCCATGTATGCCTACACTATATTGCTACCCTTCTAGGGTTAGCCCAAGTAATCCAATGAACCAGTTTAGCACCGAAATTAAGGCGATTTAGAGGTAGGACTCCCTGATAAAAATCCATGAATAGAGCCATCAAATCATCTTTTAATGTATTCCAGAAGACCTGATAAAACTCTGGAGGGAATCCATCGGTACCACCGAAGATCGCATACTCTTTTTGCTAGTACTACTAGTATAAGTTCTAAAAGTGCGTGGAACAGGACATTATAACTCTAGATCTTACAGCTGAGCAGCTTATACATGATACATCAAGTGAATTACTTGATCTAGTCCACTAGGTATTACATTATTACATTAGATATTAATAAAGGTCGTCTAGATTTGCCGAAATAGACCAAGATAACCTTTCTTCACACATGTGCTACGGGAGGATGGGCCAACGATTGCGCCCCGCACATGTCAGACGAAATTTCTCTGATTTTCCAGTGTGCCCTTGATCAGTTCATGCATCTGCATCGAGCTAGCAATGCGTCTCAACGTGATTTGCGCTTGAATTGTTCAGGTGGCCTCTGGAAGAACACATGGCTATCAGAAACATGCGGAAGGCCTTTCCCTCGTCCAGGCCTGTGAAGACTAACCGAGCTGACAGAGAGCTGGGGGAAGACTGACGAACTCAAGTGATCTGCAGGGCCAAGCATGACCCCAGCAGAGGTGAGACTCGGTGGGTCTTGGTCAGATATGCTGAAGCCACTCAGTTGCTCAGATACTATCTTCAATGCCTTATCTAGTACCGTGTTGATGTACTTCTGGTTCGCCTCCATTCGGATCTGCATATGCTTCTGGACCTAATAAATGTAAAAGGTGCAGTAACCAGTTGTTATTAGGAGATTATGTTGCACAGCATCAAATGAACACAAAGAGAGCCATGTACATAAATTGATTCAAATTGAATTAGGAGGAACTAGAATCCTTAACTCAGGTTTGACTGTCTTAACGCTAAAATTCATCCTTAATTAGGAGGTTGTTTCAATCCTTCATCAGTCGTTGTCAGCCAACTAACCCAGAACACTGTTTGTTCTTGATAAATTACAGATTAGTAGACAGCAGAGTATGGTTTCCCCTCTTAGTAGGAAGTAGTAAGCACCCAAGTATGTGGAAACTACTGAGTTCCAAATGGGTATGTCCTTGATCCTACCCTTGCTGCATAGGGTGTAGCGGTGGAAGGACGAGGGCGAGCATAGTGCTGACGAGCAGGAGTTGTGGCTGCGTTGGCAACGTCGGCGGGCGGCTCTACTACTGCGGCTGCTAGTCCTAGGCGCTAGGGAGAGGAAGGCAGGAATTCACATAAGGTCCTTAAGGCCAGGCAAATAATTTTTGCCTTCCTTAATTCTAGATTAGATTGTTTATTAAGGGGTATTTATTCCCCTTCCAATACAACTCCGACTCCGACTCCAACTCCAGCCCGAAATCATCCACGCCGACCTGTCGGATGCGTGCCTTCTGCCGACCCCCCCCCCCCCCCCCCCCACCTTCCCATGCCAGGCCGAATTGAATCGAGCGGCCCATCTACTAAAGCGAGCGGCCCACGATAGCATGATGCTGGAGCCAGCGCGGACCGAGAGAGCAACGAGTGCGCGCGCGAGATTCCTCCACTCCAGGACCTCCAGGACTGCAGGTACGTATGTTTTTTCATTTTTTTTCTCTTTCTTCCTATTCTTCTTATTATATTTCTTTTTCTTTTACTTTTACGTACATCTCTCTTGTTTTTTTATTCCCACACCTACACGGCCTCTGTAGTTTTCTTTCTTATTATTATTATATATATTTCTTCCCCTTTTATTTATGTTTCTGTTTTTTCTTTTTTCCCTTTAACATGGATCCATGTGGTATGTATGTTTTTTTTATTTATATTTATTATATGTATTTTTTATTTTTATTATTATTCTGTTTACTTTTATTTATTTTGTTTATGTATTATTTTTTGTGTTTAAATTTTTATCTTCCCTTTAGTTCTTAACCAAAACAATTTTTTTCTTAATTTTTCTCATCTTTTACTTATTCCAATAATACGTGACTTTCTTGTCTTCTCATTTTAGTCCACTATTAGTAGTATTCATTGATATTTTTTTCTCTATTATGTGTTTTTTATTATTTTAGTTCCTATATTTTTCGAGACACATAAGATGTTTGAATAGTATACATAATATAAGGGAGATATTTCATAATTTGTTTTTAGTATTTATATAGTATTTATGGAATATCCGATGATATATTTTAGTTTGTTCAAGTAATGTTTATAAAATATTATTTTTTATTTTCTCTATTAGTTTTTTCCTTTAATTTTTTTATTTACAAATATGTTTTATTGTGATATTGAGTAGTCTAGGATGTTCTATGATGTATTTGAGATGTTCACATAGTATATATATGACGTTACATGGTGTATGTAATGATGTTCACGTCTTATATATGTGATGTTCTAGGATGTATGCTACGATGTTCTCGTAGTATACATGAAATGTTCACGTAGTATATATATATATGATGTTTTAAGTTGTATTCTGAGATGTTCACGTAAGATATGTGATGTATTACGATGTAAGTTATGTTCACGTAGTTATTTAAATTATTTGCTTTCCTTATTCATGTTATGTTTTTTACTTCACATATTCTATAATAGGTGATGGTCGCATAGTAAATATATAATGTGTAATTATACATTCTCTGATGTTCATGTATTATAAATGAGATGTTTCATGAATATTTATAGTATTCACATAATACTTCTAAAATATTTGATGGCATATTTTAGGTTGTTAGTTCTCTTCTTAATAAAAATACGTGCTCAGGTGCGTTTATAAAAAGCTGTCCATGTGGTATTCGTGTGTTGTAATGATGTTCCTTTTGTACTTTCCTTTGCTATGTGGTTTTTCCATTTAATTTGTCATTAGTTTTCAATTTACTTTTTTTCTTCTTAATTTTACTCTATTTTAATTAATCTAACTATATTTTTATTTTCATGTTTAGTGTTTATGTCTTATATTTCATATTTCATGAGATTTATACTATGTTCTATAATGTATCTTGGAATGTTGACATAATGTGCTTTAGATTAGTCACAAAGTATCCCATTAATAATCTACCATAAAATTTTGTTTGTTCACATACTACACATGAGATGTTCTATGATGTATTCTTCTATGTTCACGTATTATAAATGGAATGTTCTATGACTATTTTTTAATACTCATGAAATGGAATGTTTTGCTATTGCGTTCTTGTCCCTATTTTGATGTCCAATTGTGATTTTACCCCTGCTTTTGTCATCGTTGTAGCTTTACCCCTGTTTTTTAAAAATGAAGTCTAAGTTTACTCCTACTCCGTGAACATTAGGTAATAGTGTCAAATGGGATGAGTAAGGATAAGTTTTTCTATGCGAAATTTCCCCTACTTATCTTAATGCATTGTGAATTTACTCTCTTTTGACATATATATTTAAACACATCATTTTAACCAGTATTTAGACACATCATTTTTAAAAAGTAAGGGTAAAATCACAATTGGGGTTCAAAACAAGGACAAGAACGTAATAGTATTCCGGATGCAGGTAACAACGTTAAGAATAGGGGTAAACGAAGCCTTTGTTTTTGACAAGGAGGGGTAAAAATACGAAGTGAAATAAACTGAGGGTAAAATCACAATTAAATTCAAAACAAGGACACAAACGCAATAGCCCCTTTGAAATATTATCGGCCTGTTTGGCTGATCGTTTCTGTGGCTTGTGGCTTATAAGCTGACTGATGCTGTTTTTTGTTGTTTTATTGTAAGATAAAAATATTATACCATGACTGATAAGCCAAGCGAACAAAGTTTGTACATGTTTGAAAAATAGTCCCAAACAAGTCTCAGCCCTATTCTCGTAGTATTCATATTTATTTTGTCCTTTATATTTTATTTTGGTTTAGGTTTTTCCTATATTCCTTCAATATCGTGTATCATGTTTTGGTTTAGAACATTATTTTTGTCAGTATGAAATACTTTTTCATTTGAACAATAATAGTTTGATATAATTTAATAATTGAACATACTTGTTAAGTAACATGAATCAGACACGTAGTGCATTGGTAGAGCATGATAGCCCTTTGTATCCCTATATATATTATTTATTATTTTGCCCACACAGAAAAACAAAGAAACTTGTTCGTAAAAAAAAAGAAAAACGAGAAAACAGAGAATGGAAAGCGACGCGCGGGAGGACAGAAAAATGAATAGAAAAATGAAAAACCGGCGCACTAGAGGGAGGCATGAGCTCGTGGAGCGAGCCTGTGCACCTGCGGATGGGCTTCCGCAATGGCCCAAACACTGTAAGGCGGCCCAACTTTTCAGATTGCACAATCGATGGAAATTAATTTATCCTGGTCGGCGGACGACTCGCGGCCACCCTGGTCGGCCTATATGACGCACCGTGGTCCAGCCCCCTCCCCCTGTGCGCCGGCCAAGGCTGTTTGGCCTAGCTAGTGGGCCTGGCCCGGCGCTACTAGACGATGCCGGTCATAACATCTCTCCTTGCCTCCGCGCAAACAGCTTGTCTTCGAGCTGAACGTCGGGGTAGAGGTTCTTGAAGTCCTGCAGAGGCTCCCAGGTGGCGTCGTCGAGAGGTAGGCCCTACCACTGTAGCAACACATGCCAAACACCCCAGTGAAGGCTCACGTTCTGGAGCAGGCAGTAGTCGACCATCCTGTACGGGGGCTGTTAGGGAATAATCAAACAAGATCGCACACGAGACAGATTTTACGTGGAAAACTCTTGCGGGAAAAATCACGGGCGCCAACCGGCGATCTTCACTATATGAGGAGAGTGTTTACAAAACGCAGGGAATACATTGAGTCGTCTCTCTTCCCGTGCGGCTTACAAGATGTATTTATAGGACGGAGTGACTGCAGTCCAACACGGAAACAAATCCGCTAATAAACATAACCCGAACCATGGGTCCTCCAGGCGTCCCCACAAGACTCACGTTATAATTCGGATCATATTCCAACAAACTCCACCTTGAGACGAATTCCATCTTGTAGCAAATGAAGTATCATCAATCAACTCACTTCAATAATAAATAATCACCGACGCCAAAAGTCGCTAGGACTTAAACTGTAATACCAACTAAGCGTGAGCATAGCTCAAACTTAACTCCAGGAACAGGCTTTGTCAACATATCAGCGGGATTCTCATGAGTACTTATCTTGCATACCTTCACATCACCTTCAACAATAACACCTCAAATAAAATGATATCTCACATCGATGTGCTTAGTCCTTTCATGAAACATCTGATCTTTAGTCAGACAAATAGCACTCTGGCTATCACAATGTATAGTAGTGCAAGAAGTAATCCCGCAAACTTCAGAGTATAAACCTCTCAACCAAATAGCTTCCTTACAAGCTTCAGAAATAACCATATATTCAGCTTCTATAGTAGACAGAGCAACAGTAGCCTGTAAACTTGCTTTCCAGCTAACAGCACAACCACTAATGGTAAAAACATAACCCGTAAGAGACATCCTCTTATCCAAATCACCAGCATAATCAGAATCAACATAACCAACAAGTCCATCTCTAGATTTCCTAAATTGCAAACAGACATTAGAAGTACCTCGCAAATATCTAAAAATCCATTGAACAACCCTCCAATGCTCCTTATCAGGATTAGCCATGAATCTACTGACAACACTCAATGCTTGAGATAAATCAGGACGAGAACAAACCATGGCATACATAAGAGAACCAACTGCACTGGAATATGGAACTCTAGACATGTACTCAATATCAACATCTGACTCTGGACATAAAGCTGAGGATAATCTGAAATGTGTAGCTAATGGAGTACTCACTGGTTTTGCATTATGCATATTAAAACGACGAAGAACCTTTTCAATATAACCTCCCTGACTGAGGTATAACTTACCAGATTTTCTATCTCTAGTAATTTCCATACCAAGAATTTTCTTAGCTTCACCTAAGTCTATCTTAAATTCTTTACTCAATTGTGCCTTCAATTTAGTTATTTCTGTTTTTTCTTTAGCAGCAATCAACATATCATCAACATAAAGAAGCAGATAAATAGCTGAGCCATTAACAATCTTCAAATAAACACAGCTGTCATAATCAGACCGCTTAAAGCCACGAGAGAGCATGAAAGAGTCAAATCTCTTGTACCATTGCCTAGGAGATTGCTTCAAACCATAAAGCGATTTCTTTAACATGCAAACAAGGTTTTCTTTTCCAGGATTAACAAAACCTTCAGGTTGGCTCATATAAATGTCTTCTTCCAACTCCCCATGTAAGAATACAGTTTTAACATCTAGTTGCTCAAGTTCATAATCATGTATGGCAACAATACTAAGCAAAGTACGAATAGAACTATACTTAACAACTGGGGAAAAGACATTATTAAAATCAGTACCTGGAATCTGACTATAACCTTTAGCAACCAACCTTACTTTATACCTTGCTGGCTCACTTGGAGAAATACCCTCCTTCCTTTTGAAAATCCATTTACAATGGACAGACTTCTTATCCTTAGGTAATCTTACTAAATCCCAAGTACCATTCTTTTCAAGGGACTCCATCTCATCTTGCATAGCGGTCATCCAATTGTTGCGATCAGCAGAAATAATAGCCTCATTATAATTAGAAGGTTCTGAATTACCTTCAATATCTTCTGCAACACTCATAGCATAAGCAACATTGCATTCTTCAATATACCTTTTAACTGGTTTGGGCTGCCTTCTAGTTCTATTAGTAGCAATAGAATGTTGTGGAGACTGCACAACTGGAGAAGAATGCTCAACAAGAGAAGAATCATCAACAATTCAAGAAATTTTAGCAATAGGGGTATTTTGCACAACAACATTATCATCATCTGGTGCATCAATCAAGTGCTCCACCTGCACACTTATTTTCTCTCCCTCAGTAGGAGCATCAACAGACAAGTTGTCATAATACATAGCAGATTCATTAAAGATAACATTCCTGCTAAGCACAACTTTACGAGTTTGGGAATTCCACAATTTATAACTTTTAACACCAGGTTGATAACCAAGAAATATGCATTTAACAGCTCTAGGCTCCAATTTACCATTATCAACATGAGCATAGGCAGAACAACCAAGAACTCTCAATTGCGAATAATCAGCTGGAGAACCAGACCATATCTCAATTGGAGTTTTCTTATCAAGAGGAATAGAGGGTGAACGATTAATAAGATAGCAAGCAGTGGAAGCAGCTTCAGCCCAAAAACGCCTATTCAAACCCGAATTTGATAACATGCAACGGGCTCTGGAGATGATAGTTCTGTTCATACGCTCAGCTACACCATTCTGTTGAGGCGTATAAGGAATAATGTAGTGCCTAACAATGCCTTGAGACTTGCAATATGCATTAAACTCATTAGAACAGAATTTCATCCCATTATCAGTGCGAAGCTTTTTAACTTTCTTCTCAGTTTGATTTTCAATCATAACCTTCCACTCTTTAAATGCTGAAAATGCTTCTGATTTATACTTCAAGAAATAAGGCCATACCTTACGAGAATAATCATCAATGATCGTCAACATATAACGTGAACCACCATTAGAAGGCTTGCGAGATGGTCCCCATAAATCAGAATGCACATAATCAAGAATACCTTTACTTTTATGAGTAGAGGTATTGAAAGACACCCTTTTGTGTTTGCCAAAAATATAATGCTCACAAAATTTCAACTTACTGATGCTATGTTGATCAAGAAAACCTCTCTTGCACAATTCATGCAAGCCTTTCTCACTCATATGTCAAGACGCATATGCCAGAGATTAGTAGCATCAGAATTAGCTGATGAATCAGAAATTATAGCAGCATCACCTGTAATTGTAGTACCACGAAGACGATACAAATTTGGAGATTTCAATTCACCTTTCATCACAATAAGAGAACCCTTTGACACCTTCAAAACTCCATCTCCACCGGAGTACTTGTACCCTTTACTATCAAGAGTACTTAGAGAAATAAGATTCTTGCTCATAGCTGGAACATGCCTCACATTAGTAAAGTTCTGACAATTCCATCATGCATCTTGATCTGAATAGATCCAATGCCAATAATATTACGTGGACTGTCATCACCCAACCTGACAGAACCTCCACCTTGAAGAGAATCATAGGTGACAAACCAATCTCTATTAATGCATATATGAAATGAAGCGGCAGAATCAAGAATCCATTCATCACCACTATTAGCACATCCAGCAAAAGCAACTAGCGAATCACCATCAGAATAATCTGCCTTAGAAGCAGCAACAGAAGCATTACCTTCATCATTGGATTTACCTTTCTCTTTATATGTGCCAGCTCTCTTCTCTTTGTTTTTCAATTTATAACATTCATCAATAAAGTGATTATCCTTCTTGCAGTACTTGCAAAATTTATCTCCCTTGCTTCGAGATTTCGATCGGCCTCTATAACCATTGGAACTTTTGCCTCTATTGCCACTCTTGGATTTATTTTCTGTCCTCCCACGAACAGACAACGCTTCTCCATTGAAAGCAGAACCTTCAGATGACACCATCAATTTCATCTTTTCCTTGGCATGCAATGCCTCAGAAACTTCATCAAGCGTTAGAGTATCATGACTATATAATAGTGTATCTCTGAAGTTTGCATAAGAACTAGGCAAAGAGCACAAAAGAATAAGACTCAAATCCTCGTCATCATATTTTACCTCCATAACTTTTAGATCAGAAACGATCTCCTTGAAGGTCGTAAGATGGCTAATCACAGAACCACCCTCTTGCAACTTGTGCGTATATAACTTCATCTTCATATGCATTTTGCTTGTCAAATCTTTAGACATGCAAATCGACTCTAACTTGAGCCATAAAGCAACTGCAGTTTTCTCTTGCAGACAATCTTGCAAAATATTATTTGAAAGATGAAGCTGAATTTGAGTCAAGGCCTTACGATCTTTTCTCTTCTCATCATCGGTCCAAGACTTTGAATCTTTGTTACCGAATTTATCAAGAGCATCATCCACGTCAGCCTGCGTAAGAATTGCTCGCATCTTGACTTGCCAAAGAGCGAACCTTGTGTCACGATCCAGCGGTGCAAGATCATACTTCATCGAAGACATGGTGAATAAATCACAACAATAACCAGAAGAAAAATAATCTACAGAAAATTAGGTGTAACCCTAGCAAAAAACCTGCAACCTGGTACACAATCTGTGTACGAATAGCAAATAACCACTGAATAATTCTCCTGGTACGATCTGCTTGTGTGCGCGTAGCAAAATTTGATGGAAAATTTTCACTACGCCACGGACAGCCTCTGGTCACCTTCCTGTACTTGATTGACGCCTCGATCCGTGTGCACACCTGGAAAAACAAGAGTAGCAGGAACTTGAATGCACAGGAGCGGAGCAGTAGACAATTCGTTTTCTCCGCCTCGACGTGCTGCAACCGGCCTTTCTGGTGCACGAACACCACCAGCTTTTGAAGACGACAAAGTCGACGACAACACAGACCAATACGAATTCGATCAATTGAACTCCATCTTGCTCTCGAACCGAATCCCCGATTGGACACGGCAACACAGAAAAATCGATCTGTACGTCGGCGCGTAAACACGCTCAGCAACAAATCCAAACGCACGGCGGCGGCGTAAACAGCGAATAAAATCCTAATATTTTTTTCAATCTAATCTCGTGTCAGGCTCTAGATACCACTTGTTAGGGAATAATCAAACAAGATCACACACGAGACACAGATTTTACGTGGAAAACCCTTGCGGGAAAAACCACGGGCGCCAACCGGCGATCTTCACTATATGAGGAGAGTGTTTACAGAACGCAGGGAATACAATGAGTCGTCTCTCTTCCCGTGCGGCTTACAAGATGTATTTATAGGACGGACTGACTGCAGTCCAACACGGAAACAAATCCGCTAATAAACATAACCCGAACCATGCGCCCTCCAGGCGTCCCCATAAGACTCACGTTATAATTCGGATCATATTCCAACAGGGGCACTGGCGGAGAACATGTCGGAGGATCGCCTTGGAAAGGCTTGAGCAACCCCACATGGAACACATTATGGAGACGAGAACCCTCTAGCAGTTGAAGGCGATAAGCCACCATTCCAACGTGCTCCTACACCTGAAAGGAGCCGGCGTAATGCGGCCTGAGTTTGCCCTTGGGACGAGGCTCAAGCGAGCACGTCGGCCGGTGAAGAAGACAGAGCCAAACCCAGTCGCCCACCGTGAACTAGTACCGCTTGGCGTACTGCTGCGCTTGAAGAAGACGTTCGCGAACCTCCACAAGAAAAGTGTCGTGATCATGGAGCAGGGCGTCCACCGCCTTTGTCTGGGCGGCCCCGGCGGTTTGTGGAAGTAGAGGTGGGGGCGACCGACCATACACGACCTCAAAGGGATTGGTACGGAATGCCATGTGAAACGCGTGTTGTAGCAATATTTCACCCACGGAAGCCAGTTGACCTAGGCTCGCGGACGGTCCCCAGTTACGCAGCGAAGATACATAGCAATCACCTTATTGACGACCTCTACCTGCTTTTAAGGGTGGAACGTCGTGCTCAAACGAAGCTACACGCCAGTCATCTTGAACAGGTCATGCCACATGTGACTGGTGAAGACCGGGTCATGATCCCTAACGATGGAGTTGGGGAAGCCATGGAGACAAACAACACCCTCGAAGAAGGCGCTGGCCACTGATGTTGCAGAGTACGGATGCCCAAGGGTGATGAAGTGTGCATACGTGGAGAAGCATTCGACAACGGTGAGGATGACAGATTTCCTATGGACCGTGGGTAGGCAGTCGATGAAGTCCAGGGAGATGTCCACCCATACTTGAGATGGCACGTTGAGCTACTACAACAGACCTGTCGGCTGTAAAGTCAGCATCTTGTTGCGCTAGCATGTGATGCAAGCGTGAACAAGGTCCTGAACCAACCTGCGATCACCTAAGATGTAGAAGTCTTGACGCAGATGGACGAGTCTTTTGGATCTCTTCATGGCCAGCGTCATGAACCAAGGCAATCACGACCTGGTGCAAATCACCATGGGCCGACATGAAGACTTGTTTGCCATGGAGGAAACCGTTGTCGGAAGACCAGGGTGCCATAAGGGCAGCATCCAGCAGCTGTTGTTGTAGGTGCCCGGCTTTAGGGTCTATCGCTGTGGCGGCACGAATGTCATCGAGGAGGCAGAAAGAGGGCACGGACAGAGCATGCAGCTCTATGGGCACCGCCGTCGTGTAGATGTCATGGCGAGAAAGAGCATCGACAACTGAGTTAAGCCGCCCCGGTCGGTATGCCACCGCGAGGTCGAACCCGAACAACTTGCTGATCCACTGGTGCTGTGAAATCGTGGACATCCGCTGGTCCAATGGGAACTTCAAACTGTAATGGTCGATGCGGACGAGGAAGCAGTGTCCCAATAGATACAATCGCTAGTGCCGAACAGCCTGAACAAGACTGATCAGTTCCCGCTCGTACGCCGCTAGCTTGTAATGATGAGCATCGAAAGGCCTGCCAGAGAAGGCCAAGGGCCTAGCCCCCTGGTGAAGAACTGCGCCGAACCCGACACTCGAAACATCGCAATCGACGACGAACTGCTAGTCAAAGTTCGACATCTGCAACATCGAGCCGGAGGAGTGAGCACGCTTGAGCACTGCGAAGTACTCAGCAGCCTCTAGCGTCCAGGCAAACGCGTCTTTGCATAGTAAGCGTGTGAGCGGCGCACTATGGTGCTAAGGTCATGGATGAACTTCTGGTAGTAGCCCGTCAATCCCAAGAAGCTATGTATACCCTGGAGTGAGCGAGGCTCCAGCCAGGATGCGACGACATCCACCTTATCGTTGTCCACCGCGATGCCGTTGGCGGAGCTGATTTGATCGAGGGAGCACCAAAGGTGCACTTCGACCGCTTGAGAAATAGGCCATGGGCGTGCAGGGCGTCGAAGACAAGGTGGACGTGCTGCAGGTGCTTGGACCACGACAAACTGTAGATCAAAATGTCGTCGAAGAAGACGAGCACAACCTGCGAAGGGGTGAAGAACGTCGTTCATCAGCGTCTAGAACGTAGTCAGCGCGTTGGAAAGGCCGAACGGCATGACCAAGAACTCGAAGTGGCCATGGTAGGTACGGAATGTCTTCTCGACGTCCGCTGGGTGCATCTAGACCTAGTGATAACCGGACCGCAAGTCTAGCTTGGTGAAAAATTTGGCACCATGGAGCTCATCCAAGAGTTCATCTACCACCGAGATCAGGAACTTATCCTTGTATGTCTTGTCATTAAGAGCCCGATAGTCGATACAAAAACACCAAGAACTGTCGGCCTTCTTGACCAGCAGCACCGGCGCCGAGAATGGGGATGTGTTGAATCGAATGATGCCCTGCTCCAACATGGTGGTGCATTGCCGCTCAAGCTCGTCCTTCTGCAGCTGCGGGTAATGGTAGGGACACACATCCACCGGAATTGTGCCCAGAGGTGTATCCTGAGGTCGTAGGGGCGTGGAGGCAGGCCACGCGGCTCATCGAAGATGGCAACATGCTGCTGCATGAGGCGATCCAGCAGCGGCTGCTGCTAGTCGCCTACAATGGCGTCTGGATGTTGTCACGCCAAGAGCCGATCCCTTTCTAGAGGACACATCGGTCGCCACCCCAGAAGGCCACGCATAGGTCCTCGAAGTCCCACAAAATGAGCCCCAAGGTCCATAAGTAGTTGCCGCCGAGGACGAGGTCGAAACTGTCGAAGTCGATGCCGAAGCAACTGATGGAGAAGTCCTCTTGGCCAATGCGTAGGTAATTAGGGATGCATCGCCGTCCACACCCTTGCAGGGAACGAGATCACCATTTTCCACTGTGACGCACATAGTGGCGCCCCCCAAGGTGAACCCAATGTGGTGCACGACCCCTACATTAATGAAGTTGTGGGTCGAGCCACTATCTAGAAGAGCCAAGAGCCGGTGACCGTTGATGTAGACATGGAGGTGCATAGTATCCTCGGTACGAATACCTGCTATGGCGTGCAAGGAGACTAGCGGTCCCATCCTCAGTTGCTATATCTCAACACTCGCCGCATCCTTGACTGCAGCCACCTCGTCGAGTGGGTAGTCGGTGACCTCAAGGTAAAACGGTCGTTGACATTGGTGGCCGCGCACGTACTGCTCATCATAGTTGTAGAATAGCCCTTCACGGCAGCGCTCGAGCATCTGTCGGCGGGTAGACCACAACGGTGCAGGCAAGGCTAGCGGGGCAGCGGCCGGTGCGGGAAACACGAGCGTCGCTACGCCCGTCACCTGGACATATGGCAGGGCAGGAAGCGCCATCTGCAACTGCTGGGGTGGTCGCACAGCTCGCTGTACCGGCGCTTACATGGTGGCCAAGGCTTGAAGTTCATAAGCCCGGGCCAAGTGCATGGCCGTTTGCAAGTCCTAGGGTTCCCGAAGCTCCACGTCGACGCGAATGTGCTTCGGCGGACCCCCGACAAAAAGATCAGCTTTCTGGGCTGCCAGCAGGTGTTGTGTGGCACACCAGCACATTGAAACGCTCCTAGTAGTCTTAGACGGTGCCATTGAAGGAGAGGCGCGCGAGCTCAGCGAGGCGATTCATTCAGATGGCTGGCCTAAAGCGCATACCACACAGGTCTTTGAACCGCTCCCACAACGGCATGCCCTCGTCTTGCTCCAGGGCGTAGTACCACGTCTGGGCAGCGCCCACCAAGCGGTAGGACGCGAGCCAAACACGATATGAGGCGAGCGTACGTTTCCCGTGGAAGAATTGCTCACAATGATTGAGCCAATTCAAGGGATCCTCCTTGCCGTCGTAGGTGAAGTCCAACTAGCTGAAGCGATGGACGCTGAGGCCGTTAGGCGCACCGGTCGGGCCTCCTGGAAACGGATGCACGCTGGCCGGACCACCCAACACGGCTATTGTTGTAGGTATCGGTGCAAAGGGGTGGGGAGGCCCATATGGTCCGTGTGGAAATGTCGGCAGCGATGATGGCAATGAGGGAAAGGCAATCTGGTGGATGTGGATGGGAGTGAGGGTACAACGGTGATATGCGCGGTGGGCAGGGCGGATGCAGGCAGCGCGGTAGTAGAGGGGTGCGGCGGTAGCGAGGTTGAGAGAGGCAACGTCCCGTACCCCGGCATCCCGTAGGGGGACTCCGGGGCTTGGAACTAGTTGAGGTGGAAGCCTAGTTGCTTTCCATGGCTGTCAATCGGGAGTTGAGGCGCGGTTGCAAGCTACTGAGCGATGTGGGCGAGAGCCTTGGCGGGTGCGTCGGCGGCGGCAGTAGCCTGCGGTGGATCCTGGGGTTTGTCATCGTCACCCGTCATAGCCAATACCAAGTTGATAGAATCCTTGATCCTACCCTTGCTGTGTAGGGTGTAGCGGTGGAAGGAGGGAGGATGAGGGCGAGCAGAGTACTGACGAGCACGAGCTGTGGCTGCGTTCGGCAACGGTGGAGGCGCATGTGCTAGTGCGGTCGCTAGTCCTAGGCGCTAGGGAGAGGAAGGCAGGAAGTCACGTAAGGCCCTTGAGGCCAGGCAAGTAACTTGTGCCTTGCTTAATTCTAGATTAGATTGTTTTAAGGGGTATTTATTCCCCTTCCAATACAACTCGACTCCGACTCCAACTTTATAAGAATACCTAAATAAGAAAAGAACTTTGGGTAAGGGGGTGTCCAGCCCCCTCCTCATCCTATGCGCCGGCCAAGGCTGTTGGGCCTAGCCAGTGGGCCTGGCCCAGCGCTGGTAGGCGACGCCGGTCATAACATAAGTAATCAGAACAAGTATACACCTCAATTTATCAAGCAAAATAAGTATTTGGTGATTAGTATCTCCTTCGCATTATGTATGTTAAGGCAGCAATGGAGCTAACGGAGTTCAAGAAAAGACAAGACATACTGGCAGATTGGGAACTCATGTTACATCCACTTGTTCGTGCAATCTTCATTGCACTTCCATTTGTGCTCTGAGTGCTTCTTTAACTTCTTGACTCCTATACAAATGTAATAGGAGCATGAAATTTCATTTGGGCTCACAAGTAACATAAAATCCTACATATGTATGTGATGGGCAAAGAAATATAATATAAATTTGTTGGTTATGTGGTGATGCAGCTTACTCTTTCACATCTGGAGTAGAACCTCTAGGAGACAACGTTGTTCCACTTTGGGCTTCCATAAGGTAAGAAGCTGCAATTGTGAGAGAACAGAGAATCATACGAATCTGGCCCAACTTTTGAATTTAGGCTCACAGTAATAAATAAATAAATAATCATACACATGGCTCATGAGATCATATGTAAACAATGTTTTGACGATACATATGTAAACAATGTTCAAACAACCTTTTAGTACTAGCTGTGAAATCTGATAAAATATACAGAATTTATTGAAAATTTCTATATATATCTATTCAGTTTGTCCGCTCAACCTCCTATAGAAAGTTTGTCATCAATACCCCCCCCCAACACACACAGACTGTTACGGCCTAGGTGATGGGGAAGAGGCCGCAGGCGTTAAGGATGGAAGGAGGAAGGAGAGGGCCGAGCAGAACGTCGGCGAGTCGGCGGCGCCGTGATCACGCGAGCTTAGGCGACAATGGCTGGGAGCCCAAGGGAGACGTGATGTCTTAATCCCAGGCTTGATCTCCCCTTCTCATTAATGAAGCCTTTATAGGCAATGTCTTTACAAGATAGAAACAAACTCCTAAACTTACTCTCGTAATCTAGCAACCTGATCTAGGACTCTTAAGCAATCTAATAGCAATCCTAACAACTTACGACTGGATACAGAGTAGGCCATATCGGCCAAATTGCTCGCCTGGCTTAGCCAAACCGGCTCCAAGTCTAGCCACCTGCCTTCCTCTTCCTCTGATATGATATGCCGACCATAACATCTCTCCCTCCCTCGGAGAACAACTCGTCCTCGAGCTGGAAGTCCGGATGTGCCGAGCGAAACTCTTGAGCGTGCTCCCACGTGGCCTCAGTCGCCGGCAGACCCGTTCATTGGACAAGAATGTACCACTCGCTGCGGCGAAGGCTTGAGTGCAGCACCTGTTCTGGTTGGAGAAGCGGCCGGCCATGGCGAAGAGGAGGTAGTGCCGACACGCCTGAGGGCGGGGTCCCCCGAAACGGCTTCAGCACTCCAACGTGAAAGACATCATGGATGCATGCGCCCTCCGACAGTTGCAACTGATAGGCCACAGTGTTCACCTATTCGACGACTTGGTACGGTCCTGCGTACCTTGGCCCGAGCTTGCCTTTACCTCCCGGCACCAAGGCCTTTGTCAGCGGATGTAGCAAGAGGAGACACACCCAATCTCCCACTGCAAATGTGAGCTCTCGATGCGCGGCATCATAATGCCTTCGAGCATGTTCCTGTGCCTGGAGCAGATGCGCCCGGACTTCAGCCAAAAACTCCTCGCGATTGGCCAGCAGGCCATCCACCTCCGCGGTCTATGCCTGGCCGGCTGCGTATGGCAGCAAGTCTGGGGGAGGACGGCCGTAGACGACGGCGAACGGCGTCGTACGCAGTGCTGAATGGAACGCCGTGTTGTAGCAGAACTCCGCCCACGGAAGCCAATCGAGCCAGTCGCGCGGTCGATCGCTACTGAGACACCTCAGATACATGGCAATATTCTTGTTCACCGCCTCGGACTGTCCGTCAGTTTGGGGATGAAAGGCCGTACTGAATCTTAACTGAACTCCTGCCTGGCGGAAGAGGTCGTGCCAAACGCGACCTGTAAACACGGGATCTCAATCACTGACTATCGAGTCTGGGAACCTGTGAAGCCGAACAATGTCGTGGAAGAACGCACGAGCCACCGACGTTGCAGTGTACGGGTGCCCTAATGGGATGAAGTGAGCAAACTTGGAGAATCGATCCACGACGGTGAGGATGACGCTTTTTCCATGGGCCTTTGGCAAAACTTCGATGAAGTCAATAGAGATATCCGACCACACGCGGGAGGGCACCGGCAGGGGCTATAACAGGCCTGCGGGGTGCAGGGTCTCCGTTTTGTTGTGATGGCGTGTCACGCAGGACATGACAAAATCCCGCACGACTTGCCTGTCATGTTCTATGAAAAACTCCATGCGAAGGCGTTGGAGCGTCTTCTGGATCCCCTCGTGCGCACCTGTGTGGGCCAGGCGAAGCACGTCCTCGAGCACTTGCGCTGTGGCGGGTACGAAGACGCGGTTGTTGTAGAGGATGAGGCCGTCGTGTACCCACCATTCAGCGCCGTGAGCGCCCGTCGCCACGGCATCCCGACGGCTACGCAACTCGTCGGAGGTCACCAGTTCGTCCCGTAGGTCCGAGAAGAGCTGGAACGCAGGCACGGATAGGACCGCTAGGGCTGCTGGCGCGTCTGGTAGAGTGGCCAGCAGAGGTACGTCGCCGTCGCGCCGGGACAGGGCGTCGGCCGCGACGTTCAGGCGGCCCTGTCGATACTCCACCTGGAAATCATAACCGAAAAGTTTGCTCACCCAATGATTTTGTGGGATCGTCGAAAGGCGTTGGTCGAGGAGGAACTTGAGGGCGTAGTGGTCGGTGCGGACTAGGAACGCTCGCCCCCAGAGATAGGGCCGCCAATGCCGCACTGTCTGGACAAGGCCGATGAGTTCGCGCTCGTACGCCGTGGACTTGAGGTGCCGCACAGCGAAGGGCCTGCTGATGAAGGCGATTGGGCCATCATCTTGGTGTAGCACCACGCCGGACCCTGACCCGGAGGCATCGCAGTCGACAACGAATGCCCGGGAAAAGTCCGGCAAGTGGAGGACCGGTGCTGCGGAGAGTATTGTCTTCAGCTTGTCAAAGGCCACGGACGTCTCCTCTATCCAATGAAAATTGTTCCTTCGTAGCAGCTGTGTTAGCGGAGCGGCGACGGTGCCATAGTCCCTGATGAAGCGCCTGTACCCTGCGAGCCCCAGAAAACCACGCAGCCCCCGCGTCGACCTGGGTTGTGGCCAGTCCTGGACCGCGGTCACCTTGGATGGGTCCATTGCGACGCCTGCTCCGGTGATGACGTGACCGAGGTATTGCACGGCCGGCTCGGCGAACGTGCAGTTGGAATGCTTGATGTGGAGGTGGTGCGCACGGAGAACGTCAAGGACGGCGCACAGCTGCTGCAGGTGTTCTGTCTAGGTGGTGCTGTAAATAAGAATGTCATCGAAAAACACCAAAACGCACCGGCGTAGAAACGGCTTGAGGACGAGGTTCATGAGCGCCTGGAACGTGGAAGGCGCGTTGGAGAGCCCAAACGGCATGATGAGGAACTCAAAGTGTCCCTGGTGCGTCCGGAATGTCGTTTTGGCCACGTCGTCCGGATGCACCCGGACCTAGTGGTACCCCGATCGGAGGTCGAGCTTGGTGAAGAATTTGGCGCCGTGCAGCTCGTCGAGCAGCTTCTCGAACACAGGGATGAGGAATTTGTCCTTGACGATCACCGTGTTGAGGGCCCTGTAGTCGACGCAGAACCTCCATGATGCGTCCGCCTTCTTGACGAGGAGTACCGGCACCGAGAACGGGGATGTACTGGTACGGATGATCCCTTGCTTCAGCATGTCCTCGCATTGCCTCTCCAATTCATCCTTCTGGAGTTGGGGGTACCAATATGGTCGGACGGCGACGGGCTCGTGGCCGGCTTGAGGTGGATCCAATGATCGCAAGGCCTGTTGGAGCCGCAAAGATGTCCGCGTAGGAGGTGAGGAGGCACTCCAGCAGGGCTCCCTCGGTTCCCCGGGCGGTGTAGAGATGGCAGGCGTTCGCCTGCGTCGCGGCCTCCTCCACGTGCGTATGGCCGACCCCCTTCCAGAGGACACGCCGGCCGTTGCGATGCCGAGGACGATGTCGTAACAGAATTGGCCCCAGCGTCCGCAGCCATGCGATGCCGAGGACGATGTCGTAACAGTCGAGCGGGATGGAGTAGCAGTCGACCTTGAAGTCCTCCGTGCCGATCCGCATGCCTGCGCCACGTGGTAGTCCGCGACATGCGACGTGGTCACCATTGGCGACGACCACGTGCGCCCCGGCGCTATCGCCGAATGTCAGGCCCGCGCGTCGTGCTGCCTCTGTGCTGATGAAGTTATGCGTGGATCCTGTCTCGAGGAGGGCCGTGAAATCCCGACGCCCCAGCTGGACGCGAAGCTGCATCGTTTCCTCCGTGCAGATGCCGGTGATCGCCGAGAGCGAGACCTTGGGCGCCTCTGTATCGAATGGCGGGAGGCCCGTGCTCGTTTCCTCGGCGATATTGTCCTCCTCGTCCGGCTCTTCTACGATGTAGTCCGATGCCTCCAGGAAGAAGAGACGAGCACACTTGTGCTCGCGGACATACGGTTCATCACAATTGTAACACAACCCTTGTTTGCGGCGAAGGGCCATGTCCTCCGCGATAATCGCTTGAACTGCCGCGGTGTTGCCGCTGTGGATCCCCCGGGCACTGCTGCTGGCGGTCCCGTCGGTGTTGCCAGCGCTGCGAGGTACCCGCCCGGCCGCCATGCCTGGCGTTGCGGCGGTGCCAGTAGAGCCAGCAGCGTGGGCGCGTTGCGGCGCTCGTATGCCCGGGCGAGGTGCATGGCGCGCTGGAGGTCCTGCGGCTCATGTAGCTCCACGTCGACGCGGAGGTGCTCCGGTAACCCGCTGGTGAAGAGTTGCGCCTTCTGGAACGGTGACAAACACCCTGCGTGAGCTGCCCGGGCTTGGAATGCCTCCATGTAGGCGTCGACCGTCGACGTGAATGGTAGGCGCGCCAGGTCAGAGAGGTGGTTCATGCTCAAAGGTGGACCGAAGCGCCGGTGGCAGAGGTACCAGAACTCCTCCCACTGGCCGTCCAGTCCCCCTCCAACACGAGGTACCACTGCTGCGTTGTCCCGTTGAGATGGTAGGAGGCCAGCCATACCCAGTCAGCGAGGCGGGTCTGCTGTCCCCGAAAGAACTGCTCACATTTGTTGAGCCACCCGAGCGGGTCTTCCTTGCCATCGTATGTAGGGAACAACAACTTCTGGTAGCGCGGCACGGTTTGGCGATCAGAGTCCGGCGGGGTATGTGAGGTGGTTTGTGGCGGTGTTGTAGATGGGTGCTGGTGGTCGGGAGTAGGAGGATGCCACGCCGGAGGTACCGGTGATGTCGCCCAGCGATGGTATGGGGGATGGCGAGTGTGGGAAACAGATCTGGGTAATGGGAAGCCCCTGGGACTGCGGCGACGGCTGTGTGGAGGTGGTGGCGGGGGTGGTGGTGGATGCTGTGATCGGAGGCGGGGCGGATGATACGTAGGTGGGTATGGGGGTGGTTGTATTTGGGGCTGGTAGTGCTGGTATGGTGCTGGGTCCGGGGAGGCCGTAGGGATAAGTTCCTGCCGACTCCGGGAGTCGGGTTTCGACAGATGACAGCCGGATGGAGAGATCCCCCAGTTGGCGCTGCATGGCGTAGATGGCCGCCGCGAGATCGCCGGACGCGGCTGGAGTAGGTTCGATGGGCTAGTTGGGTGCTTGCGTGGTGTTGGTGATCAGGGCTGTGGAGGCTGGCGCGGTGGTGATCAGGGCGGCGGAGGCGGGCTGGACGGCGGATGCGGCAGGAGCGACGGAAGAGTTGAGCGGCTCGGAAGACATGGTCTCTGATACCAGGTTGTTACAGCCTAGGCGATGGGGAAGAGGCCGCAGGCGGTAAGGATGGAAGGAGGAAGGAGAGGGCCGAGCAGAACGTCGACGAGTCGGTGGCACCGTGATCACACAAGCTTAGGCAACAATAGCTGGGAGCCCAAGGGAGACGTGATGTCTCAATCCCAGGCTTGATCTCCCCTTCTCATTAATCAGGCCTTTATAGGAAATGTATTTACAAGATAGAAACAAACTCCTAAACTTACTCTCGTAATCTAGCAACCTGATCTAGGACTCTTAAGCAATCTAATAGCAATCCTAACAACTTACGACTGGATACAAAGTAGGCCATATCGGCCAAACTGCTCGCCTGGCTTAGCCAAACCGGCTCCTAGTCTAGCCACCTGCCTTCCTCTTCCTCTGATATGATATGCCGACCATAACACACACACACAAGAGAGAACATAAAACTCACTTCAGAGGTTCATATAAGTTGCATTTTAAGTTCAAATTGTGGATTGTGGGAAACTGGTATAATACATGACATCATAAACTATGCTCAAAATGTATTTCACAATTTTTGTGATGCATCCCCTAATGGAGCTCTATTGGGCACAATGGCAGAGTAGACGACACAGTTTAGGTAGTGTATAAGGGAGGAGGTGCTATTCAGCCCAAGGAGGACCGCCACACAACATTGCACGGACATGCTTTGCCAACGCCAACATGCTTAGTAATGTTGGCCATTTCACAATAATGGATTATCGATTGAAGGGAAGTCGGAAACAATTCCACTTATTAAGAAAACACTATAGGAGTAGAGAAACTAATTGAAAGCAATTGAGCTAATAGATTGATTGATGGATGGATGGGGTACAGTGATGACAACCCGTAGGGTTCGCGGTCCGATCTTTCGATGAGAGTTGGTGGATAACTCGATTGGTGGATGGAGATGACGTTCACGGCTCGACTACAACCGTCCAAGGACGCTGCGACTTAGCAACCGATACACCACCTCTGATGGCTGCCGTGATCTTGCGACGCGACAACCAGCCACTAGGGCTCCCGTCCTGCAAGCAATCGAAGAACCAGCAAGAACAAGATGAACAAGCACTCAATTGCAAGATGAATATAAAGGTTTCAATCTGAGAACACAATATGGTGAGGTTCTGATGACAATGAGACGGACGGTTGATCCAACACGCGCGCGGAAAGGCGATAGCAATAGCTAACTCGACGAAACGAAACCTAAACTGTTTGTGGCGGCTCTAAAGACTTATAAGGAGTTGGGAGGACGACCACAAGGGTGTTGGGGCCGTTCTCCAACCCTAGGACGTGTCCCTAATGGACCCAACTTGATACATGTGCCATCAGCCCAAATTAAGGTGACGCAGCACCGGTGGACAGAAAAGGACTCGGTACAAAAACGACTACTCTGGATGTTTCCGATAAGATATAGCCTTGGTTCTAGATCCGTTGGAAAGTAGACTTGATAAGCTTTCCAAAAAGTGCGAGAATGTTCCAATCGGAGTCTGTATGAAGTCGTGGCATCCATCACAAGTTGGTGATGTCCTGCAGTCCAAATCCAGCTAGTGCCCATCCCGTGTCCCGCAGATCCTCTCCATTATTCCTGAGCAAAACAAGAGTGCACGTGTCTCCATTGTCCAAATATAATGGACAAGAGTTTGAGAATGAACTTACTTGATGGTTGAGGTCACGGGTACGGGCACGAGTAATAGGACCAAGTGGTGCTGGAGATGGTGTTGGTATGGTGTTGATGTCCTCATCATCCTCCCCTTCTTGCATTTGAGTCGTCCTCGACTCAAGCTCATCTTCCTCTCCCAAATATGGCTTCAAATCTGCAATGTTAAATGTGGAACTAATCCCAAAAGCTACAGGAAGATCAAGCGTATATGCATTCTCATTAATACGTTTTAGCACTTTAAATGGTCCATCAGATCTAGGCAGCAATTTAGATTTTCTCAATTCAGGAAACCTATCCTTTCTCAAATGCAACCAAACCAAATCACCAGGTTCAAAAATCAATTGCTTTCTACCTTTATCACCAGCAAACTTATACTTAGCATTCATGCGCTCTATTTTTCTTTAGTTGTTTCATGCAATTTTAACATCAACTCAGCACGTTGCTTAGCATCAAAATTCAATTGTTAAGAAGTTGGTAGAGGCATTAAATCAATAGGAGCATGTGGTAACAAGCCATAAAGAACCTCAAATGGGCACATCTTGGTAGTAGAATGCAATGAACGATTATAAGCAAACTCAATATGAGGCAAACAATCTTCCCACATCTTAATATTATTCTTTAAAACAACCCTTAACATAGTAGACAAAGTTCTATTCACAACTTCAGTTTGACCATCAGTTTGGGGATGACATGTGATAGAAAATAAAAGCTTAGTGCCCAATTTAGCCCATAAAGTTCTCCAAAAATGGCTAAGAAATTTAGCATCGCGATCAGAAACAATTGTATTTGGCACACCATGCAAACGAACAACTTCGCGAAAGAATAAATCAGCAATATGTGTAGCATCATCAGTTTTATGACAAGGTATAAAGTGTGCCATCTTAGAAAATCTATCCACAACCACAAAAACACTATCACGGCCCTTCCTAGTCCTTGGCAATCCCAAAACAAAATCCATAGAAATATCTTCCCAATGTGCGTTAGGAACAGGTAGAGGCATATACAAACCGTGTGGATGTAATCGGGACTTTGCCTTCTGACAAGTTGTGCAGCGAGCAACAAATCGCTCCACGTCTCTCCTCATCTTTGGCCAAAAGAAATGACCAGCAAATATATCCTCCGTCTTCTTTGCTCCAAAATGTCGCATCAAGCCACCTCCATGCGCTTCCTGAAGCAACAACAAACGAACGGAGCTAGCTGGGATGCATAGCTCGTTAGCTCTAAACACAAAGCCATCATTAAGAATAAATTTATTCCATGCCTTTCCATCTTTACATTGCAGCAATACATCTTTAAAATCATTATCATATACATATTGTTATTTAATTGTTTCCAGACCAAAGATCTTATAGTCAAGTTGTGTCAATAAAGTATATCTCCTAGACAGAGCATCAGCAATGATATTCTCTTTCCCTTTTTTGTGCTTAATGACATAAGGAAAAGATTCAATAAATTCAACCCACTTAGCATGTCTACGGTTTAGTTTTACTTGACTACGAATATGCTTTAACGATTCATGATCAGAATGAATAACAAATTCTTTGGGCCACAAATAATGCTGCCATGTTTCTAATGTTCGCACGAGAGCATATAATTCCTTATCATAAGTAGAATAATTCAGAAGAGGCCCACTTAGTTTCTCACTAAAATATGCAATGGGTTTACCTTCTTATAACAAAACACCACCGAATCCAATTCCACTAGCATCACATTTAAGTTTAAAAGTCTTATTAAAATCAGGAAGTTAGAGAAGAGATGCATTTGTCAACTTATCTTTCAACATGTTGAAGGCCTTCTCTTGTGGGGTTCCCCAAGAAAACATGACTCCCTTCTTCGTAAGCTCATTCAATAGTGCAGCAATGGTGCTGAAATCCTGCACAAAGCGACGATAGAACCCAGTAAGTCCTAGAAAACTCCGCACTTGGGTGATAGTCTTTGGTACTGGCTAACCCTGTATAACGTCCACCTTGGCTTTATCAACCTCAATTCCCTGTGGAGTAACAACATAGCCAAGAAAAGAAACACGATCTGTGCAAAAGATGCACTTATCAAGGTTACCAAATAAACGTGCCTCCCGTAGAGCTTTAAAAATAACACATAAATGATCAATATGTTCTTCCATAGATTTGCTGTAAATTAATATATCATCAAAATAAACAACAATAAATCTTCCAATGAAAGCACGCAAAACCTCATTCATCAATCTCATGAAGGTACTAGGTGCATTAGTTAACCCAAAAGGCATGACTAACCACTCATACAAACCGAACTTAGTTTTGAAAGCAGTTTTCCATCCATCTCCCAATTTCATACGAATCTGATGATACCCGCTACGCAAATCCACTTTGGAAAACATAACAGCACCACTCAATTTATCTAGCATGTCATCTAATCGTGGAATTGGATGACGATATTGAATAGTAATATTATTAATAGCCCGACAATCCACACAAATACGCCACGATCCATGTTTCTTAGGCACTAAAATAACCGGAACAGCACAAGGACTTAGAGACTCACGTATGTAACCTTTGCCGAGGAGTTCTTGCACTTGACGTTGAATCTCCTTTGTTTCTTTTGGATTGGTCCTTGTTGACACTGTTTTTCAGCACGTGTCAAATGAACTAAGGCTTGACTGGTCAGCGGCCGCTCTCCATCGGCATCGGGAAATCGTGAACCAGTATTTGCCGATGAGAACTGGAGGTTTTGGATGTTGCCGATGCCGATTGCTGATAAGCTTAATTGATGTATAAGGAGACTGGTATAAGGAGCCTGAGCTGTGAAGTTGTTGTTGCCAATTGCCGATGAGGAGACGTTGCCGATTGCCGATGAGAAGCTGATGCCGAGTGACGATGGAGAGTGGTTGCCGATTGCCGATAGGTTGGTGAAGACAGTTATCGGTACAAGGTTGTCGATCGGGAGGTATTACCGATGCCGATGGGCATGAGGTGCCGATAGGGTGACTTAGCGCTTGATGTCAGTAGAAGGCTGCCAGTGGTCAAAGAAGGAAGTCACGGGCGGATTGAAGGGATCTGCCGATGGAAAGTTTCCATCAAGGAGAGGTATAAGGAAACTGGTGATTTTGTACCAGCAATTTGAGTCCGACTCTTGCATGAGTCGTTTATTTTCCTTTAAAATAGGTGTGTTTGTTTGGGGAAATAATATTTTATTGTTTTAGATCCGACTCCTGCGCGGGTCAGTTTCCATAAAATTAGGAGTTTGTTTTAGGAAGGATACGTGTCGTGTCTTTGTACAACTCTCCATGCGAGAGTATAAATATGTGCCCGAGGGCTACGAAAAGAACAATTAATCCAATATCAAACAAACCAATTTTACTCTTATTCTACTTTTTATCGCAATTTATCGTTTTTGCATTAGTTATAGCTTATCAACGAGTTCTTCAAGCTTCGACGGGCTGCATCACCTTGATCTCCGTCAAATCCTTGCAAGTTCCGCGTGGGAGTACCTCTGAGCCTTGGCATCCGGGCGCATCGATGTTGCCTCATTCAGCTCTACTCTAGTTATCCTGACCAAGCCTCAATCCCAGTATCCGGGCACATCGCCGTTGTCTGGATTGGATCTTGCTCTAGTTATCGTCCTTGTCGATTAACTGGTCAAATCGACTAGCACGCCTCCGGATATCGAATTTCGGGTATAAGCTCGAGGTGTTCGCAGATCCTGACGCTTTTTGTGTCAACACCTCTTTTGCCACACCCAGTATGACTCGATTATACAAATCTACAGATCTATCATGGGTGATCACGCCGACGTTAACCAGAGGAACGTCATTGAAGTCTCTGAGGCCGATCTGAGAGATGATCAGAAGCAGGCCATGGAGCGGGCTATGGAGGAGTACAAACAGTTGTATCTGAAATCCTTCAGCCTCAGCAGGAGTGGCGAAGCAATCCAGAAGCAAGTTCCGCTGTTGCCACGGCAGGTCACGTACGACGCCAATCCTGGTAAGCTACAAGAGATGGTTAATGCTGCTGTAAGTCAAGCATTAATTAGCCACTCCAACGTGTTGTCCAATACTGTCTACAATGTTGTCACGCAATGATTCAAGGAAGGACATGCACCGTAATATGTTGGTCCAGCGTACCATCAACCTGGATTGGCATCTATAAGCCCATCGGCAGCCCCAATGGCGTCTTCCATTCCTGTGGAACCGTCTGCCGATGCGGCCACATCGCCGAGACCGAACCCTGGCAGCGTCACCAAGCTCAACACGGATCCAGCGGCGTCGGCAATGTCAGGACCAGCCCCTGCTAGCTGGTGGGGATACGATATGCCTCGAATCTATATGTTGGTTCTAATCTGGTGTAGGGAGATGGTTCAGCTTGGAGAAACTCTACGACATCGGCAACGCAGTCACAGCCGATGGCCCCTATGATGCACAACTCTGTGCCTGCTCCAACTGTACAAGTGCTATCATATGATCTTCAGGTAATCCCTAAAGTACCTCTGATGCCACCATCGACAAGCTCTGTGCCGATGCAACACATTATGACAGCTGGAAGTCAACCTCTGGTGGCAAATTCTCAAGCTGGGGTGCTAGTTCCCCAAGGTAATCTGGTGATTGATTGCTCCAGAATACAAGAGCCACATGCTCCAGTCAGCTATCAGCCATCGGTAAGCCATATGTCGATGATTTATAATCCTGAATGGGTCAACCAGCCGCCAGCTCAACAGCCTGGCGTGTCGATGTATCATTATGGAGGCTCAACGTACACTCAGAGCGGACCATCGGTACAGCAACCGATGAATGCGACGATTCAGCCTAATCCGTCAAGTGTGCAAAACTATCCATCGGTAAGTCAACCGATGCAAAGTGTTCAGATGACTGGTGCTGCGCCCGCGACTACTCCGCATCATCTTCAAGAGGCGCATCAGCCGGCTCCACCAGTCAACAACCAGCCAATGAGTCGGCAAGAGTAGGATGCATATTAGGTCGGTAAAATTGCCGAAGTTATGAAAGAACAATTCGACATCAAACCCAAGGTCAATACATACTCTTATCGGACTCCATATCCTCCTGCATATGACTTAATTCCTTTTCCAAATCAGTACAAAGTGCCTGATTTTACCAAGTTCTCCGGCCAAGACGACACGTCAACAATGGAGCACATCAACCGCTTCATTATCTAGTGCGGGGAAGCTGCCAGCAGGGAGGAGTTAAGGGTGAGATTGTTCTCTTCATCATTGTCTAGATCAGAATTTACATGGTTCATATCACTGCCTCCAAACTCTGTAATCACATGGGTCGATCTAGAGAGGCAATTTCACAAGTACTTCTTCACTGGCATACATGAGAAGAAGCTTACCGATTTGGTCAAAATGAGGCAACGCAATGATAAATCGGTAGAAAGCTTTGTTCAGAGGCTATGGGACGTGAAGAACAGGTGCTACAGTCTGGTGCTTGATGATCGGCAACTGGCAGATTTGGCCTTTCAAGGATTGCTACCGCACATCAAGGACAAGTATGCGTCCCAAGAGTTTGAGAGCCTAAGTCACCTGGTGCAAAGGATTGCCGATCAAGATATCAAAACCTTTAAACCAAGAAAGACTTGGAACAAGAAGGTGACCTTCATCGGGAAGGAAGAAGACTCTGGGTCAGATCAAGAGCTGAGCGTCGATGCGGCCGAATGGGTGAAGGATAAGAAGCCTGTGTCTTGTCTGTTCGGCCAAAAAGAGACCGAAAGGTTCACCTTCGACATCACCAAGGCCGATAGGATGTTTGACTTATTGCTGCAAGAAGGGCGAATCAAGTTGGCGTCCAACCAAGTAATTCCATCGGCCGAAGAGCTCAAGAAGATTAGGTACTGCAAATGGCATAATGCAACCTCACACAGTACCAATGACTGCAAAGTATTCAGGCAGCAGTTGCAGTCAGAAATTAAATCTGGGCGTATTAAGTTTGAAAATTCTAAAGTACAGAAACCGATGAAGATAGATCAACACCCGTTCCCAAACAATATGATGGAAATCAGTGAAAAAACCAGAGTGCTGACATCGGAAGCTGCTAGGAAGAACTCATCGGTAGATCCTAACCACCAAGTACCTGAGCGCGACGCAAGAAGGATTGCCGATGATAGGAAGAGTAAGAGGGTTACCGATGAAGGTAGCAGTGCCAACAGGACTCCTGGAGTTGTAATCACGCACAAGCAGCCAAGGCGAGATCATCGGGAGCAGTATTGGCAAGAAGAGGAAGAGCATCGGGAGTGGCTTCGGCATAAGAACCACTGGAAGTGTCCCTTCTTCGTTCATTGCTGGGAAGAAGGCATCAAGCTGCCCACTGCAGATAATTGTCCAGAGTGCAATGGGTATTACGCTGCCGATCGGTCAGGTAAGAGACCTTGTTTTGATGATCAGGCACCTAGGTACGCCAAGCCACTCAGAGAGAACAGATCGGCACATAACCGACTGGGGGGCAAGCTCAGTGCCTATGACAGGCTTGGCAGACGTGTTGACCAAGGGGATCGGGAAGAGATGGCCAATGCAAGAGTACCTGACGAAGAGATATTCTTCAGAGATCCCAACATCGGAAGAGGGGTGCCAATATAAGCGATGAAAAGCAGCACCAGCCCATATGGAAGACTAAGCTTCTTCCGTGGTGCCCTAAGGGTCTGACCAAGACCCAGAAGAGAAGGATTCAGCGCCAACGCCGTGATGACCTGTACGACGATGCAGAACCCTCAAGGGAAAAGCAATGGAGGCCAAAGCGCAAGGACAGGGATCCATCGGCAGACATAAACATGGTCGTCATGTTGCCGATGGAGTTCATGGCACCCGTCAGTGATGATGAAGAGACTGCCGATATGGCACAATTGGTGCTGGATCCGATAACGGCTGTCTTTGAAAAGCCTGCCAATGATGAGAGGCAGCACTTAAGGGCTCTGTTTGTTAAGGGCAAAGTGGATGGACAGCCGATGACAAAGATGCTGGTAGATGGCGACGCGTCGATCAATATAATGCCATATGTCGTGTTCAGGAAGCTTGGAAAGGCGACCAGGACTTAGTCAAGACCGACATGAAGCTCAAGAACTTCGAAGGTAATGTGTCGATGGCTATGGGAGCCGTATGTGTTGACTTGACCATCGGCAGTAAAACTTTGTCGACAACGTTCTTTGTAATCAGTGGCAAAGGCACTTACAACTTCCTCCTTAGAAGGGATTGGATCCACGCCAATTGCTGTATCCCTTCTACTATGCATCAAAGCTTGGTACAGTGGATCGGAGACAGGATTGAAGTTGTCCACAGTGAAGCCCCATCTACTGTTGCATCGGCAGAATCGGAAACTTATGAGCAGACCAGGTGCATATCTGGCAAAGCCTGGGACAAAGAGTTCCTTAAAGTTGCCGATTACCGCATCAAACCGATCCAAGCAATCGGTCCTGAGGAAGAGTTTTAATGGATCGGTTCGCTGACGACGGAAAGCTGGGGCAGGGCTTCACGTCCGCCGATAAGTTACTTGAGATAGACATCGGTGATGGTAGTAAACCTAGGCCTACTTTTATTAGTGCTAAGTTAGATCCCAATGTAAACAGCAGTTAACCGATTTATTGAAAGCGAATAAGAACTGTTTTGCTTGGGATTATACAGAGATGCCTGGTTTAGACCGATCGATAGTTGAGCATCGGTTACCCATCAAGTCTGGTTTCCAACCACATCAGCAACCTGCGCGCCGATGCAATCCTACTATTTTACCCGACATCAAGGCTGAAATTACCAAGTTAATCGAAGTTGGGTTTATTCGGCAATGCCGATATGCTGAATGGATTTCTAACGTGGTTCCTGTGTATAAAAAAAATGGAAAACTTCGTGTTTGTATTGATTTTAGGAACCTTAACAAGGCTACGCCGATGGATGGCTACCCGATGCCCGTTGCCGATCTGCTGATCGATGCTGCTGCTGGACATCAAATGATTAGCTTCATGGATGGTAATGCTGGATATAATCAAATATTTATGGTTGAAGAAGACATATCCAAAACTGTTTTTCGATGCCCGGGTCACGTTGGCTTATTTGAATGGGTAGTCATGACTTTTGGCTTAAAAAATCCTGGTGCTACTTATCAGAGAGCAATGAATTTCATCTTTCATAAGTACATCGGCACGATAGTTGAAATCTACATTGATGACATAGTGGTTAAGTCTGGAAATTTCAGTAAACACCTTGCCGATTTGCGAAAAATATTAGAGTACACGAGGGAGCATGGATTGAAGATGAATCCTAACAAGTGTGCATTTGGCGTATCGGCAGGACAGTTTCTGGGTTTCATGGTGCATCAGAGAGGCATTGAAATCAGCAGAAAGTCTATTGATGCAATTAACAAGGTGGTTGGTCCTACAAACAAGACTGAGCTGTAGTCCCTGATCGACAAGATTAATTTCATTAGAAGGTTTATATCCAATCTATCTGGTAAGATTAAATATTTTAGTCCTCTGTTAAAGTTGAAAGCCGATCAAGAGTTTACATGGAAGGAGAAACAGCAGTCAGCCTTAGAGGAGATTAAGAAATATTTAGTAAACCCTCCAGTCTTGGTTCCACCTCAACACGGGAAGCCTTTCAGGTTATATTTGTCTGCCGATGACGGCGTTATCGGATCAGCCTTAATTCAAGAATTTGAAGGGAAGGAACGTGTAATATATTACCTGAGCAGAAGGTTGGTGGATGCTGAAACCAAGTATTCGGCCATAGAGAGATTGTGCTTATGTTTATATTTCTCTTGCATTAAATTAAGGCATTATTTATTGTCGGTTGAATGCACTGTTATCTGCAAAGATGATGTTGTTAAGTACATGTTATCAATGCCGATCTTGAGTGGACGACTTGGTAAGTGGGTTCTGGCACTTTTAGAGTTTGACCTAAGGTATGAATCGGCTAAGGCTGTTAAGGGTCAGGTAATGGCCGATTTTGTCACTCAGCATTGTAATATGGTGAGCTCTGTTAAAATTGCTCCTTGGACCTTGTTCTTTGATGGGTCTACGTGCAAGGATGGGGTAGGTATCGGTATTCTCTTGATTTCACCCCGAGAACAGAAGTATGAAATCCCGTTGCCGATTGTTGCTACATCAACAAACAATCAGGCTGAGTACCAAGCTGTACTTAAAGGGTTAGAATTACTCAGGGAAGTGTGTGCCGATGCTGTTGAAATCTTCGGTGATTCCATGTTGGTGATTAACCAATTGATCGGGACATATGAATGCCGAAGTGAAGTTTTAATTGCAGCCCATGAACGGTGTTTGCAATTATTAAGAGAGTTCAAAGAGTATCGCCTCGAGCACATTCCAAGGTTGCATAATGAAGAGGCCAATCTGTTGGCGCAGAATGCTTCAGGGTATCAACCGATTCAAAAAGTCACGACATCGGTAACAGTTACCGATGACTGGAAAAAATAGATTGCCGATTACTTGAGGGATCCATTTAGGAAAGTTGAAAGACGTCTAAGGTTCCAAGCTACTAAGTATGTGCTCCTCGACGATGAATTGTATTATCGGACAATTGATGGAGTTTTGCTTAGATGTCTCGACAAAGAGGAATCAAAGGAGTTGATGGGTGAAATCCATGAAGGTGTATGTGGAGCGCATCAATCAGCATTCAAGATGAAGTGGATGATTAAGCGGAATGGATATTATTGGCCGACAATCCTTGAAGATTGCTTCAACTATTTTAAAAGGTGTCAGGACTGTCAGAAGTTTGGTAATGTACAGAAGGCACCTGCATCGGCAATGAATCCTATAATCAAGCCTTGGCCGTTCAGAGGATGGGCTATTGATCTCATCGGCCAAATTTATCCACCATCGAGTAGAGGACATAAGTTTATACTTTTTGCTATCGACTACTTCACCAAATGGGTTGAAGCGATTCCTTTGAAGAAGGTGACATCAGCAAATATGGTGGATTTCGTTAAAGAGCACATTATTTACCAATTCGACATTCCTCAAACTATTACTACCGATCAAGGAACCATGTTTACATCGGGAGAGTTTGATGAGTTTGCTGCTAGCATGGGTTTCAAGGTGTTAAACTCTTCTCCTTATTATGCTCAAGCTAACGGTCAGGCTGAAGCGACTAATAAGAGAGTTATTAAGCTTATAAAGCGCAAGATTGAAGAGAACCCTAGAAGGTGGCATGTGGTGTTGAACGAAGCCTTATGGTCATATCGGATGGCTTGTCATGGTGCAACTAAAGTCTCGTCGTATCAGTTGGTCTATGGACACGATGTTGTCCTGCCTTGGGAAATTAAAACTGGTTCTAGGCGATTATCTTTTCAGGATCAATTGATGACCGATGATTATGCTACTCTAATGAAAGATGAGTTAGAAGATTTGGCAGGTCATCGGTTGAGGGCATTGATTAGTATTGAAGAGAATAAGAAGAGGGTTGCCAGATGGTATGACAAGAAAGTAAAAGTAAAGGAGTTTGCCGATGGTGATTTGGTTTGGAAGTTAATTTTACCGATCGGGACTAAGAGCTCTAAATTTGGAAAGTGGTCCCCTAATTGGGAGGGTCCTTATCAGATAAAGTAGTCTACTCCTGGTAATGCTTAGGTTTTGGAAACTCTCGAAGGAGTTGCATTCTCTAGAGCGATCAACGGCAAATACTTAAAAAAGTATTACCCTAGCATATGGGTAGACGCATAGCGTGCTCGTTTGGATGCCGATGAAAGAGAAAATTATATAAGCATCGGTAAGGGCGTATAGACATTATATTACAGAAGCCAAAATCAAAGTGTCATAGTTACATTTGTCGATACTACAAATAGGTTACAACAAAGAGTGGATGGCTGATATCGCACGCAGGCGAATTTGTTCTATCTCATCCATCTCCTTGGCATCAGCATCAGCGGAGCCCTCGACCGGCTTGATTTTCTTCTTCCACAAGATGGCTTGTCTGGCATTCTGGTCCCTTTCTTGCCGCAGAACCCTGATGGTATCGGATAGTTGGGTTTTCTGCTGTTTGGCTGCAGTCAGAGCCTCCTCGACCCTTTGTAACTCAGCTAATAGGTTTTCTTTCTTTGCTGATAGCTGAGTGATTTCTTGACCGAGGCCGTTGATGGAGACTTCTGCTTGGCCGATGCCCTTGTGCTTTTCATCGGCAATATTTTTGAACTTAAGCTTTTCTTCCTCGCTCTTGGATTGGGCAGCCCTATCGGCAATGCGACGGGAAAGCCTTTGGTACTAGATTTGCTTACTATCGAGGAAGGTTGCCTGGAAAAGGATTTCCTCTATATCGGCAGGGAGGTGGCCTTGGATATCCTTGAAAGCACTCCTTGCTGCTGATGAATCCTGAATGAGCTGGGGTGTGTCTTGTAGCAGCAAGGAGAGCAATGCTTCAAGCTTGGTCTTGACCTCTGCCGATAGGGCTGGAACCGAGCTCTGTTCCTCTTCATCGTCATCGAGGATGTCGATTGCGAAGGAGAACAGGCTGTCCGCTTGAATGAGGCCTTGGCGTTCATCTTCATCCCGGGGGTTGAGACTGAAGGAGAAGAGACTCTCCGGGGAGTCTTGGGCTAGAAAACAGAGTTAAAATGTGCCGATCGTAAAATTATACTATGAGCTTTAGGGTGATTGACTTACTGTCTTAAAGCGGATCTCCTGTCTAGGACTTGGCATGGCGAAAGGTCCAGCCTCATCCTGGAAATCGGTAGCGGTTGCCGATGATTGAGCTTCTGTTGGGTAAGTACTTGGCGCTGGTGGTGCTGGTGGCGTTGTTGCCGGCGTCGCTTCTGATGTAGTGCCTGGTTCTTGTGGCGACGCCGCTCTCTCATCGGGAACTTCGGTCGACGGTGTCGATGCCGATGTTGCTTCCGCCGCTACGGCAGATGGAGTCGTCTCCTCGTTGGGAACTTCGACCGACGATGCCGATGTCGATGCCGCCTCGGTTGCTGCAGCGGGTGTTGTCTCCTGATCAGGGACGTCGTCCATCGGGTGATCAGGGACTGGGGCCGATGAAGGTTCTGCCAATGACGTGCCGACGGTTGGTGGTGCAACTAGAGCCAATGGCGGTCCTGCTGGTGGCGCATCGATAGTTAATGGTACAGTTGGAACCAATAGCGAAGATGGGCTAGCTAGCCTCAGACGCCTCTTCTTCCTTGGCGCAGCAGCAGGGGATCCGACCCGTTTTGACGAAGAATGAGGGGCATCGGCAGCAGGACTGAGAGGTACTTGTCTGCTTGAAGCAGCTGCCGATGACCACATTGCCTAAGAATATAAAGCAAGTCATACAAAATAAAATATTGCCGATAAAACAGTGCGTAATCGGTACGGGCAAAGATGGGTTTACTACATGAACCCGCGTCAGGGCAGCAGCAGCGGCCGATGTAGCCTTGACTCTTGCAGGTGTCGGCATAGGTACCTGTTGAGGAGTGAAGGCAGCTAGCGTAGGGGCTTTGTTGCCGATGATTGATATAGGACTCATTATCCGAAGATTGAAGGGCCTACCACTGTTGCTCGTCGTGGGGATCGGATCATCGGCCTGTCAAACGCAAAAAGGTTAAGTACCGATGACGGAAGCAAAGTAATAAGGAACGCATCGGAATAAGGACTTACTGTGTCATCGGGGATGATGTAATCGGCATCAATTATGTGTCGATAATGGTGCGATGACTTAGCAAATAATTGATGCCTCCATTCTTGCCACCAGGACTTGTACTCATTCGTGATGAAGGAGGTTGGTGACCAGAAGGACAAATCAATGTCTGATATATCGGCATCGGGAGGAAGGTTGACGACCTTGTTCCAGTCTAGAGCACTGGAGATTGTCTGCCTGGGCTTCACTACTTTGGAGCAGCAGAGTTTAATCAGCAGTTGGCCAAATGCTAGTTGTCTCGCTGCTGCCGATGGGTAGTAGAACTCGTAAGATGGGGGGGCATTCTTCCCAGACCCGAAGATGTTGACTGGAATAGCTCGGGGAGTGATGCTAGCCTTCATGATTACTTGGTTCTCAGGCACGTTCCCATCGGTGAGGTTGAATAGCAGCGGGAACTGATTGTTTGCATCGACATATGGCCACCAGAGTCGTTCCGTGGAGGAGAGTCCATTATACAACTTCTGAAAAAATGCGCCGAACTGCTCTACATCGGCATCGGTCCCTGACAGCACTATAATAGCCTCTCCAAAATTGAGTGGAGGGCGAGTTGTCGATTCATCATCCCTATACTGATAGTCTTCCGATATATCCCTCGAAAATTGTTGGACGAACAGGTCAAACTGAAATACTTTCTGCATATGGGCGTTCAGCCACATGTTAATGAACCACCAGGGACCCCCAAGGTTGTCGATGGGTTCACCTAGCAGTAACTTCTGAGATATTTGGTGTAGAAGGCGGTATACTGCTCCAAGAAGGTATCTGCCCAGGGGAAGCCTTGTTCCATCGGCAAGTAGCTCAGCTCCAGGGAGGTGCATGGTGGTCGGTCCGACAATTTTGCCGCAGAAGATGAATTTTTCTAGCCACATGTTCAGAAACGTGACGTGCTCCCGTTGGTTTACCGATCCCGTCTTCTGGTACTCATGGATGTAACCTGACCAACCGCCGATGTTCCTAGTGTTCACCTTGTGCTCGGCCTTCCTGTTGAACAGGGTGAGAGTATCGGGAGAAGAGATGTCTAGGCCGGTCAACATGTGGACATCGACAAGGGTGGGGGTGGTTGGTCCGTGTCGGAAGAGGAAGGCATTCATAGTGTCCGACCAATAAGGGGCAGCCATCAGCATGTTCTCATTCTTCTCCATATCGGCAATGGAGAGCCTGATGCATTGGTCCAAGTTGCGCTCTTGCCAGTAGGCTTGCTGTGCCCTAGCTACTCTGAGATACCAATCCTTCCACCCCTTGGTAGGCTTGGGCCATGACCGAAAAGCGTCCTTCCACAATCCTTCCACAAGTTGGTTTCTGCATTGATTATGAAGGAGGGATCCGGATTGCCCATGGGGCCTAGGCAGCTGAAGTTGGAATCGGCAAGCGGGATGACAACCTTATTGTACAGTTCCTAGGGTTCGAAGAAGAGAATGGAAGAAATCAGGAAAGGAACGGGAATGATTCTAGATTCGTGCGGAAAAGAACCAAAAGGAGGTTGGATTAGGAAGAGAGTAGGTCTTACCTTGGGGATGTCGACTTGGATCGCCATTGGAGCAGAAGGAGTGCTTGCGGTTCGTCCTTGGATTGCGGAAAGGAACTGTTGCTCGAGTTCGTGTTCTTCAGAGGCGCCGGAGGTTGAAGACGAAGGCGGAGTGTGAAAGTGAAAATGGACTCGGGGTAAAAAGTAGTGTGGATCCCGGTAACTTTTATAAGCTTACTCAGGGGCATTTTGGGGTTTCAGTTCACACAGTGCAGGAATGTGGAGAGGCCCGCGGTAGATACGCGCGATGATCGAGGGAATTTGTAACTGTTTGTGCTACAATCGAGGGATTTTATTATTAAATTGCGGTTCCGCGTGCGGAGATCGAGGAAACTGTGCATTTATCTCGACGGTAACGGCTACAGCAACGGCTACAGTGGAGAAAATTTCGGCACGTAGAATATTATATGCTCCAAAACTGGGGGGCATGTGTTGACACCGTTTTTCAGCACGTGTCAAATGAACTAAGGCTTGACTGGTCAGCGGCCGTTCTCCATCGGCATCGAGAAATCGTGAACCAGTATTTGCCGATGAGAGAATGTTGCGGGAAGACTAAGTATATTGCCGATGGAAGGTGGAGGTTTTGGATGTTGCCGATGTCGACTGCTGATAAGCTTAATTGATGTATAAGGAGACTGGTATAAGGAGCCTGAGCTGTGAAGTTGTTGTTGCCAATTGCAGATAAGGAGACGTTGCCGATTGCCGATGAGAAGCTGATGCCGAGTGACGATGTTGAGTGGTTGCCGATTGCCGATAGGTTGGTGAAGACAGTTATTGGTACAAGGTTGCCGATCGGGAGGTATTATCGATGCCGATGGGCATGAGGTGCCGATAGGGTGACTTAGCGCTTGATGACAGTAGAAGGTTGCCGGTGGTCAGAGAAGGAAGTCGCGGATTGAAGGGATCTGCCGATGGAAAGTTTCCATCAAGGAGAGGTATAAGGAAACTGGTGATTTTGTACCAGCAGTTTGAGTCCGACTCTTGCATGAGTCGTTTGTTTTCCTTTAAAATAGGTATGTTTGTTTGAGAAAATAATATTTTATTGTTTTAGATCCGACTCCTATGCGGGTCAGTTTTCTTAAAATTAGGAGTTTATTTTAGGAAGAATATGTGTCGTGTCTTTGTACAACTCTCCATGCGGGAGTATAAATATGTGTCCGAGGGCTACGGAAAGAACATTCAATCCAATATCAAACAAACCAATTTTACTCTTATTCTACTTTTTATCGCAATTTATCCTTTTTGTATTAGTTATAGCTTATCAACGAGTTCTTCAAGCTTCGACGGGCTGCATCACCTTGATCTCCGTCAAATCCTTGCAAGTTTCGCGTGGGAGTACCTCTGAGCCTTGGCATCCGGGTGTATCGTTGTTGCCTCGTTCAGCTCTGCTCTAGTTATCCTGACCAAGCCTCAATCCCAGCATCCGGGTGCATCGTCGTTGTCTGGATTGGATCTTGCTCTAGTTATCGTCCTTATCGATTAACTGGTCAAATCGACTGGCACGCCTCCGGATATCGAATTTCGGGTATAAGCCCGAGGTGTTCGCACATCCTAACGCTTTTTGTGTCAACAGTCCTATATGGTGCACGGTTGGGCAATGAGGCACTAGGAATTAGGTCAATTTGATGCTCAATGCCTCGAAGTGGTGGCAGGCCCGATGGTATTTCACTTGGGAACACATCTGAATACTCCTGCAAAATGTTAGCGACAGCAGGAGGTAAAGAACGCTGCATATCATGAAGGGAAATCAATACCTCTTTGCATACTATAGCATAAGCAACAGTAATGGAAGCATTCAACTCATTAATATCAGATTTAGTAGCAAGCAAACAATTTCCTTTTAATTTTATCTCCTCTTTCATATCAGCAACAGATTGGTTATTTTTATTGCTCTCACTTTTAGCTTTTGAGGCTTTAGCTACATCATCTTGCATAATAGCTTCAGGGGACATAGGATGCAACACAATTTTTCTATCATGGTATAGAAAAGAATATTGATTTGTTCGACCATAATGCATAGAATCTCTATCAAATTGCCAAGGTCGACCTAGCAGCACATTACAAGCTTGCATAGGCACAACATCACATTCAACCACATCTTTATAGGATCCAATGGAAAAATTGATTCGCACAAATCTAGTTACCTTTGCCTTACCGTTGTTATTTAATCATTGAATGTAATATGGATGTGGGTGTGGTTTGGTGGTAAGCGCAAGCTTCTCCACCATGTCACCACTTGCCAAGTTGTTGCAGCTACCTCCATCGATGATCATGCAACATGAACGCTCCTTGATGAGATTTTGCTCCGCCTTCTCCATTTGTGCACTAAGCACACGTTGTACAATGAGGTTCTCATAGCGGTCGGCTTCACCTGCATTAATATATTCTTCTATACATTCTTCACTACCTGCATGGTCAGCGACAAGCAATGCAAGTGTATCTTCATCAAAATCACTAGCAGATGAATACTCACCATCATCTTTGACTATCATAACGCGCTTGCTTGAACACTCGCGAATCATATGTCCATATCCCTTGCATCGATGACACTGAATGTCTCTTGTTCTACCTGTAGATGACACGGACGAAGCACTGGCACTAGGCTTTTGTACCGTCTTCGCCACTGAATTCGCTGGAGTAGCACGAAGCTTGTCGCTAGTAGGAGCTCGTGTAGTCGTAGTAGTAGTCGTACGGGGCTGCCATGAATTAGTCTTCCCTGCAGAAAAGTTAGTCCTATCACTCGCACGTCGCTCCTACACTTCCCTTTCAGCTTTACAAACAAGATGAAACAAACGGGTTACGTTAGTGTACTCTTTATATGCAAGGATGTCCTGAATTTCACGATTTAACCCACCCAAAAATCTTGCCATAGCAAGTTCCTCATCCTCCTCTAAATTACAACGCAACATACTCATTTGTAATTCTTGATAATACTCTTCTACACTTTTAGCACCCTATCTTAGTTGTTGTAGTTTATGTAGCAAATCACATGCATAGTAAGAAGGAACAAATCTAGCCCTCATGATTTTTTTCAAAGCATCCCAAGTCTGTGGTATGTTCCTAGGATTTTTCTTACTATACTCTATCCACCATACAGTAGCAAAGTCAGTAAACTCACTAGTAGCAGCCCTAACACGTGTATTCTCAGGAAATTCATGACATGCAAACTTTTGGTCAACAGCAATTTCCCATAAAATGTGTGCATCAGGATCATACTTGCCATCAAAAGGAGGTATTTTAAATTTAATCTTACTAAAAGCATCATTGTTATTGTGTACCTCACGTCGACGGTGACCCATACCTCTTCGATTTAAGTGTTGGCGACGTCGATCACGAAGGTCATTGTCATCAAGATCCATATCTCCAGAGTAAGCATCCTCATCATTATCTTCGACCCGCTCCTCGTCCTTGTTGCCTTCATCATTCTTCTCTTTGTCGTTCATGTGGAAGTCATCAAAACGTTGTAGAAGAGCAACAAGGCTTTTGTCCATACGAGTCATCGATGCTTCAACTCTTGTAAGCTTGGTGGTGGTGGTGAGTTGGGCGGACTCCAACTGCCCAATCGTTTCATTGGTCACCTGTAAATCTCGATCAAGTCCATTTGCGTGCAGCTGCACTTGTCTTGTAAAATGTTGAATGATGCCCTTGATGCGTGGAGTTTGTGATATCTGGTTATTGTCCTCTGTTCCTGATATGGTTTAAAAGACAAGAACAACAAGAATACAAGTGAAGAAATAAAAGTCCTACAACTATTAGGATGTAGCTACAACAACACACTCGCTCTCAACCTATTTCTCAAGCTCTTACCAGTTCTTACCTTGCTCAACAAGAGGGGTCAACAACCAGCAAGCCTGCAACCTTGGAAGTGAATGTATCGGTACCGTAGCACAACACCTGTCAAGTTGTAGTCGAATATGTGGAGCTGTAGGTGGCCAATCTTATGGACAAGGATAGATACTAGCACCACGTTAGTCACAAAAGCGAGTTGAATAATCGTTCAAAGGTGGTACTGTGCTGGTCCTAGTCTAGACCGTGCTAGAGACGCGAGCCTGGACACAAAGAAACTCACAAACACCACCTAATCAAAGGAGACAACACAAAGATCAGCCCCCTTCCCTTTTTTTTCTTGTCTTTTTTTCTTTTTTTTCTTGTCTTTTTTTTCTTCCCTTTCAACACAAAGTTCAGTTTTACCGTTCTGTGACGAGGTGTACGGACAAGACATGCGAAGATGGATGACGTGTGTGAGGAAGAAGTGACGGGTGCTAGAGTTATCAAACTCTTTCCTGTTGTCACACTGGACGGCTTTGATGCAGGCACCGAATTGAGTGGAGACGTGGGCAATGAAGTGAGCGAGGGTGCTGAAAGTGTCAGATTTAAGACACAGAGGAAATGTCCACAGATAATGAGTGCAATCATCGAGGATGACCAAATAATATTTATAACCAGAAATGCTGACAACTGGAGATGTCCATAGATCACAATTCAAACTTATTAGATGCACAGGCGGTGGACACATGAAACGGGAGACGAACATGGCGCCCTAACTGGGAAGCATGACATAACTTTGAACAATCTAAAATCTGACAAGAAATACTAGATGCAAGCTTGGACAACACCTCATGACCGGGGTGGCCGAGACGTCGATACCACAGTGGAGATGAAGATCGAGAGACAAGGGAGTGTGCTAGTGGTAGACGAAGTGGATATAGTGGCCTGGAGCTATCACACCTGACGATCTCTTTCCGAGAGGGAAGAACCTTCACAGAACAACCAGCGAGGTTAAATTCCACAGAACAATTATTGTCGATAGTAAATTGGCAGACGGAGATGAGATTCTTAATAAGTTGTGGAGACACAAGAACATTATTAAGACGTAAATTAAGAGATAACTCTGTCGAGCCGGTGGCTGTAACTGGAAGTGTAGAACCATTACCGACAATAATAGATGAAGGAAGAGGATACCGCGGGAAGGAAGGATGGGAAAGAGAGGAGTGGGATGTCATGTGTGAGGTAGCACCTAAGTCGAAGAACCACTCGTTGGACGCTGGAGGATTTAGCGTCGTTGTGCTGAAGCTTGAGGCGAGGGCAGCCGGATCCCAAGAAGGGAGCCCAACGACAGGGTTGTAGTAACCCGGAGCGACCCACTGTCCTTGGCCATCGGCAGCGGCTGCAGGCTGCTGGAGCGCCTGCTGCTGTTGGAACGCCTGCTGCTGCTGGGTGGCGAAGAGCGCCTGCTGCTGCTGCTGGGCCTGCTGCTGCGCCTGCAGTCCGCGAGGCACCGGGGAAGCGGATACCGGCAGGTTACCTATCTTAACCTCTAAGGCTCCTCAGCCCATGCGGCTGGTGCTAGGCCCAATAGGGCGCACATATTCTAACACTAATTACCTAACAACCATATCTTTAAATAAATATGCTTTACTTAATATGCATGTCATAGTATAGCACACACTATGGCCAGTGAGTGGCAACTATGCATTCCAGAGGAGGATTTGTAGTTTAAGAGTCTTAACTATGGATGACATGCATACCAAAATGGAGACTGCTCTTCCATTCTGTGCCCTAAGAATGCTAATAAATGAATAACAGAAAGCAAGGAAAGGTGTAGCATGGAAGTTTATGTTACTTACCATTTTTTGATTGTTCCGTCAACTCTTTGCCAGACTGTCTTCCCAGTCTGTATTTCTGATAAGTAGGAATAAGAAGTAAACTTAAGAGTGAAGTTGCACTTTTGAAATTACAGGACATAGATGCATGAACAACTGCATGTACCTGCAGATGGCTTTTCAAGTGAAAAAGGGTGAGGCCTTTCACTCCCATTGTCCTCATGATAGCTTTTGGTGTTGCTTCTGCAGGATTGATATTGCAATCAGTCTAACAATGATATATCATCATCATGAAGTTCAATTAAGATAACCAATACATGCCAACCTAACAACAGCACCTGACTCATTAGCATCCTACAAATTCGTACAGCAAGGAATAAGGTCTGCAGGCAAGCCTGCAGTTGATGATATTGTGGTTAAACAGTTTTACTACCTAAGTTACCACAGAAAATAGAATGGGTTCACTCTGTAATTATGCCTCCACCAATCACTTTAGGGACACCAAGATAGTAAAGTGTAAAATACTAAAACAACAATGAAAAAAAGCATAAAAAAAACAACAGCAAAAATCCAACAAAACCACAAAATTTTGAAAGACACTTATTTAACAAAGGAGCAATAAAGGAACACCTAAACAGCTAACAACGTTCAAAATTCAAACTGCTAGAAACAAGAGTGCAAGGAAAAGCTGATGCCACAAAGAAGCAAACAAAATGTAGTATAAAAAATGACTGAATAAAAGATAACATAAATAGCTAAATAGATTATTGGTGACTGGTGAACAGAAAATAATCACATGTTTGTAATGGTGAAATAGTGTATATAATCTAGAAAGGATATTCACTGTTATGGACTGGCATAATAAACCAAAGTAACAATAAACTGATTGCGGATATCAGATGGTTTAGTGATATGAATGCTATGATGCTAAGCTCGGCCATGCTATGATGATAAGCTTTGGTTGAGAAAAGGCATCAATTCTTTCAAATTTGACAAGCAGCATCCAAAACAACAAACACAAAACCCTAAAAACAATCATGGATGCAACAGTTAAAATGAAACAAGCCCTTTGCTCAAATGCAGAGAACCATAAACCCAATGGCAAGAATAGTTAACAGACGCACGGTTGAGGAAGCTATGGCTGAACGCTCTTGGGTTATGGATATTCGTGGTAACCTACCAGTGGAAGCAACTTTGGATTTCCTTCATCTATGGGATCTCATCTTTGACTTTCAGCTACAGCCGGACAGTGAGGATTCTCACATTTGGCGTTTCTCTTCTAGTGGACAATACTCGGCCAAGTCTGCTTATGAAAAATTTTTCATTGGGTCTACTCAGTTTGCCCCTTATGAGAGGGTCTGGAAATCTTGGGCTCCACCCAAATGCCGTTTCTTTATGTGGTTGGTCGCTCATGATAGGTGCTGGACGGCTGATCGTTTGGCAAGGCGGGGGCTGCCACATCCGGAGCAGTGTCCTTTCTGTGATCAAGAGGAGGAAACCATCAATCATATACTTGTTTCTTGTGTTTTCACCCGGCAGTTTTGGTTCTCCTTATTTCAGTATTTTGGTATCCATCAGCTTTCCCCACAGCCTACAGATTCATCCTTTGATTTGTGGTGGGAGAGATCAAGCAATTATCCTGTTGGGTTGACAAAAAAAGGTTTCAACTCTCTTGTGATACTAGGAGCCTGGACCTTATGGAATCACCGTAATCGTAGTGTTTTTGATGGGGCTGCTCCAAATCTAGCTGGTGCGTTGGGTTTTGCTTTGGTGGAGTGTCGGCAGTGGGCTTTGGCTGGGGCTCGGGGCTGTCCTTCTTAGCGCCCTCACCCCCATCGCCTCCCCTCGCTCCCTAAGGCCTTTTTGCTAGTACTGGTCGCCTTTTTGTTCTCACAGGCGCGTGTGTAAGTCTTGTTTTGGGGTTGGTGTGCTGTTGTGTGGTGTGTGTTGTACGGGGCTTCTTCCCCTTTTTCATCTTCTTAATATAATGAAGCGCAGTTCTCTTGCGTTTTCGAGAAAAAAAATAAACCCAATGCCAAGCACAACTCTATCTGAGAACAAGGATGTTTGGGGCTACCAGATGGGGCTCTAATATCTTTTCCCCCACCAGTCTACAAGATCCTGATGGGGCCCTCATGGGTTGGTGATCCAGCCTGTAAGTGGATTTGGAAATCTTTTTGTCAGCCAGAGCACAAGGTCTTCTTCTGGCTTTTGACCAAAGACAGACTAAGCACCAAAAACATTCTAAGGAGAAACATGACCCTCGATAGCTACAACTGTGTTCTCTGAATGAGGAGACAGTTCAGCATCTGTTTCTCCACTGTCCCTTTGCTCGAGTTTGTTGGGGGCTACTACACCTAGGTGCTGTTTGGTTGGGGAAACTATAACGTGATTTGATTACCGATGGTAACACATCCCTTTACTGCTTGTTTGTTTCAGCCCTTCCGTAATCAAGTCCCACCATTATCAGATACCAACCTATACATATCTATTACCGCTCTCTCCCCAGTGTAATCAGATCGATCGCAATTTGTTTTCGCCTCCCCTCGGCCCTGCGCCCTAGGGTCCGGCACTCCGCCTTCGCCGGTGGCCTCGAGTCCGCACCCGGCGGCTTCGTCTTCGCCCCAAGCATAATCAGATCGTGATTTGTCTTGGTCTCCCCTCAACCTCTCGTGCCTGGCGGCTCCGCCTTCGCCGGTGGCCTTGGTCTCCCGCCAGGTGTGGCTGCACCTTCACCGATGCAGCTAGCACTGGGAGCAACTCCGTCGATGTGCCAGCGGTTAGCTCGCTGCTCCATGCCTGATGCCTCCATACCATGGTAGCGTTGCCCTACAGACTATAGTTATCTACTTCCTCATCTATCCCCCTCTCTCGCTCCCACTCCATATCTCTGATTGCTTCTGGCTTTCCCATTACCGTTACAAGAAGTGAAACAAACAAAGTCCGTCTTCTGATGATTTGGTAACGTTACTATTAGGCAATAGAAGATTGCATATTGTATATTTAGGCAAGGCGGTCAATTAAAATCAGACCTGCCATGCTTAGAGATAGACTAGAGATTGATTGGGAGGATTTATTCCTTTCCCTGTATTTGTAAACTGCCATGTATAGCAGCAGTCGCTGCCTATAATACAGGCGCCCCCTCTCCCATTGAGAGTGTGGCTAATTGCCCCCAACTCTATCTTCCTACATGGTAATCAGAGCAATCTGATCTTGGCCCTCCCTCCCCTTCCCAACTTGCGCCGCTCCCTACCTGAGCGCCACCCACCTTGCTGCGCCGCCCAACAACCGCGCCACCATGTCCGCCACCGCGGCAGCCACCTCTCCAGCCATGGCCAACGCCACCAACCCGACCGTCTGCCCCTACGCTCTGGTCAATGTGAAAACCCACATCCCATGACCCGCCAGCAACAGCAGTAGCAGCGCGGCAACGGCGGTCGCCGTGACAACACTCGGCGCGACAGCAAGCGCCAGCCCTGGGGTTTTGATCCCTGGACCGGCGCACGCGTCAGCCCCGGCAAGCGCGCCGTACCCCCCTGGGAGCGCGACCAGGGCGGTGGCAGCCACCATGGCAGCCCCCACGCCAACAGGGGGCGCTCGGCGCCCCTCCTCAGGTGCACACGGCGTTTGCCCCCGTCAAGGCCTCCTCCACCAACACCAGCGGACCGGCATGGGACTCGGCCGGCCTCATTGCTGCCCTGCAGAACATGGCTGTCCAGGGCAGCCCCTCTTGGGTCGTTGACTCCGGCGCTTCATCCCACATGACGTCCTCCGATGGTATGCTCCTCCAGCGCCTTCCCCCCTCCACCTCCTCCATAAGAGTAGGCAATGGCACCAGCATTCCGGTCACGTCTAGAGGCCACTCCATCCTACCCACCACCACAGCAAACTTCTCCCTCAACAACATTCTCGTCGCCCCGTCCCTCATTCGCAACCTTTTATCCGTTCGTCAATTCACCGTGAAAATCACTGCTCACTTGAATTTGATGCTCTTGGTTTTTCTGTTAAGGATACTCAGACAGGACGCGTGATTCATCGATGCAATAGCACCGGCGACGTCTACACCATTCCTGCCATCCTCCCAACCGCCGGTGCCTCCTCACATGCTCTCCTGGCTGTTTCGTCGACCCTGTGGCACCAGCGTCTCGGCCATCCAGCCCCTTCTGCACTAGAACAACTACACAAAATACATGTTGTTTCCTGTAATAAAGTAGACCGCTCTCTCTGCCATTCATGTCAGTTAGGCAAGCACACGCGTCTACCCTTCAGTGCCTCTCAGTCTCGTACTTATGAACCGTTTGAACTAATTCACTGCGATGTTTGGACCTCTCCCATTCCCAGTATATCTGGGTTCTCATATTACCTAGTCTGCTTGGATGATTACAGCCACTACTGCTGGGTCTTTCCTCTTCGAGGCAAATCTGAGGTCCACCAACAACTAGTCCAACTCACAGCCCTCGCACAAACTCAATTCAACCTCCCCGTTAAATGCTTCCAAACCGACAACGGCACCGAACTCGTCAACACAGCCAACACCACCTTCTTCGCTGCCCGGGGAACGCTTCTCCGTCTCTCCGCACCATCCGCACCCTCAACAACTCCATTCGCACCATGCTGCTCCAAGCTTCCATGCCACCCACATACTGGGCTGAGGCCCTCGCTGCTGCCTGCTACTTGCTCAACAGGCGCCCCTCCTCCTCCATAGCCCATGAGGTCCCCTTCACTCGCCTTCACGGCCAGCCACCCACCTACAGCCACCTTCGCGTCTTTGGGTGCCTATGCTACCCAAACCTACAGGCCACCTCCCCACACAAGCTCGCACCTCGCTCCGCCGCATGCATCTTCCTCGGCTACCCATCCTCTCATAAGGGCTATCGGTGTCTTAACCCGATAACCCAACGCATAATCATCTCTCGCCACGTTGTGTTCGATGAGACCGTTTTTCCCTTTTCCACCACCTGCACACTCCCTCGCTCCCTCGATTTCCTCCTAGACCACGACTCGGTTTCGGTGCCTTGCTCTACTGTTCCTGCAGGTGGAGGCCCCTCCTCGACGACCGCGGTTGGCCCGTCCACTTCGGACGCTGCGCACCCCCCCCCCCCCGATGAGCCAGAGCCGGCCCTTCTACTGCCTGGGGGGCGCGGCCCTGTGCCCCCCAGCCCCAGCTCGGTTCCTCCACCACCGGGCGGGCGTGGTCACGTGCCCCGCCTGGCCCTCCTGTGGTTCCGTTCCCACGGACCTACAGTCGACGACCTCCGCCAGCGCCTGCACCATCAGCCGACACCGCAGCACCAGCGCCCCCGGCTGAGTCCGCGGCAGCACCCCCATCTCCGCCACTCACGCACACCAGGGCCGGCGCCCTCCTGCGCGTGAACTACAAAGGGCTCGCAGCCACCTCCTCGCCCTCTCGATCGCCTCTACCAGCAAACTACCGCAGCGCCCTGGCCGACGCTAACTGGCGGGCTGCGATGATGGATGAATACCAGGCACTCCTCGCCAACAACACCTGGCGCCTGGTTCCACGCCCTCCTAGCGCCAACGTCGTGACGGGCAAGTGGACTTTCCGGCACAAGTTCCACGCCGATGGGTCCCTCGCTCGTCACAAGGCCCACTGGGTGGTCCGCGGCTTCTCTCAACGGGAAGGCATCGACTACGACAAGACCTTCAGTCCGGTGGTCAAACAGGCCACCATTCGGACCGTCCTCAGCATCGCCGTCTCCCGCGCCTGGCCGATCCACCAGCTGGACGTGAAGAACGCCTTCCTCCACGGCCACCTCAACGAGACGGTCTACTGCCAGCAGCCACAGGGCTTCGTCGACCCTGCCACCGCAGATCACGTCTGCCTCCTGCAGAAGTCCCTGTACGGACTGAAGCAGGCGCCGCGAGCTTGGTACTAGCGGTTCGCGACCTTCCTTCGCCAGCTCGACTTCGTCGCCTCCACCTCCGACACGTCCCTCTTCGTTCTCAAATAGGGGACGAGGCTCGCATACCTGCTACTCTACGTCGACGACATCATCCTCACCGCCTCGACTTCCACTCTTCTGCAGCAAATCATGGCCCGACTCCGGTCTGAGTTCGCCATGACCGACCTGGGTGCCCTTCACCACTTCCTCAGCGTCGCCGTCACTCACTCCTCCGACGGCCTCTTCCTGCCGCAGCGACAGTACGCTGTTGATCTCCTCCAGCGGACGGGCATGGCTGAGTGTCATCCTACGACAACACCTGTCGACACTCGGGCCAAGCTCTCCGCCCACGACGGCGACAAAACTGTCAGACAAGGACAGCTCAGAGTACAGGAGCCTAGCAGGGGCTCTCCAGTACCTGACCCTGATGCGTCCTGATCTGGCCTATGCAGTTCAGCAGGTGTGCCTCTTCATGCACGCTCCACGGGAGCTCCATCGTGCGCTGATCAAGCGCATTCTGCGCTATGTGAAGGGCACGCTGTCCTCCGGTCTTCACATCAGCGTCGGCCCCATCCAGACGCTGACAGCATACTCCGACGCCGACTGGGCCGGCTGCCCTGACTCGAGGCGATCCACCTCGGGGTTCTGCGTCTATCTTGGTGACAACCTGGTCTCCTGGTCCTCCAAGCGCCAGGCCATGGTCTCCCGCTCTAGCGCTGGGGCAGAATACCGTGCCGTGGCCCACGTCGTGGCTGAGTGCTGTTGGCTGCGGCAAGTCCTTCAGGAGCTCCATATTCAGCTGCCCCAGGCCACGGTGGTTTTCTGCGACAACGTCAGCGCCATCTACATGACGGCCAATCCGGTCAACCACAAACGCACGAAACACATCGAAATCGACATTCACTTCGTGCGCGAGAAGGTGGCCCTTGGCGAGATTCGGGTTCTTCACGTTCCTTCATCCCACCAGTTCGCCGACTTTATGACGAAAGGGCTCCCATCGCCACTGTTCACAGACTTCAGAACCAGCCTATGCGTCCACGGACCTCCCGCTTCGGCTACGGGCGGGTATTAGGCAATAGAAGATTGCATATTGTATATTTAGGCAAGGCGGTCAATTAGGATCAGACCTGCCATGCTTAGAGATAGACTAGAGATTGATTGGGAGGATTTATTCCTTTCCCTGTATTTGTAAACTGCCATGTATAGCAGCAGTCACTGCCTATAATATAGGCGCCCCTCTCCCATTGAGAGTGTGGCTATTTGCCCCCAACTCTATCTTCCTACAGTTACCATCGTATTCTATTTATGTTTGCATTTGCATTACCATTTCTTATCCAAACACCGTCCTAGATGTTCCTCTGGACAGCAGCTTTCCAGAGATTGTCACCTTCTTCAAGGTCTGACTTCTTCATAATTGCAGTAATCCTAATGTGCTGGGTTATTTGGACAGAGAGGAGCGATCTAATTTTCAGTGAACTCAACCAAACCTACAAATTTGCAGAGCCCTCTTTCTCAAGGAAATCACTTTCCACAAGAGTTAGTTCAAACCTCACAGCTTTGTTTGGTGTTTTTTTTAATTTTCTTTGCCTCTTTTTTCGTTTCCTCAACACTGTACCTTGGTCCCTTTTTCACACCACCCCCCCCCCCCCCCCGGTTTCTTTTTTCATGCATAGTAGGGGCCTTGGACCCTCCAGTTCCATTAAAAAAACAGTTAAAACGAAACAAACTTTGGTTAAAGTACAATAACACAAGATAATGAGTGGGAGTCACCACACCAACACAAATGAGAAACCACATCATGACAAGAACACTCCCAAGAGACCGAATTGCTCCCAGCTGACCAGCCTCATGTTCTCTGTCATCATCTCAAAAATTACGAAAGATGCATGCTCTTTATGATCATGTTACCTGAAAAATAACACACTGCCTGAAATGTTGACCTTACAGTTGTAGATTCATACAAAACAGAATGCTGCACGTGTGCCCTTAAACACTGAAGAGATCATATGCATAGATAACTTTACCAATGCTTTACAATACAAATTACCAAGGTGCACAAAATTCCACGACTGCACACCCAAATTGAGAGCACAAGATGACTAAGGATGCATTACCGTCAGGCGTGACCTGAAATTCAGAATTCGCCAGGCCCCCATGGCTAAAGGAGCCTCGCATTCAACCAACAGAAATAAAACGTTAAGATAACTCAAGCTCCCCATCCAAAAAGACGGGAAGTACAAGTCAGTTGTCCTAGAGTCCTAGGCGAATTACACATTCTGCTTGCCGCAATGCCGCTGCGCCAATTCCCACATGTCAATAGTCACAACTCACAACGCGCCAAATGAGCCAAATGTCAAACTATGCAACGCAGCCAAATGAGCTAGGAAGCATG
>CM039136.1:25260100-25521949 GCA_022036555.1 Microstegium vimineum
CCCAAGGGAAAGCTAAGCTAGAAATGATAATTAGTGAGAGATCCTAGAGAGCACCTCAACTTAGTATCAACTAATATAGGGGGGTAAACGATATATGTGATAGGAAGGGTTGATGAATGAATAAGACAAGGTAAATGATACTTAGAACGGACTAGGTAGAATAGCTAGGTGGGAGGACAACGAGAGAGTAAAGGGACTCCTATGCAATTCACTCTACTTAAATATACTTAGCCAATTAACTAGTCTAAACACTATAGTTTGTCTCCTCAATACAAGTATGCTAGGCAAGGGGATAGATCAGTACAAGGACAAAACTCTTACCGGACCGCGCCCTCTTCTTACGGGGGCCTTACCTTTTAAGAACTTGCCTAAAAACATGTGGTGGAATAAAAATACTAGACAAGTCTGTCACTCTCTTGCTAGCTACCACAACAATCCGTGCAACAAGCGATAACTAAGGATAAGATAATGTATAAACACCACGCTTACACACAACTTAATACTTTGACTACGATCTATAATCAAAGAACCATATGATAGGCAATGATCGCATTTGGGAAAGGTCACAAGGATCACAGACTATTGATGTAAAGGCTATTAAAGAGCTATAGGATATAACAAGACTATAACAAGTATAGTAATGCTCAAAGTAAATACTAAGTAAAGTATGGAGAAAAGTAATATATTGAATAAGATAAAGTCTTACAAAGAAGGAAAGATACAAGAGCTATACCAGACTTCCCAGAAGACGACTCTGGAAATCCCGAGCATAGCTCGACTCAACTCTAACTCCCACTCTAGACTAACTCCTAGAACAATCTAAGGAATAGAGCTTGTAGGCTTCTTCACCATGTGTAGAAAGGGGGGGTATGAGCCTCTATTTATAGTGGGAGTGGAGTAGGGGCTACTCCATCGCCACATCGTCGATCCAAGAGGCTTCAAATCTCCACCCTTGGATCCAACCGCCTTAGAACTGACTTGGAATGGATGGATGTGATCTTCAACATGTGCTAATAGGTATGGCGGTTGGCAGGGTCTGAACCGACCAAGGGGGCAGTCGGCCGACCCCCCCTATGGCCTGTGGGCCATCCCCTGGTCTTCTAGATACAGCCCCACTGGTCAGGGACCAAGTGGGGGCTTGGTGGGCCTAGTAGGAATTCGGCTGACCCATCCTTAGGGTGTCTAGCCCACCTCGGCCTTCTAGGTACTGGTCCCACTTGTCATTAATGTTGGTTGCTTGTTCTGAAGTATTTGTCACGTTGATCTCCTTGGTGTGTGCCCATGGATCCATGTGCTTTGCTTGTGAGCTGTTGGGAGAAAGCACAGAGTGATCCAAGGGTTGGAATTCACTCTAAGGTGCTTCTCTTGGATCATCGCCGAGGGAGGAGAGCTGGTGGGCCCATAGGGTGGTCGGCCGACCCCCTATGTGGGCCCTACTGGATCTCCTTTGCTCCATTTCTTCAATCCTGCAATCAAACACTCCATGGACATGTGGAACTTGTTATTTGATAAAGTATGCTCATGATGTGTTTGTTTATCCTTGATCCTGAGGTTGTTGGTAGGTTTTTGGTTAAGTAAAAGTGTATCATTCTTGGTGCCAACAAGATCCCCCAAGCTTAACCTTGGCTCATCCTGAGCAAATAATCAAACTTAGGTCGATGGATCAGGAGTTGCTACTATGCTTCATAGTTCAAGAGTACTATATCTACAACAAACATACTTCTCTTTTGAATGGAAAAGTTAGCAATAAAGACTCACCCATATTACCTTAGTCCTCCATGGGGCGTGTAGCTTTATCCTTTGTCTTGGGAGGTTGAGAGATAGAACAACTTGACTTGCACACTAGTTTTCTCATTCTTTCACAAGTTTCATATTAGAGGTTTTGCAAAGTTTTGTAAAAGAAAACTTAGTGTTCCTCAAATGGTACTCTCGAGTCGCTCATAAGGTGTATGATTCCTCACCAAGGCACATATCAAAGTTTGCCTTCTTTTTCATCCTACTCTAAAGGCTTATGTGGAGCTTATAGGTTGGGATCAAAGATATAGCAAACTTACCTTGCTTATATTGTAAAGTCAAATTCCGGATCCAAGGAGAGAAATGACATACTCTTAGATCAAGATGTGCAAGTGTGTGGAAACATGGAAAATGATCAATACTCCTATATATGATCTCTCTTTCCTAACTTATTAATTTGAGACATAGCTATCTTTTTATTTTTCTATGAGCTTTGAAATGCTCATTCTTTTTTTTCATGAGCTTTGATGTGCTCATTATTTCTAAAATTTCGGACTTTGATGTGCCCCTATATTTTTCATAATCTTGCATAGTCTATGTCTCATTAACTAGCAACATACTAGAGAGAGAGTTTCTACTAGAGCATGGAGCATGAACTATGTGGGAAATGTAAGGCATGTTTCTGCGTACTTCCAGTGTAGAAGCAGCATATATATGTGGCGTGTAAGTGATCTTGATCTTGGGAGCATGATAAATCTCTCAACAAGTGTAACACCCTAAAATTTGAATTAGCAAATTAGGTTTTAATTTGAGTTAATTTGATTTAAATTGATTTAATTATAGCCATTTTTGTGCTCATGGAATTAAAGAAATAAAACTTAAACAAAAATTAACATTGCTAGGGTTAAATAACATGTTTGTGCATTGCATGCCTCTGCATATTTTCTCTTGTATTGTTTGATTTGCAAAGCTAAAAACCTATTTCGGAAACTTTTGGAAAAAATGTTTGGAAAATCAAAAAGAGAAGAAAAAGTATTGGAAAATCTTTTCCCTCTCCCTCCTTTCTTTTTCATCCTTTTAGCCCGTCGGCCTGCTCGGCCCAAAGCCAACCGGCTCCTTCTCTCCTTTCCTTTCCTACACATGGGCCACTCCCTCTCGGCCTAGCTCTTTCTCCGTGGCCCAGCTTCAACAGGCCGGCCCAGCCGCTGCTCGGGAGGCTCCTCCCCTCTCCCTCCTCTCGCTGACGCAGCAGCCCCGCTTGTCAGCTTCCCCTTCCTCCTTTCTTCGCATCGGACTCTGCCTCGGCAGAGCGACCGAATCGTGTTCGCCTCGCGTGCGGACGTAGGCTTACGGGACTCGCCTCTTGGCCTTGCTATAAATAGCGCTGACCCCCACGCGGTCGTCTCCATCTACTACCGAGCCATCTTGTCTCGGTTCAAGCCCTAGCCGCGGCATCGCCGCCTCGCGACTCCACCAAAGCAGAACACCGCCGCCAAAGCTCTCGCACCGTGATTCTTGCCACTGTGAGCCTAACCAAGCATCGCTTCGACATCGTGGAGTCACCGCGGCCATTCCTTCTTCTTTTCCTTCCTCAGTTTTGCTCAATCGGACTTGCCGTCGGTTTGCAGGGAACACCGAGCCGCTACTCTTCGTCGCCAGCCACCTCGGAGCCCCCTTGGCCTCCACCTTCGCCCCTGGTGAGTCCGAATTGCTCCCCTCATGCTCCCAGATCGATTCCCGAGGTAAATAGAGAACTCGAGCCCCTAAACCCCTTGCTCCATTGACCTTCTGGGCATGGCGCCGCCGTGAGCCTCATCTGCTCCGGCGGGAGCTCCTCTCTCTTCCACCCCGGTCTAATCGGGTCCATCCAGATGGGATCGGATGGATTAGGATCGAGCATACCCCTTTGTGGGTTTTCTTTCTAAAGAGACCTCTGGTTTTCATCAAATTAACCCGCCATCCCGTGCTGACTCAGTTAATCCAAATTTCCCGATTTGTTTTAATTCAATAAAGTTCAATCTTAACTTGCTCGTTTTAGATCCAAATCGACCCGTTCAAGTTGCGTTAGATCCATAATTTTATTCTCTATCCATTAGTATAGATTTCATCTATGTTAATAACTTTTGAAAGTCAATATTAGATTAATTCTTTTAATGCTTTAATATTGCTCTATAAAATCTTGTTTAATCCCTAGTTTATTTGTTTTAGATCCAATTAGAGTGAGTTTTGCGTCTATGTGATCGTAGTATTGTATAGATCTGTTGTATAATATTTTCAAAACCTCTTTATTGTTTATGGTGTAATGTTCTAATTAAATCTATGTTGCTTCGTGTATGATTGTTCGGATGATTGTGTGGTGGTGTTGATCGAGTTCAGCCGGTGAGATCTTTGTTGATCCTGAGTTCTTTGCAGAAGACCAGGAACCCCAGGAGCTTTGTGATCAAGGGAAGTATAACATGGGATCATCCTTGTTACCTATTCATCTTAATCAATCTAGTCATGTTGCATGTGTCTTAATTTGATTCCTATTTAGATCTATCATAGCTTTGTTATCCTTATTCCTTGTCACTAATGGGTTTCTATGCATGTGAGTAGCTTTGCTATGCTTTACATAAAGAATCTTGAATGAAATATTGACTAATGGATATATACAACGATGATTAAAACTGGCTTTTATAGCAACATTGAATAGGACCCCACTGTAGGGCAAAAGTTGGGACTTAAATGCAACCACGAGTGCTATATGGCTCTGGCTTTAGTCAAGTAAGAAAATTCGGACTAGTATGATTGTAGTTCGTGAAAGGCACCTTTGCATGGCCTAGGGTGGTTACCGCTTTAATGGTGCCATCGAGTAGGAGGCTTTACACACCCCTTTGCATTGGATCTGTAGGGTCTACTACATGTTAGAAAGGCCTTTTTGAAAGACTTCACAGTGTACCCTACCCGCTCACCTTGGCAGTGTTTTGGGATTGGCCGTCCCAGGCATATGGGCAACACGGCTTGTGGGTAAAGTGTGTAACCTCTGTAGAGTGTAAATCTATCATGATAGCCATGCTCACGGTCACGAGCGGCCTGGAAAACTCACAGTGTTAGAGATCATGTTGTTTAATTATTGATGATGATTATTATTCTTATCATGTGGTTATCAATTGGGTTATGCATTACTAAAGTTAATTGTTGCTAAAACTTGACCAAGTTAAAAGCAACCGCAGTAAGCCAGTGTGAGCCTTTTGAGCTTCATAACCCTGTGTTATTCTTGCTGAGTACTTTGAGTGCTCACCCTTGCTTTATCAACCTCATCAGATGGCTTTGAAGACCACCGTGAAGAGTACTAGGCTAGTGGTCAACCAGTCGACGTCCCTGTGAAGTGGTGCCTCTATGAGAGAGTTATCTATATTCCGCTGTTATTTGTATAAAACTATGTTTTGTTATGTAATAAGCACTCTGTAATGGTACTATTTAAAGATTTGTTGGCTTATGTGTGTGATTGATCTATGGGCGCACATAAGTTTTCGCATTCAATTTTATCCTTAAAATTGGGTGTGACAACAAGGGTCACAAAACATGACCAAACTCAACACAAAGTAAGCAGCTTATGTAGAAAGCTTATATCATGAAAGAGCATATATGGCTTTGGTAGGAATTTTCACCATTGAGGAACAAAAAGTGCTTTTATCATTTTAATAAATAAAACTCCGATAGTCATTCTTGCTTAGAACAATATTATAGCAGCTCTTATCTTGTCATATCATGTCTTGCAACCCACAAAAGTTTTAGGTTCATGATGGTTTATTTTAAGGCAAGTAATCCATACTTAGAGAAATATCAAGTTGTAAACTAAGTACTAGAGAAACATTTAGCAGAGCAACTATTCAGCATTTTCATAGGAGATATTAATATTCATGGAACATGTGAGAGCAGAGAGAAGTCTTTTTATTATTTTTATCAAATTCATTTTTTTAGATGCAAGCAAAGATAAGCAAGAAAAATGCATGAATTGTAAATGCTGAGATTAAAAACTTACCTTAGTGGGGGAGGGAATCTCCTCCAAGCTTATCCTTTGCTCAATATGGTGGTGGCAGATATGGATGCAGTTGCCACCATGAATCCCACTACCGATCTTGTTGCAATGCTTGGGTTTGTTCGGCAGTTTGCTAGATAATGTGTGTTTTCTCACCGTGCTCAACGTGTAGCTCATCAAAAGTATTGGTGAGATGATCCATTTGTTGTCGCCGTTCATGATTCTCCCTATCTCGTGTGGACAAGAAGGATGCTCGTGTCCTTGCGGACGTGGTGGTCGAGGAGGCATGTCACTAGAAGTGTGCATGGGATAGGAAGATGCATCGTCTTCCTCCTCACCAACAGCTCCTCGGGAAGGATCACCTTGCTCAAAATGAACAAAGTATAGCCCCTTTTGAGCTCTCCTGTCTACACCTGCAAAATCTCTTTGCCCAATTCCTTGATATAAATCAAGGGTTAGCTTATGGGTCCTATACAATTGACGTTTCCTAATTAGAAGAGGCACCTCAGTTGTATGGACACTATAAATCATTTTGAGTTCACCATTGGGATCCCTTTTTAGTATTTGAGAAGTTGTAAGAAATTCTTCTGAGATTACTGCCTCGTGAGCTGGGCTGTCTTCTGGTCGGTAGGCCGATAAGGTCCCTGGGGATATGCCAAGGTAATATCCCTAACAAGTTTCACTCCTCGTTTCGTACCGATTCTCGCTCGGCTCCAGGAGCTGTTTTTTTGACTCCGCCTGCCAAACGGCTAAAGGCGTTGGTGCTCCTTGTGCGAAGCTCCACGTTTCCCGCTGTCTGGAGCCACAGATGAGAGGAGGAGCCAAAAAACGAGCTTCACGCGGTTCCTTCATCCGTCTTAGTGGGCCCAGGCGAGAATACCCCTCCTCAAACCTTGAGGCTGGAGCACTGCTGCCGGCCGGACCATCGCGCCATCAGTCCACACAGCTTCGGGATAGACGCAGACTCAAGGTTGGAGCACAAGGTCGTCGTCTCACCCAGGCATGGTGGATAGCGGCGTGGCTGCACTGCTGCATGGGTAGGAAGGCGGCGCGGCGCGCAGAGGTACCAGAAGGCACATGACGTTCAGAGGTTGAAGATGAGGATTTTTTTTTAATTTTAACACTTTTTTAACTAAATTTAAATCTAACACCATTGCACTTTTTTATTTCTAACACTTTTTGCCGCTCCATCATCCACGGAGCGGCATTTCAACGTTACTGCTCCATGCATGGTGGAGCGGCAAGCATGCTAACTCACCAACGACTAGTCAAAGCGCGCGAGGTGGGCCCGCCCTTGCCGCTCCATGATCTGCGGAGCGATAGGGCTGCCGCTCCTCCAGCCATGGAGCGGCAACCCTGCCACTCCGTAGATCATGGAGCGGCAAGGGTGACACCCGTGAACCATTATGTACTTGGCCGTTTCCCTCTCTCCTTCTCTCTCTCTTTCTCTCTCGCATTTGTTGCTGCTGCTGCCCTGAGCCCGACGCGCACGCCGCCGCCCGCCGCCTGCCTCGCTCGTCGGCCGCCCCACCAGCGGCCCCAGCGCGGCCGCCCCGTCCCCCTGTCGCCCCACCAGCGGCCCCAGCCCGGCTCCCGCCTCTCCCTGGCAAGCGCCCCGGCCTCCGCCCCTCCCGGCCGGCTCCCCGGAAGCCTCCCCGGCTAGTCCTCTCTTTGCAAAGGTATTTTTTTTATTTTATTGCTTGTTAGTTTAGAATGTTTATTTGTGGATTAACTAGTTTAGTGTTTTGATAAAGTAGTTAGTGGCCTTATATATTAGTTAGGTTAGTGGTTTTATAGATTAGTTAGAATAGTTAGTGGTGAGAGCCCCGAAGTTTGGTTTTGAGTAATTGATGAAACTTACCTAAGTACTAACCTTGATCTCTAAGTGTGAATCATGAGATAGGTTGGTACATGCCATGTGGAGCTAATGGATCAAAGGTGTGGATTGCAAGGCTCTAGCATGGTGGAGGTGAAGTGCAAAGGAAAATGGTGTGAAGGCAAAGGTGAAACTAGGAACCATTTTCGGTTTGGTGATCAAGACACCATAGAGGGTGTGATCACATTTAGGATAGATAGCTGTACTATCAAGGAGGGAGCTCTCGTGTTTGATTACGGTTATCATGTGCCACTAGGTTCTTTGCATTGCATATAAAATTAGTTGAACTAGTGAAACAACCAACTAATCCCAAGATAAATGTGAACTAAAAGCTAACACACGTGCAAAAGTGTTGAGATCACTTAGTGTTAGCCTCTTGGAAGCTTGGGAGAAGTTGGTGAAGTGTTTGGGCAGAGAAAGGCAGTCCGGACGCAAGGTCTAGACGCTAGGGTATATGCTGTCCGGACCATGGAGCATGCGTCTGGAAGCAAACCCTAGGCAGAGCTGTCGGTGAAAAGGAGTCCGGACGCTAGGTGTTGACCGGAGCTGAGCTCCGGACTCATGTCCGGAGAAGCGTTTCTCTTTGTTGGTTCTAAAGAAAGGATCCGGACACAACTGATGGTCTGGTCAGGGGCTCCGGATGCACGTCCGGAGGTGCTGGTTGCTCTCGGGCACTCTCGGGTTCTCGGGAATTTATTTCCGGACGCTGGGAACAGCAAGTCCGGACCCTGTGAACAGTTGCGTCCGGAGATGCGTGGCGCGCGGCGGTGAAGGCGCGAAAGGAGCCGTTTGAATCGGCAGGTGACCGGACGCAGGTGTGTTGGTTCGGATGGCGCGTTGCGCGCGTCCGGAGGCCGCGTCCGGAGTGGCAAACACAGAGTTTGGCACTCAGCTGGTGAAGGGTCCGGACGCGGCCTATGGTCTGGACCCCCTGTGAAAAGCGCGTCCAGAGTACGTGCAGAGGTTGTGTTTTTGGGTGGAAATGGCTAGTGTGTTGGTAAGGGCTATATATTGTAGTATGGCCGGCCCAAGGGGCACTCTCTTGTACATTTTCATCACTCACACGCTAGTGCTCATATGTGAGAGCCTCCACCACTCATCTCTTTGATACACTTGCTAATTTCATGAGAGATTGAGTGAACCAAGTGCATTGCTTGTTTGATCGCATACTAGTGGCACTTGCTGATCGTCGTCGTCGCGGGAGTTCTTGTTATTCTTGGAGGTTGCCACCTCCTAGACGGCTTGGAGCAACGAGGATCGTTGAGCGGAGGAAGGTGTTTGTCTCCGGCTTCGATCGGTGGATTGTGAGGGGTTCTTGAACCTTCCCCATGGTAGTTCACAAAAGGTATCTCTAGTGGATTGCTCGTAGCTTGTGGATCCCTATCTTGTGTTGGTTTTGCGACACCCGGTGACAGGTTTGGCGTGTGATGCCAATTAGTGCGTGAACCTCCAAGTAGGTGTATCGCTACAACGAGGACTAGCTTGTTGGCAAACAAGTGAACCTCGGTAAAAAATATTGTGTCTCATTGTCTCTCTACCGAGGATTCATCTTGTGATTGATTGATTATCTCTTTGGCATTCTCTTCGCGATGGTATAATCTTCCTATCTCTAGCTTTACATTACTTTCTTTACATCCTTGCAAAGTAGAGCCTCTAGCTTACCTTGTGTAGCTTTATCTACTAACACTAGTTTTCTAGCTCTTGTGTGTGACATAGGATTTATCTTGCTAGAAACTAGATTTGTGGTAGGTGGCTTGCCGACCCTAGTAGTGCTAGTGCAAACTTGCTTACGCCGTGTTTTGTTCTAACAAGTTTGCCTAAGTGTTGTTGTAGAAAATTTTAATAGGCTATTCACCCCCCTTCTAGCCATATCTAGACCTTTCAAGTGGTATCGGAGCCGGTACACTGTTTTTACAAGGCTTAACGTCCCACGGTGTTAAAATGCCTCAAATCAACAACACCAAGAGGCCACCCAAGTTTGATGGCACTAATTATAGCTATTGGAAGGCATTGATGACCACCCATATCAAATCAATCAATCGGAAGATATGGTTGGAGGTTGACAAGAAGTTTGAGGTAGCTAATGAGGAGGCACCTACCGCGGCCGAGGAGGAGAAACTCTAAAACAATGACATTGCTTTGAGTGCCATCCATGAAGCAATCTCAAGAGAAGTGTTTGAACAAATCAAGAATATTGAGAGAGCTCACGATGCATGGAAGAAGCTAGAAGGGTCATATGAAGGGACTCAATCCATGAAGGGGGCCAAGGCATACATCTTGAAGGAGAAGTTTGCAAGCTTCAAGATGAAGGAAGATGAGAATGTGTCGGAGATGTTCAATAGGCTTGAGGTGCTTGTCAATGACCTCAAGTCACTTGGAGAGAATGTGGAGAACAAGGACTTCTCATTCAAATTTTTGAGGAGTCTTCCCTCAAGATTTGAGATGTTAGTCACTCTATTGGTGAGAAATGGATTGGACACAATGACACCGAAGCAAGTTCTTGGTGAGGTGATTACCGATGACACCTTTAGAGAGGACAAGGACAAGATAAGAGAAAACAAGGAGAAGAAGGATGAGAAGAAAGATGGGAAGAAGAAGAGTGTGACATTCAAAGCCACATCATCATCAAGAGGCAAAGCAAAGTGTGATGAATCAAGCAATGATGAGAGCTCAAGCCAAAGTGATGATGATGAAGAAGAAATGGCTCTGTTTGTCAAGAAATTTGGCAAGTTCATGAAGAAGAAGGGCTATAGAGCAAGAAGGAAGAAGAGCTCACACAAGTTCAATGAAAAGGATAGAAGATGCTTCAAGTGAAATAGCAAGGATCATCTCATTGCAGATTGCCCTCACCATAGTGACAATGAAGATGAGAAGAAAGGCAAGAAGAAAGAGAAGAAGGAGAAGAAAGAGAACAAAATGTTTCTCAAGAAGAACAAGAAGGAAGGATCATATGTTGTCACTTGGGATAGTGATTCCTCAAGTGATGATGACTCAAGTGATGATGAGAAGAGATCAAGCAAGAAGAAGGCTCTTGCAAGCATTGCTATGAAGAACAAGATCTCTCTCTTTGACACTCCATCGACTTGCTTCATGGCTCGGTCCACTAAGATACAATCCAATGATGAGAGTGATTCTAGTGATGATGATGATGATGAACCCACTAAAGATGAACTAATTGAAATATTGGAAGATGCTAAGACTCACTTTGACATCAAGAGAAAGGAGTGTAAAGCATTGCGGAAAGAGCTCCAAGCTCTCAAGCAATCCTTTGATGAGCTAAACCGCTCTCATGAGAGGCTAGAGGATGCCCATGAGAAGCTTGGCAAAGCTCACTCTAAGCTTGAAAAAGCTCACTCATCTCGTTGAACAAAAGGAGAAAGAACATGTTTCAACAAGTAAGATGGGAACAACTTGTGATATAATCAATGAATCTTTCTATGAACCCATCATCATCACCCTAACTAACCCTTCTTGTAGCACTTCTAACTCTACCTCTTCTACTAGTGATGGATTCACTTGTGATGCTTCACTAATGGTTGAGAATGAGACCCTTAAGAAGGAGGTTGGTAAGCTCACTCTAGCCTTTGGCAATGCCTATGGTGGAGATGCCCGCTTGCTTAAGTGCTTGGGTAGCCAAAGGTTCTCCCTTTGCAAAGAGGGACTTGGCTATACCCCCAAGAAAGGCAAGGTGGCCTTTGTAACTCCAAAGCCTCACTTTGTGAAGAGCAATGGCCGGTTTTGCTGAAGTTGCAAGCAAGTAGGGCATGATGAGCAATATTACAAACTAAATCTAAGCAAGATAAAATTTACAAGTGCATCTATTCTCTTTGATTCTAGTTATGTGCTTACCAAGGGCAAGAAAGGTGTGATTGCTAAGTACGTGGGTACACCCAATGAGAGCTCAAAGAAGAAAGCTATTTGGGTGCCTAAGTCCTTAGTCACTAACTTTGGAGGACCCAAGCAAGTATGAGTACCTAAGAAGAATTGAATTGTTTTGTAGGTCAATTATAAAGCCGGAGGGAGGCATTGGGTGCTTGATAGTGGGTGCACTCAACATATGACCGGAGATTCAAGAATGTTCAACTCTATCAAGCCAAATGATTGCAATAGGGTTGATTCTATCACATTTGGTGACAATGGCAAAGGCAAGGTCAAAGGGCTTGGTAAGATTGCAATATCCAATGACATGAGCATATCCAATGTGTTGCTAGTAGAGAGCTTGAACTTCAACTTGCTATCCGTAGCTCAACTTTGTGATCTTGGCTTCAAATGCATATTTGGAGTTGATGATGTAGAGATCATAAGTGTAGATGGCTCTAACTTGATTTTCAAAGGATTTAGATATGAGAATCTATACTTGGTTGATTTCAATGCTAGTGAAACTCAATTGTCAACTTGCTTGCTATCCAAATCTAGCATGGGTTGGTTATGGCATAGAAGACTTGGTCATGTTGGAATGAGGCAATTGAACAAGTTAGTCAAGCATAATTTAGTTAGAGGCTTGAAGGATGTGGTCTTTGAAAAGGATAAGCTATGTAGCTCTTGTCAAGCTGGTAAACAAGTTGGAAACACTCACCCTAGCAAGAGTATGATGAGTACTTACAAACCATTTGAGCTCTTGCACATGGACTTGTTTGGACCAACCTCATATACAAGCATTGGAGGAAACAAATATGGCTTTGTGATAGTTGATGACTTCACTAGATATACATGGGTATTCTTCTTGAGTGACAAGAGTGACACATTTGATACATTCAAGATCTTTGTCAAGAGATGTCAAAATGAATTTGAAACAACTATCAAGAATGTGAGAAGTGATAATGGTAGTGAGTTCAAGAATACAAGAGTTGATGAGCTATGTGATGAATATGGAATCAAACATCAATTCTCGGCCAAGTATACACCTCAATCAAATGGGCTTGTTGAGAGGAAGAATAGGACACTCATTGATATGGTAAGATCTATGCTTAGTGAATACAATGTGACTGATTCTTTTTGGGCCGAAGCTATCAACACGACTTGCTACTATAGCAACCGACTCTATTGTCACAAGATGCTTGAGAAGACACCTTATGAGCTATTGAATGGAAGAAAGCCAAATATTGCATACTTTAGAGTGTTTGGTTGCAAATGCTATATCTTGAAGAAAGGTGCAAGATTGAGAAAATTTGAGAAGAAATGTGATGAAGGCTTCCTACTTGGTTACTCAACTACAAGCAAAGCATATAGAGTTTGGAATCTTACTCATGGCGTAGTTGAGGAGGTACATGATGTGGAGTTTGATGAAACACAAGGCTCTCAAGATGAAAGTGACAATCATGATGATGTGAGAGGTGAACCATTGTGATGAGGGTATGGGTGTCCCGATCTTTCGGTGGAGATTGATAACTACGATTTGACTGGAGAGACGTTCACGATCCCACTACAACCATCCAAGGATGCTGCGCCTTAGTGATCGATACACCAAATCCAGCGGTTGCTCATGATCTTGCGGATCACAACCAACCAAACCACTAGGGTTATTCCTGCAAGCAATCTAAGAACAAGCAAGAACAAGTAGAACAAGCACTCAATTGCAAATAAGAGATGAAGGATCAGATGTGATACACATGAAGGTGGGGTTCCGAATCAAGTAGAACGGATGGTCTAGTCGACACACATGTCTACAAGGAAGTAGCAGCAGCTAAACTTTCATCTAAACAAAACCCAATCTGTTTGTGGCGGCTCTAGGGGATATAAGGAGGAGGGAGGACGACCACAAGGATCCTGGTGTCATCCTACAATGCTAGGATGAGTCCCTAATGGACTCAACTTGATACACGGGCCATCGGCCCAAAATAGGGTGACGCAGCACTGTTGCCAGAAAAGATCTTGATATTAAATTGTCTACTGCGCATGCATCTGATTGGATATAGGTATGAGTCCGGACCCATTGGAAAGTAGACTTGATAAGCTTTCCAAAAAGTGCTAGAACGTCCCAATCGGAGTCCGTATGAAGTCGTGGCAACCGTCGCAAGTTTGGACTCTTATGTAGTCCGAATTGAACTTCCAAAACTTGTTGGACTTGGACTCTTTGTTTCCTTGGATCCAAAGTGACGTGGTGGCCTGGTGGAGGACGTTAGGAACACTTGGATTTGGTCCTCAATCAACTTCATTGATCATCCATGCTTTCCATATGCAATCTAACTCTTCCTTGATCCATGTAAGCAATTCTGAAAATGACAATATACACACTTTGTGGTGCAGCACCAATTCATCAAATGTAACAATAATAAACCTCATATAGAATGGTTTCACCTTTGGTATAGAAGTGGTTGGCATGGTCATATCTAAGCCTGTGATGTCCTCATCACATTGGCCAATGCAATGAAGAACATAGATATTGGGGACATTAGGCTGAGGCAAGTGGATTTAGAGCAAGACAATGACTATCAAGTGCATGCTCCATCCAATGAGCAATCCAATGACAATCAAGCTAGTTCATCCTCTCCAACTCAAGATCAACAAGAAGCTAGTTCATCATCTCAATCCAATGACCAACCAAGTACATGCAATCAACTTCCAACACTCCAACCTACATCTATTGCAAGGGATCATCCTTTGGATCATATTATTGGAGATAGCACAAGAGGTGTGCAAACAAGATCAAGATTGGCTTCATTTTGTGAACATTACTCCTTTGTGTCATCCATTGAGCCAACGAAGATTGAAGAAGCTTTGCAAGATATTGATTGGGTGAATGCTATGCATGAAGAGCTCAACAACTTCACTAGAAATCAAGTTTGGGGACTAGTTGAGAGACCAAAGAACCACAATGTTATTGGCACAAGATGGGTCTTTCGCAACAAACAAGATCAAGATGGCATAGTGGTGAGGAACAAAGCAAGACTAGTTGCACAAGGGTACACTCAAGTAGAGGGTCTTGACTTTGGAGAAACATATGCACCAGTGGCAAGGCTAGAAGTAATAAGGATTCTATTGGCTTATGCTTGTGCCCACAACATCAAGATCTATCAAATGGATGTGAAGAGTGCATTTCTCAATGGGTACATCAATGAATTGGTATATGTTGAGAAACCACCCGGATTTGAAGATGACAAGAAACCCAACCATGTGTACAAGCTTAGAAAGGCATTGTATGGTTTGAAGCAAGCACCTAGAGCATGGTATGAGAGGTTGAGGGACTTTCTCCTCTCTAAGGGATTCATTATGGGCAAGGTTGATACTACCCTCTTCAGCAAGAAGATTGGCAAGGACTTGTTTGTGTTGCAAATCTATGTGGATGACATTATCTTTGGATCAACCAATCAAGAGTTTTGTGAAGAATTTGGCAACATGATGGCAAATGAGTTTGAGATGTCTATGCTTAGAGAGCTTAGTTACTTCCTTGGTCTTCAAGTCAAGCAAATGAAGAATGGAACATTTGTAAGTCAAGGCAAGTATATCAAGGACATGCTCAAGAAGTTCAATCTAGATGAAGCAAAGTCAATTAGCACACCAATGGGAACAAATGGAAACTTCGATAGTGATGCTAGTGGCAACATGGTAGATCAAAAGCTATATAGATCAATGATTGGTAGCTTGATCTATGTGACCGCATCAAGACCGGATGTCATGTTTAGTGTATGCATGTGTGCAAGATTTCAAGCTTCTCCAAGAGAGAGTCATTTGAAGGCCACAAAGAGGATATTGAGATATTTGAAGCATACACCAAATGTTGGGTTGTGGTATCCTAAAGGATCAAACTTTGAGTTAATTGGATACTCCAACTCGGACTATGCGGGTTGCAAAATAGAAAGGAAGAGCACATCGGGCACTTGTCAATTGCTTGGAAGATCACTTGTCTCATGGTCATCAAAGAAGCAAAATAGTGTGGCACTCTCTACCGCCGAAGCTGAATATATTAGTGCGGGGAGTTGTTGTGCACAAATACTTTGGATGAAAGCTACTTTGAATGATTTTGGAGTCAAATTCAAGAAAGTGCCATTGCTATGTGACAATGAAAGTGCAATCAAGATAACTAACAACCCGGTTCAACACTCAAGAACAAAGCATATTGATGTCCGCCACCATTTCATTAGAGATCATCAATTGAAAGGGGGCATTTCAATAGAGAGTGTGGGCACCGATGGTCAATTGGCCGATATCTTCACCAAGCCACTAGATGAGAAAAGGTTTTGCAAGCTAAGGAATGAGTTGAACATACTTGATTTCTCCAATATGAGTTGATGCACCCCCACTTATATGACATGCCTCTACTTCGACAAAGCAAGGTACAAGTTGTTTTGAGAGCATTCATGCATACTTTGCTAGGACTTGTGTAGAGCATATAGACATCACTCATGCTTCTAGGCTCATTCATGAAAACCAAAATGAATTTGATGCTTATATGGTACCACTATTGCTTCTATGACTTGATATGATCTAGTGGTAGCATATGACATGTTGATGGGCTTGCAATCCTAGTGTTTGATCTATGTCTATGAGCTTAAGTGTTTAATTCAACATAGACAAGATAACCATCCTTGCATGTGTGAACAAGCTTGTCTGGTTTAAACCGAATTAAATATCTTGGGCAAGTAGCTTAGTTCAAACCAAAGTTGAAAATCTTTCACCCTATCTCACACTAAGGGGGAGTAAAACTTGAATATCTATAATTGGTCCCACCTTTTTATGTCAATTGGATGAAAAAGGGGGATAAATTGTGGAAATGATATAAAATTTGACCAAAAGAGGAGCAATGTGTAAGGGGGAGAAATTGAAAGATAAAGGGGAGAAAATGAAAAATCTTTTTGAAAAGAATACACAAATAGGGGGAGTAAGCTCATGAACACCTTGTTGCATTTGAGTGCTTGCATCCTCATATGTATTGATTGCACAAGTACTTAAATTCCAATTTTTATGCTTGTGTAATCAATATGGTGCTTGCTAGTGATACAAATTGAATGATGATTGATCAACTAGCATGCATAGGATGGTAAGCTAGATGTGTGTACTTTTCAAGAGGTATCTAGAAACCTTGCTCTTAATGTTGATCTCACGGGGTTTCTAGCTTTGACTTGATCTCTAGCTTATCATGGTGCTAAGGGTGATTCTAATTCCGCACTCCGATGGTATCACACTTCAAAGGTCTACTCTTAAACCTTAGCATCATTTGGTAGCTATTTACTCTCCCACATTGTCTATCCATGCATATGTGCCAACTTGAACCAAACTCTAGAAGCACATATGTAGGGGGTTACCAAACCGAATTTGTGTGACTTGTCCAAAATTTAAAATCTTTGATCAAAATGCTTGGACAAGCAACTCAAGTTCAAAATGATTATATTTCATATGTTTATGGAAAGGTTGTCATAAATTACCAAAAAGGGGGAGATTGAGAGCCCCATGGTTTGGTTTTGAGTAATTGATGAAACCTACCTAAGTACTAACCTTGATCTCTAAGTGTGAATCATGAGATAGGATGGTACATGCCATGTGGAGCTAATGGATCAAAGGTGTGGATTGCAAGGCTCTAGCATGGTGGAGGTGAAGTGGAAAGGAAAATGGTGTGAAGGCAAAGGTGAAACTAGGAACCATTTTCGGTTTGGTGATCAAGACACATTTAGGATAGATAGCAATACTATCAAGGAGGGAACTCTCGTGTTTGATTACGGTTATCATATGCCACTAGGTTCTTTGCATTGCATATAAAATCAGTTGAACTAGTGAAACAACTAACTAATTCCAAGATAAATGTGAACTAAAAGCTAACATACGTGCACAAGTGTTGAGATCACTTAGTGTTAGCCTCTTGGAAGCTTAGGAGAAGTTGGTGAAGTGTTTGAGCAGAGAAAGGCAGTCCGGACGCAAGGTCCGGATGCTAGGGTATATGCTGTCCGGACCATGGCGCTTGCGTCCGGAAGCAAACCCTAGGCAGAGCTGTCGGTGAAAAGGAGTCCGGACGCTAGGTGTTGACCGGAGCTGAGCTCCGGACTCGCGTCCGGAGAACCGTTGCTCTCTGTTGGTTCTGAAGAAAGGATCCGGAATCATGTGATGGTCCGGTCGGGGCTCCGAATGCGCGTCCGGAGGTTCTGGTTACTCTCGGGCACTCTCGGGTTCTCTGGAATTTATTTCCGGACACTGGGAACAGCGAGTCCGGACCCTGTGAACAGTTGCGTCTAGAGACGCGTGGCGCGCAATGGCGAAGGTGCGAAAGGAGCCGTTTGAATCGGCAGGTGACCGGACGCAGGCGCGTTGGTCCAGACGGCGCATTGCGCGCGTCCGGAGGCCACATCCGGAGTGGCAAACAGAGAGTTTGGCGCTCAGCTGGTGAAGGGTCCAGACGCGGCCTATGGTCCGGACCCCTTGTGAAAAGCGCATCCGGAGTACGTGCAGAGGTTGTGTTTTTGGGTGGAAACGGCTAGTGTGTTGGTAAGGGCTATATATTGTAGTATGACCGGCCCAAGGGGCACTCTCTTGCACATTTTCATCACTCACACACTAGTGCTCATTTGTGAGAGCCTCCACCACTCATCTCTTTGATACACTTGCTAATTTCATGAGAGATTGAGTGAACCAAGTGCATGGCTTGTTTGATTGCATACTAGTGACACTTGCTAATCGTCGTCGTCGCGGGAGTTCTTGTTATTCTTGGAGGTTGCCACCTCCTAGACGGCTTGGAGCGACGAGGATCGTTGAGCGGAGGAAGGTGTTTATCTCCGGCTCCGATCGGTGGATTGTGAGGGGTTCTTGAACCTTCCCCCCGGGAGTTCGCAAAAGGTATCTCTAGTGGATTGCTCGTAGCTTGTGGATCCCTATCTTGTGTTGGTTTTGCGACACCCGGTGACAGGTTTGGCGTGTGATGCCAATTAGCGCGTGAACCTCCAAGTAGGTGTATCGCTACAACGAGGACTAGCTTGTTGGCAAACAAGTGAACCTCGGTAAAAAATATTGTGTCTCATTGTCTCTCTACCGAGGATTCATCTTGTGATTGATTGATTATCTCTTTGTCATTCTCTTCGCGGCGGTATAATCTTCCTATCTCTAGCTTTGCATTACTTTCTTTACATTCTTGCAAAGTAGAGCCTCTAGCTTAGCTTGTGTAGCTTTATCTAGTAACACTAGTTTTCTAGCTCTTGTGTGTGACATAGGATTTATCTTGCTAGAAACTAGATTTGTGGTAGGTGGCTTGCCGACCCTAGTAGTGCTATTGCAAACTTACTTACGCCGTGTTTTATTATAACAAGTTTGCCTAAGTGTTGTTGTAGAAAATTTTAATAGGCTATTCACCCCCCTCTAGCCATATCTAGACCTTTCAAGTGGCCTTATATATTCTTAAGTGGCCTTATATATTAGTTAGTTAGTTATTGCTTTTATATATACCGTTGTTAAGTGACTTTATATATATTAGTTAGTTAGTTCGATCAATTTATATTGAGTAAATTGTTAGATTAGTACATTAGTATATTTATGTAGATTGTAGATAGATTGATAGGCTTTGGTGGAATGATTTTGTAGATGGATTGTTATGTTCGAGTTTTCTATGGTGGCAGTGTTAGGAAACAAGATGGTGTGTTTGAGGATATGGAAGAGGAGTTAGAATGGTTTGATGAACCACCGACCTTCATTGACCTTTGTGCCCGATTGAGTTCAAAGTTTGGCGGTGATTTCACAATTAGGGGCAGATTTGAGAGTGGGACAAAATTTTCAAACTATGGTTTGATGCCCTTGTCTGCCCCTGTTCACTGGACCCGCTATATTAGGATCCTCCAAAGTTGTAATGCACACATGGCTGAGGTGGTTGTTGAGAATGGCTATAGGTTGGACGATGTTGCTAAGGGTGTTGGAGGTGGTGACGGAGAATTTGGTGTACAAGGAGATGAAACTCCAGATAACGTGGATATGGACGGTCAGTTGACGCAGGAGCAGTTTGATACACATGAAGAAGGTCGTATAAACGACGATTATGACGTGAGGGGGTTTGAACATGAAGAGGAGGAGCAGGCTGAAGAGGAGAGGATCCCTGATGTTGTTACCAGTGATTCTGAGTCTGAGGATGAAGGGGGTACATCTGCTCAGAGCACACATGTGCTTCCTAATGCAGTTCCTATTCATGCTATGCCCTCATATGTTCCTGTTTTGGCACTTCATGCAATGCCGACTCCTGCACGCTAGTCCATCAATTACCAGAGGGTGGTGCACCCTATTATGATCCCTGGGGTAGGATTAGCGAACCACATCAGTATGTTCCACCTCCCCCTTACACATAGAATGAGCTAATGCAGTTGAGTGATGGTGGTATACCTTTTACTAGCGTTCCAAACTACAGAGATGTCAGCATGACAGATATGACAGTTTGTGACACGGGTTTGCAGATGTGCAGGCAGTCAATTCATAACCCTCATAACCTCATCCTTAGTAAGGGCATGGTCTTCAATACAATGTCAGAAATGAAGTTTTTTCTTCAGGACTATGCTGTGTTTCACCACAGAACTTACGTATTCTGACAAGGAGTTAAGGTATCACATTATCTGTAAAGCAGGTTTCCCATGAATGTGGATGCTTACTACAAGGAAGAAGCATGATGGCAAGTGGAGGATAAGTACAGTGGTCCAACCCCACACATGCTTGTCTAACAGCGGGAATGAATATCATCCATAGCTCACTACATGTTATTTTGGTCGACGTATTCTGTCTATCGTTGACAAGGACAACGATGTCTCAGTGTCAATGTTACAGGTGAACATATTTAACCTTGTTCAGTATCATGTGAAGTACGACAAGGCTTGGCATGCTAAGCAGTTTGCACTTGTGATCCGATGGGGTAGTTGGGAGGAGGCATACAACCGTATACCCCAAATATTGAGTGCAATGCAATTCTACAACCCAGGCATAATGTCTGAGGCCTCTGCAGAACCCAGTGAGGCATGTACTAGACCGGGTTTTTTGGTTGTTCGCACAGACGGAGTGGGCTTTCCAGTTCTGTAGGCCTATGATACTTATTGATGGCACTTTCCTCATCAGAAAGTACAGGGGCACTTTGATGATGGCTGCTGCTGTTGATCCTAAGAATTAGATAGTTCCCCTTGCCTTTGCTTTGGTAGAGGGAGAGAACAATTCGTCGTGGTCATGGTTCATGAGGCTTCTACGTACCCGGGTCCTTGGTGTATCTCGCACCATATGTGTGATCTCAGACCAGCATGTAGGTATTCTTCATGCTGCCAATGAGTATATCGAAGGATTCCCGCCCATAGTGCATAGATGGTGCATGCGTCATTTTGGCGCTAATTATTGGCAGCGACAGAGGAAGAAGGAGGTATGGAGAAGGTTAAGGCACTATGTAATGTACGTACAAAGTCTCGGTTCGAGGAGACATTGAAAGAGCTAGACAAGGTAATGAACGAAGCCGACAAGACATGGTTATATAACCAGATGGAACAAAAGGAAAAGTGGGCAATAGCATTTGACGAGGGTGGATTTAGGTATGGCATCATGACCACCAATGCGTCCGAGTCTTTCAACCATGTCTTTCGTGGAGTACGAGGGTTGCCAGTATCAGGTATTGTTGAATTCTCGTTTGTCAAGTGCAACAAATATTTTGTGAAGAGGTGGCAGCTTGCGCAAAGAGATATACTTGAGTCCGGGGTGTGGGGAAAGGCAGACGCTGAATATATTGAGGAGGAAAAAGGCTTTTCCAAGTAGCAGATCGGTGAGCCGACCGGGTTGATTTAGAGAAAGTTGAGTGCAGTTGTAACGTCCCACAGATCATGCACGCCCCTTGCTCTCACATGATATCAGCCTGTAAGATGCGAGGCTATGACTACCTGTATACGAGATATATGTCTCCATTGTGCCTCCGGTCAAACACCTTAAAAGTATGGGAGAAGAGTTTTGAGCCATATCTTGACCCTTCGCAGTGGGCCCCATTTCATGGACCTCAGTATGCCACTAATCTAGACCTTAAGAAGTTAGGGAAGGGTAGAAGAAAGAAGAAGCGTCTAAAGGGAGACATGAACGCTATGAGAGGGTACGGTGATGACAGGTATGGAGGGGGAGACTTCAATGAGACACGTGGTCAAAATTTGTGCTCCATTTGCAAACTACCATGTCATAAGGCTAACATGCATAGAGGATCTGGGAAACAGGTCCATTTATATTACTTTCTTGAAATAATATATGTTGTTTAGTTCAATTAGTACTTAGCCAACATATTAGTTTATATTATGATTTAAATTTGTTATTATGTTCATATTATGTTTGAACTTGCACTAACTTGTTTTAAATGTATGGCAAACAGGATGGCTCCAGTTCAGCACCAGGAGCACGCGCTCCTTGAGTGTGAGTACGACAAGGACCACCGGGGTCCTTACCATGAGTACGGCAACATGAACGAGCCCATGGTGGTTATGAGGCCACGCACTCACACCCAGTAGCTTCAGTGGGACGAGCGTTTCGTGCCTTACATACGGCGTGCCAGCTTCATCGAGATAGTACATGTGCTACTACATGACCTTCCAACACTAAACCCCGCACTTCTTTCAGCAGCTATTGACAGGTAACAATACCATCTCTTGTTCTTTTACATCAATCACTGTAATTGGCGCAGCTCACTTAGTTTTATTTTGGTGCATAGATGGAGGCCCGAGACTCACACGTTCCACCTTCCTTGTGGGGAGATGACCGTCACACTAGAGGATGTGAAGGTAATTATGGGCCTTCGTATTGGTGACCTCTGTGTCACTGAGATCATGGACAACGATAACTGGAGGGAGAAGGTGGCTGACTTTTGTGGCCACCTTCCCGCGGATGATGAGCAAGCAAAGAAGCATAACTAAGCAGCTAAATGGTCCTTATTTGGAAAAGATGTTTCACATCGGTACCCTCTAATTGTCTTGAAAATATGTAGGAAAACGTCAGGTGTCACCTCATAGTGGCTTATCGAAAGGTTCAGCGATCCACTTGACGAAGATGTTGCGGAGGATACAGTGGAAAGGAGAGCTTGGGTGTGGTTGTGGCACTTCCTTGGTACTTTCTTGTTTCCTGACGCGTCTGGTAACGTGGTAAGCTGGATGTTCTTGGACATACTACGCCAACCATGGGATATCATTGCCGGCTACAGTTGGGGTAGTGTTGTTCTTGCGTGGACGTACAGGCAGTTCTGTAATGCCTGTCATTGCATTGCCCATAACCCCTCACTAGGGGGTTGCTCCTACCTCCTCCAAATGTGGTTATGGGAGAGGTTTCCTGTGGGGTGGCCCAAAATACCTCAACACCCTGTAAGTAATTTAAGATATTATGTAACTTGGAATTCATTTTTTTTGCACATAATGACTAAGACTATATTGTAATGCAGGGTTGGGATGCCGATGATGCAATGCCCACAGCTTTGTGGATTTGGAGTGAAATCGAGCTGGTCACCGGAAATGCAGAACGCAAGTACATTGAGTACACCGACCTGTTTGATACCATAACACACCTACAGGTTTGTTCAATAAGTTAATTTCTATGCTTTGTATTGTTTGCAAAATATTTTAATTCTAACTGAGTTTTTGATATTATGTGTAGGTCACCTGGGAGCCTTGGGACAGTGCCGAGTATCGTGAGTTGCTCAGTCCATGGTGTTGGGAAGAGAAGGACAAATTTTTGTGCGATGTCCCACTAATTTTCTTCCATTTGGTTGAGATGCACTATCCCTACAGGGTATGCAGGCAGTTTGGCAGACTGCCGGGCGTCCCACCACCACTGTACTCCACTAGCTAGCAGCTGCATAGGTATTGTACACCACATTCCCTACATTTTTTGAGTTAGAATGTTCCCTAATTATTTTTTGTCGGCTCCAACTAACCATACATTTTCTGCAGTACTGATCGCAGGTTGAGGATGAAGGAAAAGGACTGGCGTGTCATACGCGTAGAGTACATGGAGAGGTGGGATAGGCGGGAACGAGTACCGTTTAATCAGGGGAAGCCACACGACCCACACGTCTTCAACGAGTACCTCAGGTGGCTTCACAGGTCCACATGTACCCATTTGAAGCCGCCTTACAGGGAGCGCGCTCTTCGTGAAGGCTCTGATGGCGACATCGTCGAAGATGCGTACGATCGAGCGACTCTAGATGGGAGGCAGCCACAGAGAGCCCCACTTCAGAGATATGTGGTAAGTTTTACCAGCATTCATTCATTGTTATTTTTATAAAATCAAAACTGGCAGCAATCAGTTGATAATCTTGTTTTTGTAAATAAGCTACAAAATTGGCGCAATTGTCTGACGCAATGGAGAAGGCTCTATACGAGGAGCGCAACCAGAAGAATCATGAAGGTGGCGCGCTACAGACATTTGTGCATGTAAGCATAAAATTCTAATCTCTGTTTCTTGTACTCACAAATGCAGAAAAATATATGTTAACTGAAGTTGAGCTGCATGACCACTAACTGGGTGCCTCCGTATATGCCTCCTCGTCCTTCTCGTGCCTCAACTTCTGACTCTCTAAGGATGTCAAGTGCTTTTTCACAACCTGTCACTGGGTCCACTTTGAGCACACGCACACCGTCCCACAAATCCGGCAAGGCACCAATACATGAGGAGGTGGAGGAGGACGAGGACTCAGTTGAGGCCTCACACTTGGAGTCAGATGAGGCACCGGGTTTTCATAGACACCAGCATGAGCCTTCTCAGCATGGTTGGGCTGAGCAGGGTACGTCTCAGCTTGGAGTTTTTCAGTACGGGCCGTCTCAGCAGGGGCTGTCTCAGCAGCAGTGGCCGTATGAGCAGGGTTCGTCTCAGCAGTGGCCGTACCAGCAGCAGGGCCAGTTCCAGTTCCAGCAGGGCCCGTTCTAGTTCTAGCAGGGCACGTTTCAGTTCCAGCAAGGGCCTCAACAAGTTCCTTTCCAGCCCAGCTCGTACCAGCCTAGCCCCTACGACCAGAGCCCGTACCAGCAGAGCCCATACCAACAGGAAATTGGCATATCCTAGCTATTAGATGCACCGTTCGAGACCCAAGGAGAGGAACATGTACAATTTACTAAGTTCTTTTGCCTAACGGTTTACTAATAATGCAAAAACTTGACCCTATATTTATCTTGATTTCATTTGCAGAGACCGATGAACATACAGGGGACGAGTAAGGCCCAGGGAGAGAGGCGACAACAACGTCAGCGGGACCGCAATGACATTGGGACGCTGAACGTGTTGCCCTCAGCACTGAAGAGACAGAGGCGACCAAGGAAACCTTACACTCTAGGGCCACAGAGTAAACGTAAGTATACAAATGCTACCAATACTGTGTTATTCATGTATGCATATGTCTTCTATGTTTTTGACCATGGCAACGCTACTGTAGGTTGGCAGGCCACGAACATCTACTGTTTCATGGAAGACAAGGACATGGAAGACAAGGACGTCCATGATTTATCTTTTTATCGTTGTACTAGGAAAGAACCAAATGTTCCTTTGAACATGTGTATCTTTATATATTTGTGCTAGGTGGACATAATGTATCTTTACATTTGTTGATATTTGTTAATGCAGATAGAGAAATCACTAGGAAGTAATCCGCAAGCGCACGAATACCGGTGAGCACTTCACCCGGGAGATTATCTAGAGTATCGTATTTATTTATCCACAGGGAGAAAGGGTGCATCTGACTAACCAATCTATGCTATTAACCTTTAGGCTATTAACAAGGTGATCTTGATATGGGTGATTAGAGAAGATCGCGACTGTAGTCTCTTTCTAGTCTAGATAAGATATGAGTTATTATTCTATTGGGGAGAACCGTCGTGACAAGAGACACCTCAGAGAATGCTTACCATGCGGCCTATAAAACCCTACCAGTCCTTCTAACGAGATTGTGGGTTCCAAAGGTATCTACGGAATTGTCACTTTCCGAGCTACTACCACAGATCCGGCTAGACAGGGGATATTTATGAGTATCCTAGCCCAAACACCACGTTTACGCTAGAGATGATTACCCTACTCTCTACGCGAAGAGAATAAAGTAAACTCACAAACCAAAGAATTAATAAACAGGGAACTTACTAGAATTAGAAGTCAAATTACCGAAGAAATCCTAGGAGCAAGCCTCGGGTTAGGAGATTTGATCCCATCGATACAAACTGGAGAAGAGACACCGACAGGCCGGGCTTCCTCCAATCCACACCTCCACTCTAACTCTCTCAATCTAATCTCACATGTATGCTAAGCCCTAGAGAATAGATCCATAAGGGATCCTCTCTGGTGAATCCTCTTTGGAAAATATGTAAATGAATAATGGATTGCGTTTTGCCAGGGGGGCAGGGGTCCTCCTTATATAGCCCCTCAAATGAATGTCAGCCGTCAGATCAAACCGACCTTAATAGAGGGGTTAGATTTAACCTCAAAGGTGGTGGAACCCTAATCCGCGAGGTGGACTGTGATTGGCTCTCTAGCTAGGGTGGGCGGCCTAGGGGGTAGGGCGGGCGCCCTGCCTGTGGGCCCGCTCGCCTTCTCGTTTCTTCCCGCGTCTTCTAGAACCCTCTAGAGTATAGAAAATTCTGCCGATGATAATTATCTCTATGTAAACATGACATGTGGGCCTTTCCTTGGTATTTCCTGATATCCCCCTGCAGAAACAGACATTCACCAAAACTCGTGGAATTCTGTCAGTATAAACCCTATGGCTAGGTAGTGTATTGCAAATTATCCTTTCTAATGTTTAGTTGACCGTTAGAATTGGTACTTAAGGACCGTCAACAACTCCCCCAAGCTTACCTTTTGCTCGTCCCTGAGCAAATATGAACTCAAAGATGGATCAGGAGTTGCTACAATGTTTTCACGCCTTAAAGGTACACATGCGTTCAAACAAGAATTCTCCTCTGGATTAGAGTAAACTATTCTGACTTTCAAACTTACCCATATTACCTTTAACCATGGGGCTTATAGCCATCACTTGGGTCTTGAGAATTGAAAAGTAGAATGATCAAGCCAAGCACTATGTCTCAAGCTCTTCACTATACCTTCATCCTGGAGTTTTGCAAAGTTTTCGAAATAAAACTCAAAGTTTCTTTTGTATGACCCTCTCAAGTCTCTCAATATGTGGTATTTTTGGATCCTCACCAAGGCAATAATGGTGTTATGCCTTCTCTCACTCACCCTATAACTAATAGGCAATATATGGAGTTCATAGGTGGGGAGAAACAATGTATACATACTTGCAATGCATATATTGTAAAGTCAAACAATGGATCCAGAGAAACAGGGCATACAATCAAATCAAGATGTGCATGTGTATGGGATATATGGTGGATGTATGGGGATGAATATATATGTGTGGTGGATATATGAGGGTGTATGGTGGTGAATATGTGTGGTGGATATATGAGGGTGTATGGTGGAAACCTAAATCTACTCAGATCCTTGAATATAAATATAAATATACATCTCTCTTTTGGAACTTGGAACTTTTGAGAGAACTTGGGCTTGCTTGCTTTTTTTTAAGAGAGGCGGGCATCTAAGTACCTATTATTTTGATAGGACACTTGTCCATGTTTTACTCTCTTTAATATTATTATATATATATATATATATATTTTCACAACCCCAAGTCTCTTTCTATAATGACACTCTTGAGAGATGATAACAAGGAAATCTTTGGAGCAGTTACATATGTGGTAATGGAATATATGGATGGGTGGAGAACTGGGATATTTTTGATTGCTTACTCCCAAGGTAGGAGTAGAGCAATTTTCTGGTGGATCTGGATGGAATATAAGTGGATGTGTACTTCCAGGATAGAAGTAACATATATGTGGAGTGTACGTGATCTTGATTTTAAAAGCATGACAAGTCTCTAAGGGTCAACAAAGCTTGACAAAACTCAATGCATATACAAGCAGTAAATATGATAGTGAAAATTTTCCTAATCTACCAGGCATGTATATATGGTTGTGGTAGGAATTCAAGCTCTTGTCATACAGAAACTTATCATGTAATATTTTTAATTTTCAAAAGATAAATTCTCCAGAACTCTAGTATTGCTAGGAACAAGATAAATAGCAGCTCACTTTATCATATCATACCTATCAACTACCTAGACTTAGCTCAAGCATTCGCAACCCACAAGTCTTGGGTTCAGAGTAAATCTTATGTCAAAACAGTTATATCTAAATCTCGGGAGAATTCAAGGCTGAAAACTAGGTGCTTGAAAGAAATTACGGCAGAGCAACTATTCATCATTTCCAAGACAAAATTATTGTTCATGGCTTTTATTGACTCTAAACAAATTAAACATACACCCTGACTAAATAAATATATATCTTTATTTAGGACTCTTAAGACTCGACAGACATGGACCTTCATGTGCCCAAATGTTTTTAGCAATTTTAGATTTTTTTATGATACTATGGTGAACCTTCATGTGTTCACATATTTTTGATATTCTTATGACTATAAGATAGACTTGATAATCGCATAGATATACTTACCTGATAACTGGGGGATGCCCTCCCCCAAGCTGGATGTTTGTTATAGTTTCTTTGAATGATCTTTGGAAGTAGCCTCTGGTTGGGCTTACTCCTCTTTGGTGCTTTCAATCCTGCATGGTTATACTCCGACAAGAACAAACAAAACTCGAGGCTCCATTATGACAATGGGTTAGTGGTGAGCCAAAAGAGTAATTGAATATTCTTATGAGCTAATTTCAATTTTAATATATTCTAGCAGGAATTGAATATCTCATCTTCTTTTTTAGAATTTTCTATTTTATGATGCAAGCGAAAAAATAAAAATTATTTTTGTGCCACCACAGTAAATTCCCTTATGGTATTACCATAAGTTCTCTCACATGGGGCTTCAAGATTTTCTTGCAATGCAGAAATGTAGATATGTCATGGTAAAGATGATTATGCAAAATGAGAATAATGCTAGGAATACATATAAGTGATATGCTAGAATGCAATTAATGCAATTAATTATCTTAATAGATTGGCGCTAAGGATTTGTTTAAGTTTATGAAGGTGATTATGCAATGGATGATAGTAGAGCAAAACAACACTAGAAATTTCGAGTGTGTAAGCTAAACTAATGCAGTGTGAAAATTAAATATGCAAATTCGATTTTATGTTGGTTAATAGCACCAGAATTAATTATGGTGGTGGAATACATAATTAAATATGCAGATAACTTACCCAGTTTACCTTTCGGCCAAGGTTCGGAGATGTAGGTCCGTCGATCCGGACATCTCTTCTGGTTAAAATATCTTCAGGAGTGTTATCCAATCCAGATGAGGACTTGGATGTTTGTTCACCTTGTGTTTAATGAAGTCTCTTCTTCCACCCTTTCTTAGTCTGAGGTTTCACTTCTGAGATTTACTGTTTTGAGGTTCTACTTATTCTTTGCTCTCTGTAGCTTGTGATACATCCTCTGTTGGTGGTACAACTTTCTTACTCAGGAGATCTTTATCTTCATTATTGGATTGATCTTCGTATCTTGATTTTCTCTTGGATAATCTGTCCATCCATCCTTGGTGGCTTGTTTCATTTGGCATTGAGAGCGATGCTTCCTTGTCTTCTCATAAGTGGTGTGGCTATTAAAGTAGCAATACGTCTTCTCTTCAGGAAATTTGAAGTAGTCCTCTATAGATGTGAAGATGATTGTGCTGGTGGTGTTTGAGGAAAAATCTTCCTTGAATAAGGTGGACTCCATCTTTATCTCCCATGAAACCATGAAGTCAGTGGGAACATAGTGATTTTATGATGTCTTTTGTTATTCCCTCCAAAAATCAGAATGATTGGTATACTAGCTGAAGCTCTACATATGTCTGGTATAGTGGTCTATATAAATGTTGATAGGCTACCACAGACATTGTGTTGCCACTTGATCCAATGTTGCAGAATGTCTTGTGGGATGTACTTTCTTTGATCTTGCAATCAATGGTAGGTACTCCTGGATCATCCAGCTTAGCAAGGTATTTGATAGAAGGAGTTGGTCATACCCTCAATTAATAGTGTCTTCTCTTGGTTGTTGAGCTTTACTCTTTCTCCTTCTATTGTTAATGTTCTACTTCCTTGTAGCAACAGTTGTGTCCTCGTAGGCCTCTAAGGATGAGTAGGAGCCTTGAGTGTAAGTTTCTTGAAAGTGAACCTCTCCTTCTCATCCTTGATTGGGAAACAGATCTTGGCGCTATCCGTTTAGATGATGGTATTAGCTGTTCTTAGGAATGGGCGCCCAAGATAATGAGGGATTTCTCATCTCTGTCTGTTTCTCCAATCATAAGGTTTACTGGTACGAACGAGTGTCCAACTCGTATGCTGATATATTAAAGAATTGCCTTGGGGTAGCATAGTGTCTGATCTGCAAGCTTGGCATGATGTTGACACTTGCTCCAAGGTCACAAGCAGCTTCTTTAAGAGTATAAGCTCTAATGGAGATTGAGATGATAGCTCTTGAATCTCCTATCTCCATTGGTTCGGTGTCATCCACCCAAGCTCTTGATAGCATGGTGAAGAAGTGTCCTGCTTAAATAAACAAGGCAGATATCAAGTGCATGGGCTCTGTTGGTGGGAAAACACTAACATAACCAAAGTTTTATTCATTCTTCTCTAGCCTAAACACATCGAGCAAAATTGAGTATTTTGTTTAACCATAACATGGGTGCAAAAATCAAAAGATAAGTATGAGTGTAGCACTTCAACAATACTTAGCAAATTAAAATTGCTTGAGCATATATAAGGATTTATCTATGAATACATTTTATATGATTGAGATTATCATCTTCCAAAGTTGGATGTGCAACATTTCAGCCCATATGGTTAAATTTGTGAGATCAAGAATGTGGTACTAGGAACAAGCTTTAAAGAACTAACATGTTGAGTCTATGAGGTTGAATCAAATAATGTTGTAGCTCAACATGTTTTAGATATTTATTTATGTGAATACTAGAATCAAAGAAATTCTTTTAGAGTGATGATTACTTACCCTTAATTTTGAAGAATGATGGCGTTGTAACACCTCATGGAAGCTTCCTTTGATCGGCTAGTTGAGCATTAATAGCTTGTCTCATTTGTTCCACTCCTCATCCTTGTTCCTCCGATCTTGTTGGTCTTTTCATTGTCTTGTCTTGAAGTTTGTTCACCTTATCTTCCATGGATTGAGTGGTTTAAGGTTGTCCTTTGTCACTTGCCTTCTCCTTGCTCCATGGAATTCATCATGATGAATTAGTTGTGTCTCTCTTGTGAAAGTTCTTGAAGTTCATGTGTCTCTCTTCATCTCCAATGTGAGTTTCTCTCAGGACTTTCCCAATTTGATATTTGAAAAGTTTTCCTATAGGGGTTAGTCCAACAAAATATCCGATATCTACTACAACATACTATCAGTTCAAAAAGCAACCTAGACACCACGTCTAATTTGATTTAGGAAGACATTTTAACCTAAGCACCATGCTTAATTTAAAAGCCTTTCGAAGTAATATCCAAATACCTTTGATTAAGCACCATGCATAATTTAAAAGATATATGAAAATTCTTCAAAACCTAAACTTATACTATAGAAAACAAAGGTAGCATGAAAGTATTATGGAGATTTACTCATGTGATGATGAAAGAGTAGGATTTTTTTTAGTTGAGCATGCCTTAAAGGTAGGTACAAATAAGATGATGCAGCAACATGGCAAAAGATGTTTGTATGATGGCTTATCCCCCAAGCTTGAATTTTGCAAAAATCAAGATTGGATGAATGTAATTCAATTTTGCATGATGATTGGTTGGACATACCTTATGTTTTTTATTCCTTTATTATTTTTGTTCTATACCTGGAAAGGTTAGTGACAAAGATACCCGAGGGAATATAATCATATATTTCTATGCTCGTTTCACAAGGTAGGCAACAAAAAGGTGAATACTCATGTTAAGCTTCGAGAGATGCTTGTTTTAGGACACTACGTTATCCCAGGGAAACCTTTTAAGATGTGCTTTTTAGAAAAACAGCTTCTCCTACTTTACCTATCTCAAGATTTACACATGGCCTCCTCTATACTTGGATAATTCATATTTTCAAATGGAGTTAAAACTAAACCAAGACTAGAGAAAGATGTCTCCCAAACCATGGCTATACAAGCAGGGCGAAGCTCATAGCCATTTATAAGAATAAGGTGTGAAAATGGTGGAGCCTCAAACAAGTCGCCCTTTGGAGTAGAGTATTTATATATGTGGTAAGAAGAATATGGTAGGTGAGAAAGATGGTAAAAAAGGAAAAAAGGAAAAAGGTAAATGGATAAGCATAGTTCAAAACTAGGACATCATTCCATAAGGATAGATAATGAAATTGAAAAAGATAAGAAAAGATAAAAGTATAGGTACAAGCTAATAGAAAGATTCAAGGTTATCTCAACAAACCGTCTTTCTCCCCAGCAATGGTGCCAAAAATGCTTGTTGATATTTGTTAACGGAGATAGAGAAATCACTAGGAAGTAATCCGCAAGCGCACGAATACCGGTGAGCACTTCACCCGGGAGATTATCCAGAGTATCGTATTTATTTATCCACAGGAAGAAAGGGTGCATCTGACTAACCAATCTATGCTATTAACCTTTAGGCTATTAACAAGGTGATCTTGATATGGGCGATTAGAGAAGATCACGACTGTAGTCTCTTTCTAGTCTAGATAAGATATGAATTATTATTCTATTGGGGAGAACCGTCGTGATAAGAGACACCTCAGGGAATGCTTACCACGCGGCCTATAAAACCCTACGAGTCCTTCTAACGGGATTGTGGGTTCCAAAAGTATCTACGAAATTGTCACTTTCCAAGCTACTACCATAGATCCGGCTAGACAGGGGATATTTATGAGTATCCTAGCCCAAACACCACGTTTACGCTAGAGATGATTACCCTACTCTCTACGCGAAGAGAATAAAGTAAAATCACAAACCAAAGAATTAATAAATAGGGAACTTACTAGAATTAGAAGTCGAGTTACCGAAGAAATCCTAGGAGCAAGCCTCGGGTTAGGAGACTTGATCCCGTCGATACAAACTGGAGAAGAGACACCGACAGGCCGGGCTTCCTCCAATCCACACCTCCACTCTAACTCTCTCAATCTAATCTCACATGTATGCTAATCCCTAGAGAATAGATCCATAAGGGATCCTCTCTGGCGAATCCTCTCTGGAAAATATGCAAATGAATAATGGATTACGTTTTGCCAGGGTGGCAGGGGTCCTCCTTATATAGCCCCCTCAAATGAACGTCAGCCGTCGAATCAAACCGACCTTAATGGAGGGGTTAGATTTAACCTCAAAGGCGGTGGAACCCTAATCTGCGAGGTGGACTGTGATTGGCTCTCTAGCCAGGGCGGGCGCCCTAGGGGGTAGGGTGGGCGCCCTGCCTGTGGGCCCGCTTGCCTTTTCGTTTCTTCCCGGGTCTTCTAGAACCCTCTAGAGTATAGAAAATTCTACGGATGATAATTATCTCTATGTAAACATGACATGTGGGCCTTTCCTTGGTATTTCCTGATATCCCCCTGCAGAAATAGACATTCACCAAAACTCATGGAATTCTGTCAGTATAAACCCTATGGCTAGGTAGTGTGTTGCAAATATATCATTTCTAATGTTTAGTTGACGGTTAGAATTGGTACTTAAGGACCGTCAACAACATTGCACTTCTATATCATTGTTGGACCATATATATTATCTTTATATACGTTGATTGATGGATTATATTGAGTTGAAACTTTGCTACAAATGTTTCAATGTCATTGGTTTTGCAACAATTACATCACTCAACTATTTGTATTGGATATACAACGAGTCTGCGATTCTGGAAGGTCTGACCAAGATATATCAGGTTATAAACAAAATACTGCCGAACTTTGTGGTTTCTAGTGGGTTATGGCTGTCGCTCCATGGCGAGAGGAGCAGCAAGCTAGCCGCTCCATGTCGGGGGGAGCGGCAAGGCTGCTGCTCCTCCAGTCATGGAACGGCTAGCTTGCCGCTCCTCCAGCCATGGAGCGGCAGCCATAACCCACCAGAAACCACCAGAGTCCAAGAGAGCTATACATTTTCAGTCTTTTAGAGTTCTAAATAGTACAATAGTGATGAATGGTGCTAGTTATGTTTCAATTCAAATAGTACATGTTGGGGATATTACCTCGACATATCCCCATGGACCTTATGGGCCTATCGACCAGAAGACGGCCTAGCCCGCGAGGCCTTACACCATGTGACCAGCCCGTCGTGCTCACCAAGGACTCCGAAGAAGTCTTGCTCGCCAAGGAAGATCCTGGTAGATAGACTCGGATCACTTGCCTTGAGGGACTGGTCGTAATCTGTTAGGATATGGAAATTGTAACCCTACTCCCCGGCTATATAAGGCGAGTAGGGACCCCCTCCAAAAGCTCTCTCAGATCATCTATAGATCTTGTAACATAATACTCGGATCAATCCAGCCACCAAAACACAGGACATAGGGTATTACGGTGATTTGCCGGCCCGAACCTATCTAAATCGTCGTGTCTACGCTACCTGTGTTATGCTTGATCGCCGTCGCCACACCTCCGCCTACAATCTACTACCGTAGGGTACCCCTTAGGTAGACTGTGACACCTATTTCGTCAAGAGTTGGCGCGCCAGGTAGGGGGTGTGTGCATCGACTCCATGGCTCATCAAGCGGTTACCTTTCCCGAATCCATGGTCATCCCCGCAGGCAGTGCCACCCTCCAGATTGGATCTATGATCCGAACGATCCATGGCACCGTCTCCGTCTCCAAAACCTCGGAACCCGTGCGACTTCTCATGCCAAACTCTCCTTCAATCGAAGATCCGACCACCAAGATGGCTCGAAGCGCTCTAGATCGTGCTACTCCTGACGATCTGACGAGCGCTGTCAACCAGGTTGACGAAGACCTCGACGAATGTCTTGATCTCAACAGCGCTGCTTGCCGTCGACTCCGTCCGCGCACATTGGCCATGCGTAAGATCGCCCCGGAAGCACCACCGCCTCGTTCGACACCCAATCTCGCTAGCCGCGGCACCGGGCGAAAGAGCCGACGTAGAAACGAGTACAAAGAGGTCCTCGACGGCCCCTGCCCTCTTCATGAACAAGGAAGACGGACTATGCGGGAGTGCATCACCCTCAAGGAAGCCTTCCAAAGTAAGGCGAACGCAAAGCGAGCAGACAACAACCCTGCAGAAGGAGACCTAACAGAAGCTCCGATTGCCAGCTTCACGAAGGCCGCGCGCATCTTTCCTATATTCGTTAGACATCCAAGTGGTAACGGTAAGCGTCGTCGAGCCTTTTATAACTACAATGGAGTTCATGTCCCTTCTCTAGATTGGACAAAGCAACTTCTCAAGGGACGACCACCAGATACGTCATGACTATCCTGGTCGCTTCCCCCTAGTCGTCAGTGCGGCTGTCTCGACCAGCCTTTTCAAGAAGATACTCGTCGATGGAGGCAGTACCCTCAACGTCATATTCCCAGGCACGCTCCAACGGCTCGAGTTCCGGGAAAGCAGTCTCCGCCCCGCGAACTTTTCCCTCCACGACATCATCCCTGGTGAAAGCTTGGCGGGATCTAGACAAATCACTCTCCCAATACCATTTAAGTCCGACCACCTAGCTCGCGAAGAACTTGTTGACTTCGTGGTCGCTGACTTTGATACCCCATACGATGCCATCCTCGGATAACCTGCACTCTCGAAGTTCATGGCGATACCGCACTATACATACTTAGTGCTCAAGATGCCAACTGATGACGACCCGTAGGGTTCGCTGTCCGATCTTTCAATGAGAGTTGGTGGATAATTCGATTTGTGGATGGAGATGACGTTCACGGCTCGACTACAACCGTCCAAGGACGCTACGCCTTAGCAACCGATACACCACCTCCGACGGCTGTCGTGATCTTGCGGCGCGACAACCAGCCACTAGGGCTCCCATCCTACAAGCAATCAAAGAACCAGCAAGAACAAGATGAAACAAGCACTCAATTGCAAGATGAATATGAAGGTTTCAATCCGAGATCACAATATGGTGAGGTTCTGATGACGATCAGATGGACGGTTGATCCAACACGCGCGCTGAAAGGCGGTTGCAATAGCTAACTCGACGAAACAAAACCTAATCTGTTTACGGTGGCTCTAAGGACTTATAACCTGTTGAGAGGACGACCACAAGGGTGTTGGGTCGTTCTCCAACCCTAGGACGCATCCCTAACGGACCCAACTTGATACATGGGCCATCGGCCCAGAATAAGGTGACACAGCACCGGTGGATAGAAAAGGTCTCGGTACAAAAACGATGACTCTAGACGCATCTGATAAGGTATAGCATGCTTCTGGATCCGTTGGAATGTAGACTTGATAAGCTTTCCAAAAAGGGCTAGAACGTCTCAATCGGAGTCCGTATGAAGTTATGACATCCATCACAAGTTGGCGCTATCCTGCAGTCCAAATCCATTCGGTGCCCATCCCTTGCCCTGTTGATCCTCCCCATCGTTCCTAAGCAAAACTAGAGCGCACGTGTCTCCATTGTCTAAATATAATGGACTAGAGTTTAAGAATGAACTTACTTGATGGTTAAGTTCACGGGCACGAGCACGAGTAATAGGACCAAGTGGTGCTAGAGATTGTATTGTTGTGTTGATGCCCTCATCACCAACACCACGGGGCGTCATCAGCATCCACTCCGATCTTCAAATCACCTACGAATGTGAGCAAGAGATGATCAAGGACGCGACTAGGCGGGAACACCAATACGGCACCCAAATCTGCCTGTCCGATGCGGCCAAGCCACAGGCAAGGGATTTCGACGTCCTAGAGCCCCCAACTACACACGCTTCGAAGAAATACAGAGAAACATAGACGGTGGCCCTGGTTGACGATGACCCTGAGAAGACCGCCGTAATCGGCGCCGGCCTCGACCCAGAACAGGAAAGCGCACTCGTCAGCTTCCTACGGCGCAACGTCCACATCTTCGCTTTGAAACCGGTGGATATGCCCGGAGTCCCTCGCGACCACGCCAAACACTTGTTGAACGTGGTCGAAGGAGCCAAGCCAACTCGCCAGAAGCTTAGAAGATTCACACCGGATCGAAAAGAGGCCATTAAAGCTGAAATAACCAGGCTCTTAGCCACAGGGTTCATTAAAAAAGTAAATCATCCCGATTGGCTGGCCAATCCGGTGCTTGTAAGAAAAAAGAATAACGAATGGAGAATGTGTGTCGACTATACGAGTCTCAACAAGCACTGTCCTCCTGACCCGTTCCCTCTCCCGTGCATCGATGAAGTCATTGACTCCACTGCCAGATGCGAACTCCTCTCCTTCCTCGACTGTTACTCCGGTTACCACCAGATAACGCTGAAGGCGGAAGATCATATCAAAACATTGTTCATAACTCCTTTCGGCGCCTACTGTTACACAACAATGTACTTCGGACTAAAAAATGTCGGCGCCACGTACCATCGCGCTATACAAGAATGGTTGAAAGAACTCATCCCAGGGAAGGTCGAGGCCTACGTAGATGATGTAGTTGTAAAAACACACTCCACAAAGACATTGATCGACGACATTGTGGCAACTTTCGAAGCCCTCAACAAGTTCAGGTGGAAGTTAAACCCAAAGAAATGCATCTTCGGGGTATTGTCAGGAAACTTGCTCGGCAACATCGTCAGCCGGTCCAGCATCCGAGCCAATCCGGAAAAACTGCCGCAGTTCTTCAAATGAAGCCTCCGTCTAACGTCAAGGATGTGCAAAAACTCGCTGGATGCATGGCCGCCCTAAACCGCTTCATCTCCCGCCTCGGAGAAAAAGGCCTTCCGTTCTTCGGACTCCTGAAGGGCGGATAGAAGTTCGAGTGGAACGACGAGGCGAACCACGCGTTCACCGACCTCAAGCGGTAGTTCACTGAACCACCTGTCCTGGTCATACCGAAAGAAGACGAACCAATGTTGCTTTACATCGCCACCACCAATCGAGTTGTCAGCACCATCATGGTGGTCAAACGTGAAGAGAACGAACGTGTATACCCAGTCCAACGACCATGCTATTTTGCATGCGAAGTACTGAACGAATAAAAAAAAGATATCCTCAGGTGCAGAAGCTGCTATACGCAGTCCTTATCACCGAGCGCAAGCTCCGGCACTACTTTCAGTGACCAACGATGGTGATAGTCATCACCGAATTCCCGTTAGGCGACATTCTGCGCAACAAGGATGCTAGAGGACGAATAATTAAATGGGTGGTGGAACTGGGAACGTTCAACATAGCCTTCCAAGGGCGACACACAATCAAGTCACAAGCACTCACCGATTTCATCGTAGAATGGACCGATATCTAGGTCCCAGTAAACACCGACGCCCCCGAGCACTGGACCCTGTTCTTCGACGACTCACTATCCATCCATGGGGCAGGCGTCGGCCTCCTATTCATATCACCATCCGGAGACAAGCTACAATACGTCCTGCGACTACTATTCCTGGCGTCTAACAACGCTACCGAATACGAGGCAGCCTTACACGGGCTCCGCATCGCGAGCGAACTCGACATAAAGCGCATCATGATCAAAGGTGACTCGGCCCTAGTGATTAACCAGCTCAATAAAGAATGGAAGTGCTCCAACGAAAAGATGGACGCATATTACGCAGCCATCCGAAAATTAGAAGGCAAATTCTTCGGCATCAAGTATCACCACGCCCTGCGTGATCGAAACCAGGCAGCAGATGAAATGTCCAAGCTAGGATCATCACGGTCTCCCATCCTGGCGGGAGTTTTCGTTCAAGATCTACACGAGCCATCGATCGCCGGCGAACGTGAAGCTCCACCCGACGACGTACCGCCACCACAGGCCAATATGTTGGTCGCCGCAAACACCAGCCGACCGTCCGAATGGCGAGATGATTTTATTCAGTATCTCTCAAACAACATGGTGCCGTCTGATGAAACAGAAGCAGAACGGCTAACCTGCCGAGCCCACAACTACGTCCTCGTCGACGGTACGCTGATGAGGAAGAACTCCAAGTTTGAAGCACTACAAAAGTGCATCTCTAAGGAAGATGGCGCGACGATCTTACAAGACATTCACGCCGGCACTTGTGGGAACCATACCGCCACAAAAACACTGGTACGAAAAGCTTTCCGAGCAAGGTTCTATTGGCCCACGTTGGTTGCTGACGCAGAGCAAATGGTGCGAATCTACAAGGGGTGCCAAATCTACGCCAAGCAAACTCACCTTCCTGCCCAGGAACTGCAAATAATACCAGCCTCATGGCCCTTTTCCTGTTGGGGTCTCGATATGCTCGGACCCTTCCGACCAACGCCGGCAAACTTTAAATGGATCTAGGTGGCCGTCGACAAGTTCTCCAAGTGGATCGAGGTCAAGCCGATCACTAAAGCCTCAGCTGGGAGCGCAGTCGCCTTTATTGATGAAATCATACACCGGTTCGGCGTACCAAATTCAATCATCACCGACCTAGGGTCAAATTTCACCGGAATCCTCTTTTGGGATTTTTGCGAGGACAACGGAATATTAGTCAAATACGTCTCCATCGCTCAACCCAGAGCAAACGGCCAGGCTGAGCATGCAAACAGAATGATACTAGACATACTAAAGAAAAGGTTATATCAGGAGGAAGAAAAGAACGCAGGTCACTGGATGCATGAACTACCTACGGTGCTATGGGGACTATGTACTCAACCCAGTCGTAACACCGACGTTTCCCAGTACTTCATGGTGTTCGGCTCCGAAGCTGTAATGCCAGCCGACGTTGCCTTTGGGTCCCCGCGGGTAGAACACTACGATGAAGAAACATCTGACCAGGCTCGGATTGACGACATTGATCGTCTCGAAGAATAGAGGATAACCTCGTGCATACGCACGGCCAGGTACCTAGAAGGCGTTCGCCAATACTACGACCGTAATGTCAATAACAGATCATTCATCGTTGGAGAACTCGTCCTCAAAAGGAAGCTCAAGACCAAAGGCATGCACAAGCTTTCTTCACATTGGGAAGGCCACTACATCGTCAAAGAAGTAACCCGACTAGGATCATATCGGCTCACAGACCAGGAAAGTGTCGACGTACCTAACTCCTGGAGCATAGAACACCTTAGGTGTTTCTACGCCTAAACTACTTGTATCATGTGTCCCGGCTATATCAATAAAGTGCGGCATTCCGTCCATATACCTTCTTCATTTCAATATCATCCGCACAAGCGACCACGACGCGCGATGACTTTTACAAAATGCCTATGGCGTTTGAAGATTTCTACAAAATGCATACGGCGTTCGACAACCTCTCCAAAACGCAATAAGGCGTTTCTCCAAACAGCCTCGCCATAACCAGAAAGCACCCGAAGCTGGTCTGCTAATGAATCATAGCGAATAGAAGTAGCTACCCTAAGCGCTACGATCACATTGACAGACCTCCCAAATGATAATTCCCCAGAAGTCGGGCGATACTATTTGGGTCGGGAGCCATGAGGTTATGCGCCCAGAATCTGTACACGACCACAGTACGGTCAACGACTCTACAAGCAGCATGGCTTTTCACCTAGCATCTGCAGGAACAGTCTCCACAGGCCATGGTCACGCCACGATCGAGCCTCTCGGAAAAAGGCCCGGTCTCTAGTATTTCCCTAAGCGTGCATGAACTATTCGCCCTCTGCGCCACGGGTTGCCAGCAGCGTGCCACCTTGGGAGTCCTTATGTATCCTACGCGTGTAGTGGCGCTAGCCCTACGATCTGGACCATTTGAGACCCAAGGCCGAACAATTCATCGCTACGGCTCATGACTCAGCTGGCACGAAAGGACATAAAAGTGAAATAAAAGCGCACCGCCCGGATAAACAAAGCTTTGATACATTTCACTTACAAGTCCATCCCAACCTTGTATTATATACAAATGACAGCTACCTCGTAGAAAAAAACTCCACGTCATAAAGATCCTCAGCAACCGCATCCGCCTCCGCCTCCAAACGACTAACATCCAACTCTGAAGTACCTGCTGCGTAACCACTACCTACCCTCTGAAGGTCGACTCGCGGATAATGCGATCGCAACATCGAAAGTCCGTGAGAGAGCATCTCCTGCGCCACCAGCGACACGAACGACTTGAAGCGCCCATAGAATCTTCGCGCCCTCGACAAAACATCTGCAATAATCTCATCCAACGGGGTTGCGGAAACAAAAGTAACATCGTCCACGCAGGCCACCCCGGCCCGATCTCTTCAATCAGGCCCCAAAAACAACGGCGCCCGGCAACAATCTCGACATCAAGTTCTACAAACATCCAAGGGGATAAGCACAAAGCAACAACTCCTGGAACCAAATAGGGCACCAGAAGCCAACCTTCCTTCGCCTTTGAGAGCTGATCACACAAACTCAGATTGTCTCGTTCCTTCTCCAAAAGAGCCTTCTCCAACTCATGTTTCCGCGCATGAGACTCCTGCAAAGATCCTTCTAAAGACGCGATCCGGAGTTGGCATTCCCGACTAGTTCTCAGCAACGCCTATAAAGCATCGTTGAGCATGCGGTCAATCAAAAAGAAAAGAAGCCGATGGCTCACCTTCACACCATCCAATACGACCTGACCAGACTCAGAATCTTTATCATCAACAATACCCTTCCATGAGTGGGGTAGTTCTGCAAAGTCATCCTCGACCACAACAGAAGCTCGTCTCTGCTTCCTCAGCAAACGAGAGCCAAACGCCAGTGGCACACCATCATCATCAGATTCCGCTGCAAAACTAGAAGGAACCTCATGACCTCCCGAAGAACCCAGGCCATCGCCAAGTCCCGAATGATCGGCAGCCCAGGGTTTTGACCTCACCGGCTTTGGATCGGTAATAGCCATCTTCGTCCTAGGAAGTCCTTCACCGGCCAGACCCTTATCAATAACCTCTGGCGTAGTACTGCACAACGACACAACCCCATCAGGTGATATCACACAATGTAAAAAGAATCATCCAAAACCGACAAGTCAGAAAAGACAATCACCAAGCAGACGCCTTCCGACGAGAGAATCTAGCCACTCTAGGAGACTGTGAAGAGTCGGCCACCTTTGAAGCCCCCAGCTCGGAGTATGCACCGAGCAGGACATCCTCATCCTCAAGGGGAGCATCACACCCCCAGAATGATGGAGGCATAAATTCACTAGAACGACCAGATCCACCCGGCCCAGTAGTATCACCACCCGCCAGAGGCATACAAAACTCCGGCAACACACCAGGGGCTGGCAACAGTGCAAAATAACGAGCACGGTTTTCACCATGAAGCTGCACAACCAAGATACATAAATACACCGACCGCTACAACAATAACAATACGAGACAAAGATCAAAACCTGAGGAGGAGAACGACGAAGAGAACAAGCCTCCCTCGAACGCCGCGGCGACAAACTGAAGAATCATGGACCCTTGTGTTTAGGCGATTAGCGACAATACTAGGTCACTATGACTAACGTGTGTTTTGCAGAGGCAAAGTCATTTTTGTTAGGTCATTGGTGATGCAATTTGAATGGGCTTAATGGATATTCATGCCCCAAGATGGAAATTGTTTCGGTTGCAAAGGATGATGATACAAGTCGAAGACTAGGCTGGTTCTTAGTGCCATAAGGTTGAGAAGAGCACTAAGTATAGCTAGGTTTATGTTTTTCCTTTGACCGTACTATAAAGGGGGGTAAGAGATTAGTAGCTTGACCTAGGAGAGTTTAGGAGAGTGGGTATATGCACACTTGTCACAACTAGTCCTAGAGACCTTGCTTTCAGCCCATGGTTAACCCTAGAAATGGTAGGAGCAAAATCCGTTGACAAATCTCAGCGAAAACAGTTCAAATAGGGGGAGAAAGAGGGTCTGGACCAGTCTGCCTAGTAGGCGTCAGACCATAGGAGAGTGGTCCGACGGTCCCTGACTTAGGAAAAATCTCAGCTCGAGAAGCTCCGGACCACCTGTCTGGAAAGCGTCGGACCATAGAAGAGTGCTCCAATGGCTTGTGTCAGAGAGAGAGAGAGAAGGCTCCGGACTAGTGCGACGGTGAGTCTGACGCTTCAAGACAGGAGGTTGAGTTTATGCAGTAAGCCCCCTGGCTCCGGACCAGAGCGTCGGACCAGGGCTCCAGACCAAGGAGAGTGGTCCGGTGGTTCGAAAAAGAGAAGAAGTTTTTCACTCAGAGAGCACCCTGGCTCCGGACCAGTGCGTCGAACCAGGGCATCGGACCAAGCAGAGTTGTCCGACGGTGCCTGAGTTGGAATTCAGAGTGAGCTCTGGACCAGTGTGCATGGTCCGGTGGTGTGAGCTCCGAACTAGTCCGGTGGCTTCGTAGAGAGAGGAAAAAGTAAAAAAGGGCTAGTTTTGGAGGTGGGGACTATTTATAGTTGCCCCCTTCGTCCTTAGGACCTCTCTTGGCCATTGTTTTAGCTGGTGACACCTTGAGAAATCCTTTGGAGAGTCAAGAGGCTAGTGAGGGAGAGATTAGAGAGAGTTCATCTTGTTCTTCCCTCCTAGAGTGATTAGGAGTGACTTATGTGCATCCATCCACCTTCCTAGCCTTGAGTGGGTCAAGTGAAGGTCTTGTGCCTGTTACTGTTGGTGTTCGATAGCACCTAGACAGTTTGGTGGTGTTCGGAGGAAGTGATCGCCCGGAGATTGTTGGCGGCTCTTCTCCAAGCTTCTGTGATCGGTTGTGGGTGATTCACCAAGCCGGAGTGGCGAAGAATCAGCCCGTAGAGAGCACTCTACCCTTGCACGGGTAGAGGGGGAGCGATACCTTGCGAGGTGCTCCAACGAGGACTAGGGGGTGTGTCGACACCTCGATACCTCGGGAAAAAATCGCTGCGTCACTGAGAATTTCTTTTTCCCTAGCTCTTTACATTTCCGCATTACTTTCTGTCTTGTTTTATCTTACCTACTAGAATTGCTTAGGTTGCTTTTAATTCCCATGAACTGCTACCGCTTTCTAGCTAGGACACACGGATCGTAGGCACTAGGGGGTGATTGGCATTTGATAGGTTTTCATATTTGCTTTAGAAATTTAAAACAAGCCCAATTCACCCCCCCCCTCTTGGGCATCTTGACCCTTTCAATTGGTATCAGAGCCTGGTTGCTCTAAATTAGGCTTCACCGCCTAGAGCAAGATGTCCCATGGGGATGGACCGCCACCCATGTTCGATGGGGATGACTTTCCTTATTGGAAAGTGCGGATGGAGGCCTACCTTGAGGCCGTGGACATCGGCATTCACAAAGTCGCCACCCAAGGTGGATCGGTGTTCGCCGAGGATCCATACATTGAGAAGAACAATGCTAAGGCAAAGAACATTCTTTTCCGTGGCATTTGCAAGGATGTGTTCAACCGTGTGCGAAATTGCAAAACCGCGCATGAGATTTGGACAAACATTTGTGCTCTACACGAGGGCACTAAATGTGAAAGAGAAGAGCATTATCACCTCATCATTGCTAAGTTAAATGCTTTCACCATGCTATCTCATGAAAATGCTAATGAAATGTACTCTCGTTTGAATGTGCTTGTAGAGGAGTTGAATGGCCTTGGGCTCTCTCAAATGACACCGGCCGATGTGGTGCGCAAGATACTTTGTGTCCTACCAATAGACAAGTATAGCCACATCGTCACGGTTCTTCATCAAGGCGATCTCTCCGCAACTACACCAACGCAAGTGTTGGGCAAGATCAATGCTCATGAGATGTACATGAAGATCAATGATGGAACTTCATCCTCCTCCAAGAAGAAAGAGAAGGAGGAGAAGAAGGACTTGGCTCTCAAGACATCTTCCAAGGAGAAGTGCAAGATTCAATATGTCCTTGAGAGTACAAGTGATGATGATGATGAAGACAACATCGCTCTCATGGTGAAGAAGACCGCCAAGATGTTGAAGAGGCTAAACAAGAATGGAGTCAAGTTTGACTCAAAGAAGAAGAAATTCTTCACAAGCTCTTCAAGGAAGCCAATCTCCCAAATGAAGTGCTACAATTGCGGCACTCTTGGTCATCTAGCCCATGCATGTCCCGAAGAGAAGAAAGACAAGTTCAAGAACTTCAAGAAGAACAAGGGCGGCAATGATGACTCAAGTGATGATGACAAGAAGCAAGACAAGCCATACAAGAAGAAGAAGAACTTCAACTTCCACAAGAAGAAGAAGGATGGCAAGGCTTACATTGTGGGTGATTGGCTCACCGATATTGATGATTCAAGTGACTCCTCCGATGATGAGAGTGAAGAAGAGAAGGTGGCCGCATTGGTGATTGGTTCTTCTATTCCACCGCCACCTTCTCCTTCATCGTCGGGCCCATCCTCTACACACCTATGCCTTATGGCTAAAGGTGACAAGAAGGTACAAAAAGAGGATGATGGTGATGACCTCTCTAGTGATGATAGTGATGATGAAGAAGCACCTTCCTATGATGAGCTAATTAAAATTTGCAGCAAGTACGCTAGCATCATAAGGAAGTACAAGAGTAAAAATGACAAACTTCTTGAAATCAAAGAAAACTTGCATGATAAGCCTGACAACTTGTCTAGTGCTAATGATGATTTGAAGCTTGAGATTAATTCTCTCTTATCTAGCACTAGGGAGCTCAAAGACTCTCTTAAGCAAGCCAATGAGAAACATGATAAGCTTGAGAGGTCATCCCAAGAGCTCCTTACAAGGTTTAACTTGCTAAAATATGACTACAACCAAGTGAAAAATGATCATGGCACACTAGTGGTAGCAAATGAATTGCTTACTCAAGATCTTACACATGTTGCTACTAACCCGTGTGCTAAGTGTGGAAGTGCTACCTCTTGTGAAATCGAGCTTGATGATGTGGCTCTTGAGAAAAGTGCCAAGTGCAAGGGCAAGAGAGTTGTAGAAGCTGACAAGTATGATGATTATATGAAGATAAGGGAAGAGAACTCAAAGCTCAAGGAAGAGCTAATCAACCTCAAGGCAAACAAGCCCTTCACCATCAAGCCGGCTCAAGAAGAAGACAAAGATGCTATCACTTTGATCAACTCTCTTCGAGAAGAAATTGCCAAGCTCAAGAATGACAAGACCAAGCTTACAAGTGGCCTTGAAAAGTTCACCAAGGGCCATAATCTCCAAAGTGAGCTTCTAATGAGCACCGTCATGAAGAATGACAAGACCGGTATTGGGTACAAGGAAAACCAAGTGATGAAGGCCAAGGTCAAGATTGAAGCCAAGAACTACTACAAGAACAAGTACAATGGCTACAATCAAGAGAAGCCAAAGCCTAAGCCTAAGAGGTGTTTTGGATGTGGACAAATTGGTCATCTCTCATTTCAATGCAAGACTCCACTTCCCAAGACCTTGCCCAAGCACACTAGGCCATTTGCTCATGATGCTCACTATGTCATCAACAAAGATTCCAAGGGTAGACCACTTGTGGTGTTTCTTGGACCACCGATGAAGAACAAGCCTAGGGTTCTTTGGGTTGCTAAGGAGTTGATTGACAAGGCAATGGGGCCCCGCACTAAGGGGGTTCCCAAACAACAAGCTTAACTCCAAGTTGCTTGTGTGTAGGTGAAGTACAAGACCGGTGGGAGCCATTGGGTAATTGATAGTGGTTGCACTCAACACATGACCGGCGACCCCCGGATGTTCACCACACTTGATGAGGATTGTGCAAATCAAGACAAGATTACTTTTGGGGATAGTTCAAAGGGCAAAGTTCAAGGCTTAGGCAAAGTGGCTATCTCCCAAGATCAATCAATCTCCAGTGTCTTGCTAGTACAATCATTGAGCTTCAACTTGCTATCGGTTGGTCAACTTTGTGATCTCGGGTTTCATTGTCTCTTCACTCCAAATGAGGTGATTGTGACCAAGATTGAAGATTCATCAATGATATTCAAAGGGTTCCGGCACAACAACCTCTACTTAGTGGACTTTACTTCAAATGAAGCTAACTTACAAGCGTGTCTATTCTCCAAGAATTTTTTGGGTTGGCTATGACATAGAAGATTAGCACATGTGGGCATGTCAACCTTGAAGAAGCTTGTCAAGAAGGAAATGGTTAGAGGAATCAAGGACGTGGTGTTTGAGAAGGACAAACTTTGTAGTGCATGTCAAGCCGGCAAGCAAGTGGCAAACACTCATCCAACCAAAGCTTTCATGTCAACCTCAAGAGTTCTAGAGTTGCTACACATGGATCTATTTGGCCCTACCACCTATGCTAGTCTTGGAGGAAATCTCTATTGCTTTGTGGTAGTGGATGACTACTCTCGATACACTTAGGTGTTCTTTCTTCAAGACAAGGGAGAGACACAAGGCATCTTCAAGAAGTTTGCTACAAGAGCTCAAAATGAATTTGATGTGAAGATCAAGAAGATTAAAAGTGACAATGGCACCGAATTTGTGAACACAAAGATTGATGATTATTGTGATGAAGTTGGGATCAAGCATGAGGTGTCCGCCACATATACTCCACAACAAAATGGTGTCGTAGAGAGGAAGAACCGGACGCTCATAACTCTAGCAAGGTCTATGCTTGATGAGTACAACACTCCCGAGAAGTTTTGGGCGGAGGCAATCAACACCGCGTGCTATGCGGCAAACCGTGTCTTCGTCCAAAGGCTATTAAAGAAGACCCCCTATGAGCTTGTCAATGGGAAGAAGCCGGATATTTCATTCTTCCGGGTGTTTGGTTGCAAGGTGTACATCTACAAGAAGCGCCAACACTTGGGTAAATTCCAACGGCGGTGTGACATTGGTTTCCTTGTTGGATATTCACTTAAATCCAAGGCATACCGTGTATTTAACAAAGCCACCGACTTAGTTGAAGAAACGTATGACTTGGAGTTTGATGAAACTAATGGCTCCCAAGGAGCGCTTGAGGATATTGATGTAGGTGATGAACCCTTGAGGGAGGCAATGAAGAATATGCCAATTGGTGCTATCAACCCGCAAGAGGGGGAAGAAGTTGAAGATGAAGCAAATCAAGATCCTTCTCCACCCACACGCCTCAAGTTGATGAAGGAGATCAAGTGAGGGAAGCTCAAGAAGACACTCACATTCCTCAAGATCAAGCCGAGGCTGAAGCAAGCAATGTTGAAGCACCGCATCCTCCTCCTCAAGAGTCAAATAGAAGATCAACATCTATCCTTCAAGCTCACCCCCATGATCAAATCATAGGGAGTCCATCAAAGGGAGTAATGACTCGCTCTAGACTTGCATCTTATGTTGAACATCACTCGTTTGTTTCCTTTATTGAGCCTACTAGTGTAGAAGAAGAACTTGCGGATTCGGATTGGGTGAATGCCATGCATGAAGAACTCAACAACTTCACCCGGAACCAAGTGTGAACACTTGAAGAGAAGCCAAAGGATGCAATAATCATTGGCACCAAGTGGGTGTTTAGGAACAAGCAAGATGATCAAGGCGTGGTTGTGAGGAACAAAGCAAGATTGGTGGCAAAGGGGTTCTCTCAAGTAGAAGGACTTGATTTTGGAGAGACTTTTGCACCGGTTGCAAGACTTGAAGCCATCCGTATCCTTTTGGCGTATGCTTCACATCACAAAATGAAACTTTTTCAAATGGATGTGAAGAGCGCCTTCTTAAATGGTTTTATAAATGAACTTGTCTATGTCTCACAACCTCCCGGGTTTGAAGACCCAAACTTGCCTAATCATGTGTATAGGTTGTCCATGGCACTCTACGGATTGAAGCAAGCTCCAAGAGCTTGGTATGAGAGGCTAAGGGACTTCCTAATCAAGAAGGGCTTCAAGATCGGGATCGTCGACACTACACTATTCACCAAGAAGCTTAATGGAGAGATCTTTGTTTGCCAAGTATATGTCGATGACATTATATTTGGATCAACAAACCAAGACCATTGCAAGGAGTTTGGTGACTTGATGTCCAAGGAGTTCGAGATGTCAATGATTGGCGAGCTAACCTTCTTCCTCGGCTTTCAAGTGAAGCAAATGAGAGAAGGGACCTTCATCTCTCAATAAAAGTACACTTATGATCTACTCAAGAAGTTCAAGATGGAGGATTACAAGCAAATCAAGACCCCAATGCCAACTAATGGGCATCTCGATCTCGATGAGGGAGGTACACCGATTGACCAAACTCTTTATCGCTCTATGATCGGTAGTTTACTTTACCTCACTACATCTAGGCCGGATATCATGTTTAGTATGTGCATGTGTGCTAGGTTTCAAGCAAACCCTAAGGAGTCGCATCTTTGTGCGGTTAAAAGAATCCTTAGGTACATAAGGCACACCCCTAGCATGGGTCTTTGGTATCCCAAAGGTGCTCCCTTCCAACTAGTTGGCTATTCCAATTCGGATTATGCCGGGTGTAAGGTTGATAGGAAGAGTACCTCCGGCGGGTGCCACATGCTAGGAAGATCACTTGTTTCTTGGTCCTCAAAGAAGCAAAACAATGTGGCATTGTCAACCGCCGAGGCGGAATACATTGCCATGGGAGCAAGTTGTGCACAAATCTTATACATGACCCAAACACTCTTTGATTACGGCGTGTTTTTAAAAGAAGTTCCACTTTTGTGTGATAATGAAAGCGCCATAAAGCTTGCTAACAACCCGGTTCAACACTCTCGCACCAAGCACATTGATATTCATCATCACTTTCTTAGAGATCATGTGGCTAGGAAAGACATCACACTAGTTGGAGTTAAGAGGGAAGATCAATTGGCGGATATCTTCACTAAACCACTCGATGAAACAACCTTTTGTAGGTTGAGAAGCGAGTGGAATGTGCTTGATCACTCTAACTTCACTAAAAGATGAGTTTGTGTGAACCATGCATTCATATGTAATATAACATGTTTAATTTGGTATTGCACATAGGCTTGGGTAACGCGGTTAAGATAACTGCCCTCAAAGCGTGTGACAAAGCTTAACCGCGGTTCAAACTTGCAAGCAACCTAGATTCAAATTCCGTTTTGCATTGCATATGCATGAGTGTTGCTTCTTCGTTTCTTTTCGGTTAAGTTTTTTTTTTGGTCATCCTTAGGTTCATCACTTAGGGGGAGCAATTCAACGCTCTAGCTTCAGCTAATACCCCTCTTGTGCTCCTATGGTGACCCTTGGAGCTTTATTGAACTATTTTCTTATGAAAACTAATCATAGCCTATGGCAAATTATTTCTAAAATTGAGGGTTTGAGAGATGGTTCTTATGTTAAGTCCAACAAGTGATCCTTTTTGCTCTTTTGTGTTGGTACTTAGCTAAGAGAAAACATTGGAGAGAAAAACAGGAAAAATTCAGAGCAAATTTAAGCATCGGACCACCCTCCGGACCACTCTGCATGGTCCGACGCAGTGGTCCGATGCCTTGTTCCTCACTGCATAAAATTTCTCCAGCCACAAAATCCGTCGGACCACCGTCCGACGCTCCTTCGGACCATTGACAAGTTCTCCGGTGCCTCTGTCAGTTTTATCCAAGCACCGTCGGACCAGTCCAGTGCACCGTCGGACTAGTCTGGTGAGTAGTCCGACGCCTTGGTCCGGTGGTCGGGTGCTCACTGTTTTTTTTCTTCTCTGGTACCGTCGGACTACCCGTCGGACCAGCCTCCGGACCAAGCATAGTGGTCCGACGCTTTGAATTTTTGCGGATAACCCCCCACAAACGGCTCTGTTTCAGCAGTCTTCTTCATCTCCGCCGTCCGTACGCCGCCGCGCCTCCACCCCCGCAGCCTCGCCGCTAGCTCTTCTGCGCCCTCCTTGCCGCCGGTGAGGCCATCTCCGGTGCTCCGCCACCACATCTCACTGTGCCGCCGCTCTCCACCGCCCTGCGCTACCTCTGTGCTTCTCCATCACCGCCGTCTCCACCTAGCGCCGCCCTGTCTCCACCAGTCACCTCGCCGCCGAGGACCCCCCCTCGCCGGCGTCCAAACCCCCAAGCTTCTCCCTGCCAGTCAAGCAACCTAGGGTTTCACTCCATTGACACTGCTTGCAAAGATCATGGAAGCACCTCACTTCCCTTAGGGTTAGCCCTAACCCTAGGGTTGTTTTTCGACGCGTTCGTCCTCGACCGAATTCCGCTCGTCGTCGTCGACTTCACATCTTCTCGCTAGGGTATGATTTCAATCCTTGCATACGCGTTTTGTCGTATCATGGATAACGTCATGTCCTAGGATTATTCCTTGCAAATCTCTTATCCATATTCAATCCAATTCACTAAATCAATTGCTAATTGTAATTCGCAGCTGGCAAATCTCTTTCGGAGTGTGATTTGGTACTTGAATTGCTCTGATTAGATACGCTTTCTTACCTCAGGTATCATGTCAGATTTCATTCCTTTACTTATCTAGATGCTTGCTTCTATACGGATTCTTATCTCTAGATTTTATATATGCTTATATATACCCTATCTATTCTGTCTAACAGCAGTTAGTGGCAGTTTCAACTCGGGGCAAAGCTCGCGAGTACGGATTGAGGCAAAGCCTCAGAAGGTTCAGTCCAGTGGCTTGTAGGCCCCTCTTTTAGTTGTTTGATCCAGTATGACTCGTAGTTCTCGTGCTCGCGTAGCTAGGTCAGGTGATGACATGCCTCCTCCTCCACATCCTTCCAGAGACAAGGGCAAGAAGCAAGTGGTTGAGAAGCCAAAGAAAAAGAAACGAAAGCTCATAGAGGCTGAGAAAACCGAAGCAGTGGCCAATGCAGCAGACCGCGCAAAGCTAGGCGGTCGCTGAGGCACAGTGAGACTTGGCACCCCTCCGCGGGATCTACCTCCTACTCCTCCTACTGGCTCACAGACAGAGGATACTCCAGAGGAGCAGGAGCTTGTCACGGAGGCCCTGGGTACACTGTTGGCACCTCGTTCCTGGGGGCGATCTACTCGTTCCCAGTCAGCTCAGTCCCCTCAGTCAGCAGCTCCCACAGCAGCTTCAGCTTTAGTTCACCTCGATCTGAGGAATCTCAAAACTAAGAAGGTTAAGAAACTTCGATTCGTTGCTCTTGAGAAGTGGTGCCCGGATTAGCGTGACCCCAGAGCCTCACCAGGTTGGCACACACCTCCTATGGAGGATTTCTATAGAGCAGCTCAGCTTACTAGCATCCAGATACGACCACACAGGGTTTGCTCCTTAGAGAGCATAATTGAGCTAGCTGGTGAGGAGATCAGACCGTTCATCACTTACCTTCCGGGACTCGCCGATCTACTTGGTCGTTCCGGAAACTACATTGAGAGATGGGTCAGAGAGTTCTATGCCTCCGTATGGGTTGATCCAGAGCACAAGTTTCTACAGTACACCTTCAGGGGCGAGCGATACAGGCTATACTTGACTCGACTCAGAGAGATCTTTCACCTCCGTCAGACAGGTGGCGAGCTCGATCTTCATTATGACTGTTACAGAGGAGCTTCTGTGCCTCGCCGAGCTCGAGGTGGTCGTACACTGTCAGTTCAGGAGGTGGCTCCTCTTTTCAAGCCACCTTTCTCAGAGGGCTCCCGACGTAGCCTAGCAGAGCTCCAACCCACCGTTCATAGGTTGAACGAGGTCCTCCGTCGTACTTTGCTGCCTCGCACGGGTTACAAGGAAGGATTGACCAACATGCAGCAGCTACTCCTTCAGGCCCTAGTATCTCAGACACCGTTCAACGTCGCCGACTTTCTTGTGTCAGAGATTGAGGACGTGATAGCAGATGGTATGAGGGCCCGTCGTTAGTTTCCCTATGCTCATTGGATTTCATCGATCATAGCTATTGAGCTTGAGGGAGCCAACCCTGGACTCTGCGCCCTGCTAGATCAGTCACCGACTTCTTTCCCGGCCTACAGAGTCCTTGGTTCATTTGACAGCCGGTTTGGGAACCAGGTGCTCCGTCTTGTCAGAGAGAGGACTGCTCCAGCTGACAGAGCTGATGTTGATGCTCAGGATGAGGCTATCCGTGGTGTTGAGCAGCAAGAGCTTCATGGTTTGGACACTGGAGCTGATGTGACTCCTGAGGACACCTCTTCAGACAGCTCAGACGCCGACTTCCAGCCAGTTCCACCTATGCCCCCACGGGCTCATGACACTGAGGCTGGCGGCTCTGCCTCTGCCACTGAGACTATGATGTTGAAGATCCTTGACCGTCTTAATGAGCAGCAGAGCTCTCTAGTCACTGCAGTTAAACAGGTCTAGCAGCGACAGGATGAGATGTAGAGGCAGTATGAGGAGTGCCACTTTGAGATGCAGCGTCAGATGCTAGCCATGCAGTTAGAGTCACAGCGCCTCCAGCTACAGTCTCAGCAGCTGCAGCAGCAGAACATGGCCTTTATGGCCCACATGATGAAGTGGACAGGCGCCCCTCCTCTTGAGTTTCCAGCTGCCCCTCAGATACAGATGATGAGTACCTCATAGCCTTCTCAGTCAGTTGGGCAGCTAGGAGGCCCACAGTTTTTAGTTGGACCCTCAGTTGGCCCTTCAGTGGCCCCTATGAGTTCTGCCGGTCAGACAGTCACTCCCACCCTAGCCATACAGTCCAGTGGACTTCAGGGTGCCGGATTGACCACCCCGTTCTAGTCGCCGGCGACTCAGGTGACATAGTGGTTGGACACCTTTGGCCCCACTCAGCAGTTCACCCCTCTCACTACTGGTTTCACGCCGCTTACCATTACAATGGGTGCTACTGCCAGAGATCTATCTACGTCGTTCAGCGACATTATAGGGTAGCCGTCCCCCACTGGTCCACAGATCGCAACAGAGGTTGAGGCAGAGCTTGTTGCGCCAACAGCTGACCAGCACCGTTCCTCAGTAGCTTCCTCAGAGGCTACACACGACAGTCGGGCTCCAGCCGTGTCTACTCCACCCACAGCTACAGTTGCTACCGATGCTACAGTTGTCACTTCCACTCCAGTGCAGCCTCCGCAGTCTCCGGTCCTTTAGACTCCAGTCGAGTCCGTGCATGAGGCACCACCGGGCACCACAGCTCCTGAGGCTCTTGCTGTGACACTGGCACCGGTCTCTGATCCTACTGCTACTCCAGCTACTGCTCCAGAGTCGTCGACAGCAGCGATAGCAGGCCTGTCCGCTACTGACCCCCAGACCGCTTCACTTCCAGCGTCAAATACTCAGGGGGACGACTCAGATGATGAGACATATTTGGTAGCGTTCAGGGTGCTCGACCGCTCCACGGCTGCTTCCACTCCGCCTCCAGACGCCTAGTTTTGGTGCTTCGACGCCAAAAGGGGGAGAGGGAGAGTCGAGTAGATGGGCTAGCTTCAGGGGGAGCTAGTAGGATTCATTCTTTTGATGTGTATAAACTCTATTGCATCATGCATCACATTTACCGTCTTTATGCATTGTTGATATGTGTGATGATCGAGACTTGATGGTTGTGTGATATGTGTGGACATTCATCTTTATATATCATGTCACTTGTTTATGCTATATTGCTTCCGCGCTAATCTCTGATCTTTTGGCTATAGCATATTCTTTATGAAATCAAGTACCTTGCTCAATTCATATCTATTGTGCTTGTCATGGCTTGAATGGTTAGGCATGTTGTTGTCTCTCTTATCACTAACCCATGCCTATCTCATGTCAAGTCATGTTTTCTCTTATCAAAATTCACTCATTATTCTCTACTCAAGCTTGTATTGTCGTCAATCACCTAAAAGGGGGAGACTGAAGAATCATGGACCCTTGTGTTTAGGCGATTAACGACAATACTAGGTCACTATGACTAACGTGTGTTTTGCAGAGGCAAAGTCATTTGTGTTAGGTCATTAGTGATGCAATTTGAATGGGCTTAATGGATATTCATGCCCCCAAGATGGAAATTGTTTCGGTTGCAAAGGATGATGATACAAGTCGAAGACTAGGCTGGTTCTTAGTGCCATAAGGTTGAGAAGGGCACTAAGTATAGCTAGGTTTATGTTTTTCCTTTGACCGTACTATAAAGGGGGGTATGAGATTAGTAGCTTGACCTAGGAGAGTTTAGGAAAGTGGGTATATGCACACTTGTCACAACTAGTCCTAGAGACCTTGCTTTCAGCCCATGGTTAACCCTAGAAATGGTAGGAGCAAAATCCCTTGAGAAATCTCAGCGAAAATAGTTGAAATAGGGGGAGAAAGAGGCTCTGGACCAGTCTGCCCAGTAGGCGTCAGACCATAGGAGTGTGGTCCGACGGTCCCTGACTTAGGCAAAATCTCAGCTCGAGAAGCTCCGGACCACCTGTCTGGAAAGCGTCGGACCATAGGAGAGTGGTCCGATGGCTTGTGTCAGAGAGAGAGAAGGCTCCGGACTAGTCCGACGGTGAGTCTGACGCTTCAAGACAGGAGGTTGAGTTTATGCAGTAAGCCCCCTGGCTCCGGACCAGAGCGTCGGACCAGGGCTCCGGACCAAGGAGAGTGGTCCGGTGGTTCGAAAAAGAGAAGAAGTTTTTCACTCAGAGAGCACCCTGGCTCCGGACCAGTGCGTCGGACCAGGGCGTCGGACCAAGCAGAGTTGTCCGACGGTGCCTGAGTTGGAATTCAGAGTGAGCTCCGCACTAGTCCGGTGGCTTCGCAGAGAGAGGAAAAAGTAAAAAACGGCTAGTTTTGGAGGTGGGACTATTTATAGTTGCCCCCTTCGTCCTTAGGACCTCTCTTGGCCATTGTTTTAGCTGGTGACACCTTGAGAAATCCTTTGGAGAGTCAAGAGGCTAGTGAGGGAGAGATTAGAGAGAGTTATCTTGTTCTTCCCTCCTAGAGTGATTAGGAGTGACTTGTGTGCATTCATCCACCTTCCTAGCCTTGAGTGGGTCAAGTGAAGGTCTTGTGCCTGTTACTCTTGGTGTTCGACAGCACCTAGACGGTTTGGTGGTGTTCGGAGGAAGTGATCGCCCGGAGATTGTTGGCGGCTCTTCTCCAAGCTTCTGTGATCGGTTGTGGGCGATTCACCGAGCCAGAGTGGCAAAGAATCAGCCCGTAGAGAGCACTCTACCCTTGCGCGGGTAGAGGGGGAGCGATACCTTGCGAGGTGCTCCAATGAGGACTAGGGGGTGTGTCGACACCTCGATACCTCGGGAAAAAATCGTTGCGTCACTGAGAATTTCTTTTTCCCTAGCTCTTTACATTTCCGCATTACTTTCTGTCTTGTTTTTATCTTACCTACTAGAATTGCTTAGGTTGCTTTTAATTCCCATGAACTGCTACCGCTTTCTAGCTAGGACACACGGATCGTAGGCACTAGGGGGTGATTGGCATTTGATAGGTTTTCATTTTTGCTTTAGAAATTTAAAACAAGCCCAATTCACCCCCCTCTTGGGCATCTTGATCCTTTCACAAACGCTTTGACATGTCAAAGATATAGTTCAAGCGCTTCTCAGCAATAGCTACCTCAATATTTTCCGGTGCCTCCCAATTACTGTCCCCCTTACCAGTATATTCGAAAGCCGGATGCTCCCTATCTTTACAAGGCTGACATCGTCTAGCGATGAAACTACAAGCTACCACCACACCATCTAGACTACGGCGATCCAGCAACTCCAGCAGTAACTTCACCATACCCAACCCAGCTTCGGACGGCGGCTCCGACCAGGTTTCCAGTACCGTAGGCACCAGCGCAGGATCACACGGAGCGTAAGGCTTTTCCCGATGAATGTAAAACCACCTTAATTTTTGCCCGACAAATTTGGAATGCAGGGGCATTGAGATGTACTCCCTAGCCATGCCATCTCTGGGCTGAAGGTACACTGAACTAATAACACCAGATGACCCAACTCTGTTCGTCTTCAAACGAAAGAAGTATCAGAACAAATCAAAATGAGGATAGATCCCAATAAATGTCTCGCACATATGGATAAATGTCGCAATGTGCACAATCGAGTTGGGATTCAAGTTGCAGAGCGAAATATCATAATACCGCAAGAGACCACGAAGGAAAGGATGTACATGAACTCCGAGTCCGCACCAGAAGAAAGGTTCGAACACGACAAGCTCACCAGTATCTGGCGTCGGAAATGCCTTGCCGAACACCGAACGCCGACTGCCATCCGCCAACCTCCTTATCCGGGAGAAGACCACCAAACACAAGATCGTTAATGTTATCCTCCTTCAGGGTGCTTCGATCCCAATACTTCGTCCAAGGCGGCACCACCAACTCCTCAACTCGAGCACTTGGGGATGGCAATGCAGAAGCTTCCCTAGCCGCCGTCAACGACCTCGGGCCCATACCCGCTGTTGCGGATAGCTTCACAACATTACCCTTCTTCGGCGCCATCACCAGTGAAACAAGCCCCACGATGGAGGGTGAATCTAAGAAGTGGCGGATGAAACGATGGGAATGTTACGGCAAAAGATGCAAATTTTTTGCGGCAAAAGTGGAACAAAAACCACCGCCGCCGCTAAGCTGCCTTTTATACCAAACGGCGTGACGCTTCCCCTTCCAGGGTTTTTGGGAAACTGCGATGGTCAAATAAGGAACCGCCACGCCCAGTTTCTGCGCCGCGACTTGGGCCGCTGACCGCTTAGTTATTTCGGCCCATTTACCTTCATTTTCGTTTTCTTTACATATTTACTCCTAGTTAATTCCTCAATCTACGGCTAATGATTTTTTGCGATACCACCAATGCTACAGTCCTGGGGACTGGATGTGCCAATATGCTATAATCTATTTTTGTACAGCTATAGTAACATGGCTACAGTAGGATAGTTAGCAAGACCCGCAGAGCCTGCGGCACAAACATACCCGGGGACTCCGTCGACAGTAACCATGACCCGGTTGCCTGGTCGCATTCCCGACTAGTCTTGGGGACTTCGTCCAACTTCACGCCGAGTAGGGCTCGAGGAAACTGCAAATCAAACAACATGATCCAGATACAAGAAACTTCAAGTCTCTTATATCAGGCTCGGGGACTACGGGTATTCGCAGTTGTTTCTCACTAAACTCTTATTTCAGTCTTTTAATTTCCAAATATATGATCCTGATACAAGAAACTTCCAGTCTCTTATATCAGGCTCGGGGATTGTGGGTATTCGCAGTCGTTTTTACAAAACTCACGCTTCAATCTTTCGTCAGATACCTCACACATATTTTTATAAAGCATGGCACCACGTGCAACTTCACCTGTGTTGACGGTAATTACACCATGTTTTTACACCCTCAAAATACCGTCGACAACCTTGGATTCAAGAGTATAATAACATAGCTAGAGCCTTTTATCAATAATTGGTTCCACATGTACCTTGAGTATGTTCTATGCAGGTAACAGTAAATAGGGACACTTGGGAGCCTGTGGGCCCACTTAGGGGGGTCGGCCGACCCCACTAAGGGACCACCAAGGCCTCCCATGTGTCCATGATCCAAGCACATCCTCTAGAGTGAAGATCCACCCTTGGATCTCCTTTGTGCTTCTTCTCAACGGTTCTAGATCAAAGCACGAGGATACATGGGCCCACAAACTATCTCGAAAAAATACAAAACTATTGCCAAGGTGCCTATGACATGTGGGCCATGCTCCACACGAAAGATGGAGGCCAAAGGCCAATACTTGGGATCGGCCGATCCCAAGTATGGGCCCACAGGCCACACCACATGTCCCCTGTGCTATGGGGACACCTCCTGAGGGAAAAGTAGCAGGGTCCACCTGCCATTGGGATCGGCCGATCCAGGTCAGGTGGCCAAAAGGTGCACCGACCTCCCCACCGACTCCATGCATTCCTCCATGCACTCACTTGATCTCCCCCGTTGATCTAAGGCAGTTGCAAGGACGGTTTGATCCTACGATGGCTGATGGAGGTGGCGCGGATTGCTGACAGGGCACTGCAGTAGCCCCTACTCCACCTCTAGCTATAAATAGACCCCTAGAGCTCCCTATTCATTTCATGCCTCATTGGAGAAACTACTCCTTAGTCTCTTAGCAGAGCTCTCTAGTAGTGCTATGCTAGTTGGATGAGAGTGAGGAGAGCTGGGCCTGTCTAGCGTCTTCTCTGAGCTATACCTCGGCGGATGCGAGTCTCTTGTAAGTTTAGCTCTTGTAAGTGACTTCTTCCGAGTTCTTTATATTATTTGATATTCTAAGTCTGGGTTAGCTATTATACACCTGTTCCTTCTTGTTCATCGCTTTGCTCTGAGTAGAGTGCTTTAGCCTTAACGTGGGGTTAAAGTAGTTAGAATAGTGTAGACGTGGTGTCTAGACTAGATCTTACCTTTGTAAACCGCTTATCGCGTGGACTGTTCGTGGATGCTAGTAGAAAGTGATAGCTCTATCTAGCCTTTGTATTCCACTACGTGTGTCAGATAAGTTCTTAAAAGGTAGGGCTTCAATACAACATGATTGCGCGGTCCGATCGGAGTTATATCTCTTACTGATCTATCCCATTGCCTCCTGCAAGAGAAGGGCTGATAAAGCCAGTATAACCAGCTATACCTTGTTAGATATCTTTGCTATATCGAACCTCTAAACCCAGTTATCATAGTCTCCCTTGATCCATCATAGGACATATCCATATTCCTAGTTAGATCACTATCTATTCCTTGTGTAAAATATGATACCTGGAATACTCCCGGTTAAGTGCTACATCGGTATAATCTGTGCCCTTACGGTTTTATCCAATAGTCATAAGAAATACCAACAAGCATTTCTGGCGCTATTGCCGGGGAACGGTAGCTTTTAACTAGTACCCTTTGGTCCTATTTTATCTTTTGTTTGATTTCATCTTTTCACTCCACATACATATATGGATCAAACACCACTTTTCGAATATGGTGCTCCAACGGGAGCTATCTTGGAGCCACCTAAATCATCTTAGGCCATTTTTGGCCGTTCATTATGAGCTTCGCCTGAGTTTCATAGCGATGGTTCAGGAAAAACTATTTTCTGGGGACGAAGACAAAAATCCCTATACTCATATATGTGACTTTGAACAACTTTGTTCGTGTGTCCATATCCAAGGGATGAGGCCAGGTACCCTTAAGTGGAAGCTATTTCCATTCTCCTTAATGGGAATAGCCAAACGATGGTACCTTTGCCACGTAGATGGTGTAAACGGAGAATGGGAAAAGTTACAATCCAAATTCTGCCTAGCTTTCTTCCCTATTCCTTGCGTTGTTCGTCTTCGAAAAGAGGTCATCAACTTCTCACAAAAGAAGATAGAACCTCAAGGTGCGGCATGGGCCCGTCTGATAGATCTAGTATCTTCTGGCCCTGATCTTGCTATAACCGAGCCAACATTGTTACAACACTTTTATGGTGGTCTTAGCAGGGATTCCGCACAACTTCTTGATATGTCTTCCGGGGGATCCTTCCTATGTTTATCCGTCAGTGCAGGGAAGAGTCTTCTTACAAAGATTCTTGAAAACACTCCCTATACTAATGATTATAATGAAGGACCCGAGGAAGAACAAAAACCAGCCCCTAGAAAAGAATCCTCGATAGCCGAATCACCACCATTTCTATCCAAAGATTCTGCCATCGATCCCGAACCACAAATACCACAAATCTCGAAGGAAGAAGAAATCCAGTATCTAAACCATTCCTTCGAGTTCGAGGCCAACTGTTCATATGATCTTGCTGGTTTTGGGAATGCCCAAAACGATCCTTTCATAAAAAGACCTTCTAAGAAACATCTTTCTAGACCTCTCATGAAGGGATCTCTTCAAAAACCTCACAAATCAACATCATCTTATGCCTCGACTTCCCACATGGCACATCAGGAAAAGCATGGGATATTTGATGAAGAAATGTCGAGTGAGCTTATAGAAGAAGTCAAGTGTTTAGAAGCCAAATCTATCCTCTCCTTCTCGATCCCCACCTCTGACTTATCCTACGAACCCATTTCTACACCCATCCTTGATCCTAATGATGCCCCATGTGTTCCTTCATTCAAGTCTTATGATGACCCACTTGATGACTCTGGGAATTCACTAAGACACCCAAGGCATGGAAGCCATGAGGGCCATAAATCTGACCAAGAGGAGCAAAGACAATGGTTAGAACATCTATCTACCGTTGTAAGTCAAGAATGGTTGGATGAGGTCGAATCCTCAAAAGAAGTTGCTAAAATACCCACACATGTAAGGAGAATATCCTGTCAAGTGTTGGGCATTGATGGCGACATTTGCTTTGATCCTAGCCTTGGGATCAACATCATCAAAGGATCATCTATCTCAATCACAAAAACACCTTAGACTCCCCAATGGTCAAATCCTTGATTGTTTAGGAGTCCTCCATAATGTTCTTGTGATGGTTGATGATCTCAAGATCTTCCTAGATTTCCATATCTTTGACCTTCCTAGACTTTCCTTTCATCCTACCTTTATCGGAAGGCCAATCATGAGAATCTTGGAGAACACCTTAGGAAATGAGAAGCTTGGTCATAGAATAGGTGAAGATTATCTACCCGTTTGGTCTTCCCGACCTCTCATCAAAGGGTTAGAATCCACACCAGTTCTTGATCCAAGGGGTGAGCTTATGTCAATCTCGCCAACAACCATGACCCACTCAAGTCTTGAGGATGACTTGAAATGTCATGAGAAAGAAAGTGCTCACCCACTCCTTGAAACGGAAGATTCCACCAATAAGCATGGAAGCTATTCCCCGATCTTCCCATCAAATCCATGCTCAAGTGAGAAATATCCCAAATCAATCCTTCCCTCTACCATGATTACACACATGATCTACAACCCCTTCATTCTTCTTGTCTCTAGAATCTTTGCAAGGTTGGTTGTAGATGTGTTTGTCTACCATAAATTTTGCAAATATCGTAGTGGTTTTGGTCTTGAGGATAGGTTCAAAAATGTTGGAGTTCAAGGGGAAACCGCTTCACCAACATGAATTGTAACTTGAAGGTTTCCCAAAGACAAGCTTGTGTCTTAAAATTAAGCACTTTTGGGAGATAACCTGAGCTTTCTTCTTTTCTATTAAAGTTTGCTTAAAAAATATAAAACAAAATTAAAATACTTTTTGTTTTAGTTTCCTAAGATTCTAAAATGAATAAAATGACTTTATAAAATGAGATTAAGGGAATATTTGTGAAAGTGTTCCTTCGGATATTTTTGTCACTAACCATTTCAAGTTTGAACAAAAAGAACGATGGAGCAAAACACAAGGTATGTCCAACCAAACATCCTTCAATAATGAAGCACATTTAAAAGAAAATTTCACATCCTAGACTTGGATTTTCACATTGTAAAATGTTGCAAAATCCAAGTATGGGAGAGTGGATTTCTCGAAGAAATTTATATCATGCTTCATTCTTAATTTTGTTTGGTTGTCTCTACCTTGCTTTCTCTTTTTACCTTGCTCATCTTGCTAAGTCATAAAAATAAAATAAAATAAAAATATATATAAAAATAATAATAATAATAAAAAATCTGCAAATGCTCATCTGGTTCACCATCCATGATCATGTCTCCTTTTTGAATCTCTTTATGTTTTCATGCTTCCTAGTTTTGTTATAAGCATGCTTTGGCTTGGGATATCTTTGAATTCATATTCCCATAGGCTCTTTAAATTAAGCATGGTGCTTAGGTTAAATAGCCTTCCTTAATCAAATTAGACATGGTGTCAAGTTTGATTAATGAACCTAAAGTAAACTTGTATGGAATTTGGTTGTACTTTTGGACTAACCAATGCATGATAACTTCAAAATTTTGGTGGTTAAGTCATGAGATCTTTCACAGAGACAAATCAAGGGTTGAGGTAGTAATGAAATAATCTTGCACATCTTTGCCTCAACCTTGCTTAACTTTTAAAGAATTGGTGAACAATGAGGGAGCATCTCTTTCTATGCTAAAATGTTAAAGCCAACTTTCCTATACCACAGAAGATGTCCTCTGTTTCTATGACAATAATGCCCCTGCTTCGAATCATATGTGAATTCCTTCGGTTATGTATTGTCCACTAATCCTTCGTAGGAGAGAAGCAATGAATGAAAAAAGACCATTCGTCATCATCAATATCGTGACGCAAGGAATCGTCACGCTTCGAAATTACGGCTGCAAAATCTTCAAGGTAAATGGCCAACGTCTTAAAGTTTTTTATGAGCATGAAATTCCTAAACAAGAAATTGATATGATAGATTTTGTTCTTAATCTCAATTAGAACTAAAATCTACATGTTTTAACTTTTTTGTTCAAATTTCAAAAATAACCTTAGAAATGGCCTAGACTTATCCTTGACTCCCCCCTCGTGAAAGGTCAGCCCATTTGGCCTCTAAAGGTGATCAACCGACTGTGTTTTTGGCCCAATCGGCCCGAAACTTCACGAGCTGACTCACCTGGCTCGACCAAGTTCAGAACATGGCTCAGTCGGTCGGACATTAGCTTTCAGAAAGGGATCAACCGATCGTGGTTCGAACTCGTTCAAACGTCCCGTTGCATAGGAACGTTGGGCCAACGTTCTCCTTCGGTTTTCATCGCGATCCTAGCAAAAACGAAGGCCCTGAATGTTGTTTCTCTTCTTCTTAACCTCTCCCTCTCCTTCTTCCTCCTCTTACCTTGTTCCTCTTCACCACCAGTAGAAATTTCATCTCCTCTTGCTTCCCTTCTCATCTTCCTTGCCCCTCCTTCTCCTTAGTCATCCCCTGGAGCCATCGACGCAACCTACCTCATGGATCTGATAGAAGGAAACATGACAAGATGCTTGTCATCCCTTATGCTAAGGCCATAGGACGTTCTCTGTCCACCTTCTCCTTTGGTACCTTAGCCCTTCATAGCAATAAGATACTTAGGCCTAATATTATATCACTCATGAATCAAAGAACTTATGCCTAAGCTATCAATCACAAAGAAAACTCTTGGTTCTGCTGGTATCTTACCCCAGCAGAACCCCTGCATTTGATCTGTCTCTGTCACTGATTTCAGCATGCCCCAAAACAAGTATGGGGGAGGTCGGTCGACACTCCAACATGTCAAAACACCAGAATGACCACTGAATCATGCTGTACACGTCCATAGCATGTTCCACAAAAAAGTTGGACCGAAATGGCCACTTTTGTGGATCGACCGATCCACTTTGGAGGCCAAAATTCAGAAAAGACAGAGCAAAGCAATATTCAGAGATAAGGGATCTAAATGCAGAGTTCAAAGTAACCAAATGACCCCAGAGGGTGGTCGGCCGACCGTCCTTATAGGCCCCAGGCCCACCAGCCAGCATCCTTTCAACTTTAAACATCTATTCTGACTAGTTTGCCACATCTCTCACTTTTTTCTCTATGCTTTTCATTTGTTTTACTCATTTTCTCTTTCAAAATAAAAATAATTTCTTCATGAAATCCATCACTTAGCTTAATTTCCTTTTTTATGTTGAATAAAACAAGAAGATCGCATCCAAAACTAAAATTTGAAAAGTAACATGATCTATGACGTTCTGAGGGTAAAAGCGTCATAAAGATGAATTCTTGCTTTTGCTTATGCTAGTGGGAAAACTCTTTGATCGCAAAATCATATTGACTAAATTGTTGATTTATGTGATATAGTTCTCGGCTCATGATTCATACCCTATCTATATAAGGTTCTTGTTGATTAACTTTTGAAAACGTCATAAAACCATAATGTCACTACTCCTCTATAGTGAGAGAATTCCTACCACAGCCATATATGCTCTTTCATGATTTAAGATTTCTATATAAGCTACTTGCTTTGTGTTGAGTTTGGTCAAGTTTTGTGACCCTTGTTGAGAGATTTATCATGCCCCCAAGATCAAGATCACGTACACGCCACATATACATGCTGCTTCTACACTGAAAGTACGCAGACATGCCTTTCATTTTTCCACATAGTTCATACTCCATGTTCTAATAGAAATTCTCTCTCTAGTATATGTTGTAAGTCAATGAGACATAGACTATGCAAAATTATGAAAATATATGAAAAAAATAGGGGCACATGAAGGTCCCAAGTTTTAGGAAAAAAATGATGATGAGCAAATCAAAGCTCATAGAAAAAGAAAAATAAAGATAGCTATGTCTGAAAATTATAAGTTAGAAAGAGAGATCTTATAAAGGAGTTTTGATCATTCGCCATGTTTCCACACACTTGCACATCTTGATCTAAGTGTATGACATTTCTCTCCTTGGATTCGGAATTTGACTTTACAATATATGCAAGGTAAAGTATGCTACATTGTTTATCCCTACCTAAGCTCCACATAATCCTTTTAGAAGTAGGAAGATAAAAAGAAGGCAACCTCATGTTATGCCTTGGTAAGGATTCATACACCTTGAGCGATCTAGGGTGCTATATGAGGAGTAAGTTGACTTATGTGCTTTCTTTTGAAAAATTTACCAAAAAACTCCAAGTACTAAAATATGATTTGGGAAAGATGACTTTGCCTTGAGAGTTGTTCCATTTCTCAACTTCTCAAGGATATATGTTAGACAATACCACATATCCCACTTGTATGACAAAATGTCTTGAGTGAATCTTTATGCTTGCTTTATACTTTGAATAATATAGCCATGTTTACTTTTATCCTTTACTCAAGGACGAGCAAAGAGGTAAGTATGGGGGATCTTGTTGACGGTAATTACACCATGTTTTTACACCCTCAAAATACCATCGACAACATTGGATTCAAGAGTATAATAACATAGCTAGAGCATTTTATCAATAATTGGTTCCACATGTACCTTGAGTATGTTCTATGCAGGTAACAGTAAATAGGGACACTTGGGAGCCTGTGGGCCCACTTAGGGGGTCGGCCGACCCCACTAAGGGACCACCAAGGTGATGACGACCCGTAGGGTTCGCTGTCTGATCTTTCGATGAGAGATGGTGGATAACTCGATTGGTGAATGGAGATGATGTTCACAGCTCGACTACAACCGTCCACGGATGCTGCGCCTTAGCAACCGATACACCACCTCCGATGGTTGTCGCGATCTTGCGGCGTGACAACCAGCCACTAGGGCTCCCGTCCTGCAAGCAATCGAAGAACCAGCAAGAACATGATGAACAAGCACTCAATTGCAAGATGAATATGAAGGGTTTAATCTGAGGACACAATATGGTGAGGTTTTGATGACAATCCGACGGACGGTTGATCCAACACGCGCGCTGAAAGGCGGTAGCAATGGCTAACTCGACGAAACAAAACCTAAACTGTTTGTGGCGGCTCTAAAGACTTATAAGGAGTTGGGAGGACGACCACAAGGGTGTTGGGGTCGTTATCGAACCCTAGGACGCGTCCCTAATGGACCCAACTTGATACATGGGCCATCAGCCCAAATTAAGGTGACGCAACACCGGTGGATAGAAAAGGACTCGGTACAAAAAAGGACTAATCTGGATGTGTCCGATAAGATATAGCCTTGGTTCTAGATCCGTTGGAAAGTAGACTTGATAAGTTTTCCAAAAAGTGTGAGAACGTCCCAATCGGAGTCTGTATGAAGTCGTGGCATCCATCACAAGTTGGTGCTATCCTGCAGTCCAAATCCAGCTAGCGCCCATCCCGTGTCCCGCTGATCCTCTCCATTGTTCCTAAGCAAAACAAGAGTGCACGTGTTTCCATTGTCTAAATATAATGGACAAGAGTTTGAGAATGAACTTACTTGATGGTTGAGTTCACGGGCACGAGCACGAGTAATAGGACCAAGTGGTGCTAGAGATGGTGTTGGTGTGGTGTTGATGTCCTCATCACAAGGCCTCCCATGCGTCCATGATCCAAGCACACCCTCTAGAGTGAAGATCCACCCTTGGATCTCCTCTGTGCTTCTTCTCAACGGTTCTAGATCAAAGCACGAGGATACATGGGCCCACAAACTATCTCGAAAAAATACAAAACTATTGCGAAGGTGCCTATGACATGTGGGTCATGCTCCACACGAAAGATGGAGGCCAAAGGCCAATACTTGGGATCGGCCGATCCCATGTATGGGCCCACGTGCCACCCACGTGTCCCCTGTGCTGTGGGGACACCTCCTGAGGGAAAAGTAGCAGGGCCCACCTGCCATTGGGATCGGCCAATCCAGGTCAGGTGGCCAAAAGGTGCACTGACCTCCCCACCGACTCCCTGCATGCCTCCATGCACTCACTTGATCTCCCCTGTTGATCTAAGGCGGTTGTAAGGATGGTTTGATCCTACGGTGGCTGATGGAGGTGGCGTGGATCGCTGACGTGGCAATGGAGTAGCCCCTACTCCACCTCTAGCTATAAATAGACCCCTAGAGCTCCCTATTCATTTCATGCCTCATTGGAGAAACTACTCCTTAGTCTCTTAGCGGAGCTCTCTAGTAGTGCTATGCTAGTTGGAGGAGAGTGAGGAGAGCCGGGCCTGTCTGGCGTCTTCTCCGAGCTATACCTCGGCGGATGCAAGTCTCTTGTAAGTTTAGCTCTTGTAAGTGACTTCTTCCAAGTTCTTTATAGTATTTGATATTCGAAGTCTGGGTTAGCTGTTATACACCTTTTCCTGCTTGTTCATCGCTTTGCTCTGAGTAGAGTGCTTTAACCTTAATGTGGGGTTAAAGTAGTAAGAATAGTGTAGACATAGTGTCTAGACTAGATCTTACCTTTGTAAACCGCTTATCGCGTGGATTGTTCGTGGATGCTAGTAGAAAGTGACAGCTCTATCTAGCCTTTGTATTCCACCACGCATGTCAGATAAGTTCTTAAAAGGTAGGGCTTCAATACAACATGGTGGCACGATCCGGTCAAAGTTATATCTCTTACTGATCTATCCCATCGCCTCCTGCAAGAGAAGGGCTGATAAAGCCAGTATAACCAGCTATACCTTGTTAGATATCTTTGGTATATCGAACCTCTCAACCCAGTTATCATAGTCTCCCTTGATCCATCAAAGGAAATATCCATATTCCTAGTTAGATCACTACCCGTTCCCTGTGGAAAATACGGTACCTGGAAAACTCCCGGTGAAGTGCTACATCGGTATAATCTGTGCGCTTGCGGATTTATCCAATAGTCATAAGAAATACCAACAACCTGCTACCATGCTCGGGGACTAAGTGGGTACACTTCACCTCGCGGTGAATGTACTAATTTTCTTCTCGACAAAGCTCTGCTGTTTTTTGCGTTGTTTTTGCAGAGCCTAAGTGGGTACACTTCACCAGGAAAGGACTTTTCAAAAGTTTTTCCTCTTCAGCACGTTACATCCTCCTAACAAGCAGCCGCAGCACCCGACGAGGCGACCTGCTCGCGCATCAAGCTACGACGCTCTCGACCAGCCCGACCTGGTCCGGAGGCTTCTCCGAGCAGCATAACGGCCAGGCGGCCTGGTCAGGGCTTCATGACGACCATGATGCATGACGGCAACCAGCTGAACACCTCTAAGGACACTGCTGCGGGCTCGCCGGAAGAATACAACGTGCTCGGGGACTTGTTGGGGATATTACCTTGGCATATCCCCAGGGACCTTATGGGCCTATCGACAAGAAGACGGCCCAGCCTGCGAGGCCTTTTGGCACGCGACCAGCCCGTCGTGCTCGCCAAGGACTCCGAAGAAGCCTTGCTGTCCAAGGAAGATCCTGGTAGATAGACTCGGATCCCTTGCCTTGAGGGACCGATCGTAATCTGTTAGCATATGGAAATTGTAACCCCGCTCCCCGGCTATATAAGGCGAGTAGGGACCCCCTCCAAAAGCTCTCTCAGATCATCTACAGATCTTGTAACCTAATACTCAGATCAATCCAGCCACCAAAACACAGGACATAGGGTATTACGATGATTTGCCGGTCCGAACCTATCTAAATCGCCGTGTCTACGCTCCCTGTGTTACGCTTGATCGTCATCGCCACACCTCCGCCTACAATCTACTACCGTAGGGTACCCCCTAGGTAGATTGCGATGTATATTTCGTCGACAGTACCAACATACAACTGCATAATAATACAATAAAAGATAAAGCATAGACCTAACACTCCTCGTCCGAGCCCCAATCCTCCACTACCACATCTTTGCTCTTGCTAGACTCATCCTCAGCCTTCTGCCGATGGTAAGCGGCCTCTGCATCATCTATGTCATCTAAAGCCTGAGAGAAGAATGCATCATCGGCCTCGTCCTCCTGCAACCCATCCTCGGCTAGGGCGATAAGTTCACTGAGCCTGCCATAAGCGGGGTCATCCTCATCGTTGGCCTCCTCTACCTGTAACCTAGCCTCGGCTAGAGTGATGAGTTCACTTAGCCTAGCATAAGTAGGGTCCTCCTCATCGTTGGCCTCCTCCGCCTGTAACCCAACCTCGGCTAGAGCGATGAGTTCACTTAGTCTTGCATAAGCAGGGTCCTCCTCCTCCTAGGCCTCAGCATCCACCACAATGGGACAGTGCACAGTACCACCAACTCGACTGTGTCTCTTTTGACGCTTTGTCTCCACATGCCTTGCACAAGCAACATCTGCTTCCAAATTCCCGGTGCATCCCATCTCTGCAAGTTAAAAATGCATCAAGTTAGCAAAATAATTCTATTTAGCTTCGACATAAGAAACTAATAATACACAAAGGTTGGAAATACTTACTGGCACATACTGAAGCAATATTGTCATTCAGAGACTTCATTAATACTCTCTCCTCAGGTGCAGCCTTCCTAGCCCTTTCCGTCTCTATTCTCGCATTTCTCTCGACTACCCACTTGTTCCACGCGACACTCACAGGGCACGGAATACCTTTGACTCTAGCTTTCTCACGCATATCCCTCTTCCGGTTTTTTATGAAAGACTTGACGTAATTAGGACCATATCCTTTAGCATGTGCCAATATTTTCCTCCACTGAATCTCCTCGAGGAATGTTTTCTAGCTAGATGAACCTTCCCACATGCATTTCCGAGCACTATGTTGAAATAGTTTGATAAATTATTCCAAAACAAATTGACGTACGCTTCAATTTAGGTGCTCAAATAACGAACCTGATCGTAGTCAATCATATGCCCACAGTAGTGGCCAATGCCTAGCTCAGAAGGAAGTAAGCCATAGTTGGATTGCACACCACATTCGCACATCACAATAGGTTTAGCGGGTATGTCCGCTGACCCCACATGCTTCTGCTTTTCCTTTTCCTTTTGCTTTGGATGCTCTGGCCAAAGATCCTTAGGACCATACAACCATTCTTTGAATCTACACCTAGGCATAGAAAAATTCTAAAAAAACCAAATAGGTAAATAGGTATTAGTACATGTAAACAAAAAGATGACACTGATAAGAGAGTTTATCACCATACAACCACTTACTTCATGCTGCAGAGCACAAATGAACTCATTCGAATTGTTAGGATTGATCACTACTCACTCTCTGCAATGGCACCGAGGAGGCGACTCCAGACGTCTAGCTGTGGCGTAGGTCTTCTCCTCATTCGTCATTGGAGGAGGGTTAGGTAGAGGTGGAACACACCGCTTGAAGACCTCAGGTTTGTTATGAAAGTTCCAAGTAGAGAAAAGAAGGATCCTAGGATCACACTTTTCTGGACCATCAATCCACTGAAAGAAAAAACACCTTGTATGGTCCTACAAAACAAAATTGTATAAAATGAAATTGTAACTGAAGAAGAAAAAATTGATGAACATGAGGTAACGTAACAATTACTTACGCAAATGCGGCTGCATATGTAGAAGCAACAAGCCGCGGTGTCTGGATGCCTCGACTGTTGTATGTCGGCCGGAAGACCACAATCACAGTTAGGGATCGGAAGTTCAGAAGGAACGAGACCATCCTTGCTAGAATTGTCAATGTATAATTCCCTAGGTCGACCACGCTTTTTCCAATACTCCGTACAATACAGGTCTTCCATCTACCAACATCAAATAAAACAACGGTACGTATGTATTAAAAAAATGGCATATAATGCAAATATAACAACTAAGAACAATAACTAAACTAAACAAAGTTTACTAACTAGTTTACTTAATTAATCAAAATAAGTCAACTACAAATATCTATTGAACTAACCTTATTAATCAAGTAACTCAAGTACATATGTAACCAGTTATTCTAACTAACTAAGGTAAGCTAAACCCTAAACTAAGTACACTAACTACACTAAAGTAAACTAAGGTATGTCAACTAAAGAAAATTAAACTACTCAATTTACTAATTCAACTAACTAAACTAACTATGCTACTACTATGCTACTAACCTTTAGAGCACATGGGGGCGGCGAGAGGACGGCAGAGGAGGACGGCTGGGGAGGGAGGTGCAGCTGGGGAGGGTGGATGGCCGGCTGGCGGCCAACGGCGTCGTGGGAGTCGCCCACGGAGGTGCCGAGGATGAGCACTTGCAGCAGCAAAACAAAACAGGGACAAGGGAGGGAGGGAAAAGAGGAGTTACCAGTTAAATAGGGCCTCCACCTTGCCGCTCCATGATCTGCGGAGCGGCAGGGTTGCCGCTCCATGGTTGGTGGAGCGGCAACCTTGCCGCTCCGCAGATCATGGAGCGGCAAGGACAGGCCCACCTCAAGCGCTTTGACCAGTCGTGGCTGAGTCAGCAAGTTGTCGCTCCACAGATGATGGAGCAGCCAAAAGTATTAGGAATAATAAAAAAAGTCAAACAGTGTTAGATTTAAATTTAGTTAAAAAAAGTGTTAAAATTAAAAAAAAATCAAGATGAGCCAGTATACGCGTGCGGCCCATGCGGTTGCAACATGCAAGCAAACGACCAAATAAGGTAGGAATAAAACAAAACACAAAAGATCCGATAAGGTACATGTAAAAAAAGAGAAAAGAGAAAAAAAATATAAGGGTATTATGGAGATTTTACACCTTCTAACTAGCAGAAGATGTTGTTTTGCCAAACTGTTCAAAAAATAGCTTCAGCTCTCTAAATGAATCTGCTCCATAGGTGAAGCCATAACTGAAGTTGTTTTGACTGGAGCCGGAGCACTACCAAACGGTCCTTCAAAGTGGAGAGAACTAGTGGCCAGGCCGGCTAATAGGCAAACGTGAACAGCCAGACAATAAAATATCGGATCGCCCCCGCGTCGCTTCATGGGGCGACTCGGGCGGCGTCTCGCCGTGCCGCTGCCGAAGACTACTGCCTCCGCTCCTTTTCTCTGCCTCCGCCGAAGACCACCGCCTGCGCTCCTCGGCTCTGGCTCCGCCTGAGCCAGCCCCGGGAAGCCCAGACAAAGGCGGGGATGGTGGCGGCAGGGCTGGTTTCTTCTCCTCCTTTCTTCCTCTCTCCCATGGAGCTCCTACAAGCCGGTTGGGCACCGTCGTAGGGGCGCTGCTCTAGCCTACCCGGCTTGGTCGTGTGGGTCGGCCATCTGGGCGGCTTCCCCTAGCTGGTTGGTGCTAACTTGCAAGGCTCCTCCAATTCGGAGGTGTTACAACGTCGGCGATAGCTAGCTGTCGGCGTGGCCGGTGCCGAACCTCGCGTCCGTCGCGGTGGCCGGTCGGGTCCCCGGTGGAGGTGGTGGTGCCTAGCTAGGGACCCTTGGGCTGGGTGCGGTAGAGCTAGAGCCGTCGCGTGACTAGGCATCGGCGGCTTTACTTGTGCAATAGTGGCAGGCGGCCTAGGCGTGTACGTTGATGGCCAGATCAAGACGGAGGCGGCAATCAATGGCGAAATAGTTCAGCGATTGGTGGGTAATTGTTGTACTACCAAGTTTCGATGGCGGTGACGCCTAGGGGCGTCACTTTCTTTGCTAGAGGCATCGTCTTGTCCTTCATGAGGATCTCTCCGGGTGAAAACTGTCAACGGAATATACGTCGTAGTCTACCTAGGGGGTACCCTATGGTAGTACATTGTAGGCGGAGGTGTGTGCGACGGCGATCAAGCATAACACAGAGAGCGTAGACACAACGATTTAGATAGGTTCGGGCCGGCAAATCACCGTAATACCCTACGTCCTGTGTTTTGGTGGCTGTATTGATCTGAGTATTAGGTTACAAGATCTGTAGATGATCTGAGAGAGAGATTTTTGGAGGGGGTCCCTGCTCGCCTTATATTGCCGGGGAGCAGGGTTACAATTTTCATATCTTAACAGATTACGATCGGTCCCTTAAGGCAAGGGATCCGAGTCTATCTACTGGGATCTTCCTTGGCGAACAAGGCTTCTTTGGAGCCCTTGACGAGCACGATGGGCTGGTCGCGTGCCGCAAGGCCTCGCGGGATGGGCCGTCTTCTGGTCGATAGGCCCATAAGGTCCCTGGGGATATACCGAGGTAATATCCCTAACAAGTCCCCGAGCACGTCGTATTCTTCCGGCGAGCCCATAGCAGTGTCCTTGGAGGTGTTCAGCTGGTCGCCATCATGCGTCGTGGTCGTCGTGAAGCCCCGACCAGGCTGCCTGGTCGAGGTGCTTCTCGGAGAAGCCTCCCGACCAAGTCGGGCTGGTCGAGAGCGTCGTAGCTTGAGGAGCGAGCAGGTCGCCTCGTCGGATGCTGCGGTGCTTGTTAGGAGGATGTGATGTGCTGAAAAAGAAAAAACTTTTGAAAAGTCCTTTCCTGGTGAAGTGTACTCACTTAGGCTCTGCAAAAACAATATAAAAACAACAGAGCTTTGTCGAGAAGAAAATTAGTACATTCACCGCGAGGTGAAGTGTACCCACTTAGTCCCCGAGCATGGTAGCAGGTGAGGTATGCACGTGGTGCCATGCTTTATAAAAATATGCATAAAGTATGTGACTAAAGATTGAAGCATGAGTTTTGTAAAAAAATGATTGCGAATACCCGTAGTCCCCGAGCCTGATGTAAGAAACTAGAAGTTTCTTGTATCAGGATCATATATTTGGAAATTGAAAAACTGAAACATGAGTTTAGTAAGAAACGACTGCGAATACCCATAGTCCCTGAGTCTGATGTAAGAAACTGGAAGTTTCTTGTATCAGGATCATATTGTTTGATTTGCAGTCCCTGATTGTCAGTCCCCGGGTGTTGTCCTGCTTCGCGTCGTCCTTTGGTGCCTTGGTCGCAGTCCCCAAGCCTTTCTCGGTGTGAAGTTGGACTAAGTCTCCGAGCCTGGTCGGGAATGCGACCAGGCAGCCGGGTCATGGTTGTTGTCGACGGAGTCCCCAAGTGTGTTTGTGTCGCAAGCTCTGTGGGTCTTGCCGACCAGGCTACAGTAGCCATGTTACTGTAGCTGCAGAAAATAGGTTATAACAAAATTGCGCGTCCAGTCCCCGAGACTGTAGCATTGTAGAAATCATTAGCCGTAAATTGGGGAAATTAAACAAGAAATGAGAGCTAAATGTAATTAAATGGGTCGTATTTATCTACATAGTTATCGGCCCGTGTTTGAGGCGCGAGAGGAAGACGACATGGCGGTTTCGTATTTGATCGTTGCGGTTTCCCAAAAACCCTGGAAAACGAAGCGCCGCGCCGCTTGGTATAAAGGGTTACTCCGACGGTTGACGGAACAAGAAGGGTCGCGTTTCTTCGCCTTTCTTAGTACTCCTAGGAATCGAAGAGCCGGCGATTCTTGCCCATATATCCTGGTGAACTGAGGGGATTCCTAGCTGCCTTGTTCAATAATCTCCACGCCTGCTGGCCGCGGAGGATAAGCAAAGGGCGAGGAGGTTGCGTCGGTGCTAGGGTTTCATCGTAGAGGATGGAAGTTGATGGTGCGCACCCTACAATGGATTTCGCTGCCTTGCTGGTTCTGCCGAAGGACTTGCTCTTTCAGATCCTTCTTCGCGTTGTCGATGATGGCGACAATGTGCGCGAGTATGTGAAGGCTCACCAGGTCTGCCGCATCTTCCGGGAGGTTTCTGACGATGCTTCGATGATTCGTCTTTTGCCTCTTCGGTGGGTTCAGGATTATTGTCGTCCTTACTATTATTCGCCGGAGTCGTCTTTTGAGCGCCGCTTCCTTGAGGCCGATCAACCCGAGGCGTTGTTCTTTTGCGGTGTGGAGAAATTGATGCTATGGGGGAGTGATCCTGATGGGTAGTTGCTTATCAAGCGAGCGGTGGCTGCTGGAGATGAGGTCGCTATGTACTTCCGGGCCATGATGCTGTATTATGCAGATCTGGCGGATGCAGAGGCGCTTGCTATTGTCCATTGTCTCAGTGGCGGTGTATTGGCGACCGGCCGGTGGGGCAATCGTAGCCTTCAGAGCCTCCGCTTCCGATCTCGCGATGATCTTCATGTGATTTGGCATCGGTGGTGGATTCGCTCGCCAGAAGATGTGCCGGACTTAGTGACTGTCAGTCCTCATGCTTGCGACTGGGATGAATGTCGGCGCTTTGGGCCTCCTGATGGTAGCATACCTAGGATCATTATTTACTGTAGCCCGCAATGTCGGATTCGTCATGAATTCGAGCTCTAGACTAGGAATACTAATGATACGGTTGTGTATCGTATTAGTAAGATGAAGTTGTAATCATCGAAATGACTGGTCTTAGGTGTGGTTTCTTCTGTTGGGGGGTCGCATCTTTATTGTCATGCTCTATTTTGTTGTGGGACATCGGTAATTTGTATCTCGGATACAAGTGTTCGGACGTGTAAGTGAAAACTACAAAGCTGTAATATATTCGGGGCGGTGAGCTTTTGTTTCACTTGTATGTCCTGTCGTGCCTGCTAAGTCGTGAGCCGTAGCGATGAATCATTCGGCCTTGGGTCTCCAATGGTCCATATCGTAGGGCTAGTGCCACTTCACGCGTAGGATACATGAGGACTCCCAAGGAGGCACGCTGCTGGCAACCCGCGGCGCAGAGGGCGAACAACTCATGCATGCTTAGGGAGATGCCAGTGACAGGGTCTTTTTCTGAGAGGCTCAATCGTGGCATGACTAGGGCTTGTGGAGACCATTCCTGCCGACGCTGGGCGAAAAGTCATGCTGCTTGTAGAGTCGTCGACCGTACCGTGGTCGTATACAGATTCTGGGCACATAGCCTCATGGCTCCCGACCCATGTGACATCGCCTGGCTTCTGGGGAAATGCCGCTTGGGAGGCCTGCCAATGAAGTCATAGTGCTTAGGGTAGCTACTTCTATTCGCTATGGTTCATTGATAGCCTAGCTTCGGGTGCTTTCTGGTTATGGCCAGGCTGTTTGGAGAAAACGCCTCATTTGCGTTGTGGAGAGGTCGTCGAACACTATGGGAGTGTTTTGGAGAATTCGTCGATCGTTGGTAGCTGAATTGCTGTGGTCGCCATGTGCTATCTATATTTTTAGGGTGATTGACGTACGCCGTGGGTGTTGGAGTGGGCGTTGTATGCCGTGAGCATTTTGCAAAGGTCCTCGTATGCCGTGAGAATTTTTGCCGAGGTCGTCGTACGCAGTGAGCGTTTTTGCCGAGGTCGTCGTACGCCGTGAGCATTTTTGCCAAGGTCGTCGTATGCCGTGAGTGTTTTTGTCGAGGTCGTCGTACGTCGTGAGCGTTTTACTTGCGTAATGAGTTCTATTAGAAAAAATATATGGGGAATGAGGCACCTTTATTCATTATCGGGAGAGTACACAATACAAGCTTTATTGGACTATGTTTATGCTAGGACATCTGCTAGGACATTTGCTCGCAGGGTTTGTCGGCGGTGATCGCTGATTGTTCTGCTTCCTTCTGCTTCTTTGCGGCGGGGTTGTCACTGGCTTTAGAGCTGTACGTATCTTGGATACGGGGCCTATCAACAACATTTATTGTTTGTTGCTCGCACTCGTATGCGATCTTCAGGTTGGTACGGAGGCTGAGGATGCCTTGTTGCGTCGGGATCTTGAGCACCATGTAGGTGTAGTGCGGGACTACCATGAGCTTGGCGAGTGCTGGTCGACTGAGTATCGCGTGGTAGGCCGTCTCGAAGTCGGCGACGACGAAGTTAATGTTTTCCACCCTGAAGTGGTTTTGGTCGCCAAACTATACGGGGAGGGTGATCCGGCCTACCGGTGTTCATGCCCTGTTTGGGATGATCCCCCAGAAGGAAAAATTTGCGAGCAGGAGATCCTTCTTGGAGTAATCAAGTTGGCGGAATGCATCAGCGAATATGATATTGAGGGCACTGCCGCCGTTGACCAGCACCTTCCTGAAGCGACATGTGGCGATGGTTGGATCAACGATGACAGGGAAGCGGCCAAGATATATATAATCCGTCCACTCGTCTTCTCCGGAGAAGCTAATGGGCTGTTCTGACCAGTCGAGGTACCTTGCGTTGGCCGAATCATCTCCTGTTGCTGCGACTGAGTAGACATCCTTGCGAACTTGACGTTGTCTCCTTTCTCCTTCAACAACTACGCTACCCCCGAAGATGGAGTACGTCATTGAGGCTGGTCGAATCTCCGGGGCCGGTGGTTCTCGGTCTTTGCCCTTGTCGAAGTCATCTTTCTTTGCTCTCTTGTTACTTCTTCCCCGCACTGCTGACTCAAGGAGCTCACAATCACGCATGGAGTGTTTGGAGTTTTTGTGTATAGGGCATGGGCCGTCGAGGATCTTCTTGAAGCTACCGTTGTAGTTCTTCTTTGGTCGGGCGTTCATGTTGGCGATGTAGCGGTTGTCGCGCCTATAATCGTACCTCTGTGGGTAGCGCTTGGAGTTGCCCGCCCGGTAGTCCCGGTGGTCGCCGGCCCTTCCTTCGCTGCGGTGGTCTGGTCGGCGGTCGCTATCCCTTACGTGTTCCGGAGAGCGAGAGTATCGCCGCCTGTTCTCCCTGTTGCGGGTGGCATCGTCTTGATTGGCGTAAGGATTTGCGATCGTCATGATCTCTTCAATGGTTGTTATGCTCTTCCGCACCATCTTGTTTCGGAGGTCGTCCGTCCGCAGGCCGTTGGAGAAGATGGCGATGGCCTCTGGGTCAGAGATCTCTGCGATGTTCAGTTGCTTGTCGGAGAAGCACCTGATGTACTTGTTGGTATTTCTTATGACTATTGGATAAATCTGCAAGTGCACAGATTATACCGTTGTAGCACTTCACCAGGAGTATTCTAGGTATCGTATTTTCCACGGGGAATGAGAAGTGAGTTAACTAGGAAGATGGATATGTCCTATGATGGATCAAGGGATACTATGAAAACTGGGTTGAGAGGTTTGATATAACAAAGATATCTAACAAGGTATAGCTGGTTATACTGGCTTTATCAACCCTTCTCTTGCAGGGGGCGACAGGATCAGAAAGAGGATAAAACTTTAACCGGACCGCGCCGTCAAGTTGTATCGAGGCCCTACCTTTTAAGAACTTATCTGACACGCATGGTGGAATACAACGACTAGATAGAGTTGTCACCTTCTACTAGCTACCACAAACAATCGCGCGATAAGCGGTTTACAACGACAAGATCTAATCTAGACACCACGTCTACACTATTCTTACTACTTTAACCCATGCATAAGATTAAAGCACTCTACTTAAAGTAAAGCGATGAACAAGCACGAAAAGATGTATAACAGCTATGCCAGAAGTAGAGTATCAATTGCTATAAAGAACTCGGATGTATCATGATGATGACCCGTAGGGTTCGCTGTCTGATCTTTCGATGAGAGATGGAGATGACGTTCACGGCTCGACTACAACCGTCCACGGACGCTGCGCCTTAGCAACCGATACACCACCTCCGATGGTTGTCGCGATCTTGCGGCGTGACAACCAGCCACTAGGGCTCCCGTCCTGCAAGCAATTGAAGAACCAGCAAGAACAAGATGAACAAGCACTCAATTGCAAGATGAATATGAAGGGTTTAATCTGAGGACACAATATGGTGAGGTTCTGATGACAATCAGACGGACAGTTGATCCAACACGCGCGCTGAAAGGCGGTAGCAATGGCTAACTCGACGAAACAAAACCTAAACTGTTTATGGCGGCTCTAAAGACTTATAAGGAGTTGGGAGGACAACCACAAGGGTGTTGGGGTCGTTCTCGAACCCTAGGACGCGTCCCTAATGGACCCAACTTGATACATGGGCCATCAGCCCAAATTAAGGTGACGCAACACCGGTGGACAAAAAAGGACTCGGTACAAAAACGACTACTCTGGATGTGTTCGATAATATATAGCCTTGGTTCTGGATCCGTTGGAAAGTAGACTTGATAAGTTTTCCAAAAAGTGTGAGAATGTCCCTATCGGAGTCCGTATGAAGTCGTGGCATCCATCACAAGTTGGTGTTATCCTGCAGTCCAAATCCAGCTAGCGCCCATCCCGTGTCCCGCTGATCCTCTCCATTGTTCCTGAGCAAAACAGAGTGCACGTGTCTCCATTGTCTAAATATAATGGACAAGAGTTTGAGAATGAACTTACTTGATGGTTGAGTTCACAGGCACGAGCACGAGTAATAGGACCAAGTGGTGCTGGAGATGGTGTTAGTGTGGTGTTGATGTCCTCATCATATCACTTACAAGTGCTGAACTTACAAGAGGATCGCATCCGCTGACGTAGAGCTCCAGAGAAGATTCCCGACAGATCCGGGGCTTTCTCCAGAAGACTTCTCTCACTGTCCTCCAACTAGCATATCACTACTACTAAGGAGTAGTTTATCTCCAATGAGGCATGAAATGAATAGGAAGCTCTATGGGTCTATTTATAGCTAGAGGGAGAGCCTAGTGCCACGTCAGCGATCTGCGTCACTTCCATCATCCACCGTAGGATCAAACCGTCATTAGAACTGACTTAGATCAACGGGGGAGATCATGTGGGTGCATGGAGGCATGCAGGAAGTCGGTGGGGAGGTCGGTCCACCTTTTGGGCACTTGGCCACGGTCGGCCAACCGCAAAAAGGGAGGTGGGCCCTGCCACTTTCCCCCAGGAGGTGTCCCCACAGCACAAGTGGCATGTGGGTGGCATGTGGGCCCATACCCACGGTCGGCCTACCGCAAGTATTGGCCATCTTTTGTGTGGAGCATGGCCCACATGTCATTGGTACCTTGGCGAAGTTTGGTATTGTTCCGAGATAGTTTGTGGGCCCATGTATCCTCGTGCTTTGATCTAGAGCCGTTCAGAAGAAGCACAGAGGAGATCCAAGGGTGAATCTTCACTTTGGAGAGTGTTACTTGGATCATGGGGGCTTGGGAGGCCTAGTGGCCCCACAGGGAGGTCGGCCGACCCCCTAAGTGGGCCCACTAGCTCCCAAAAGTCCCCATTTGTCATTACCTACACTCAAATAGTCATGGGACATGTGGAACTAGTTATTGGGTAAATTATGTTCATGTTATTCTTGTTTTCCTTTGAATATAAGGATGTTGACGGTATTTTAATGGTGATAAAATAGCTCGTAATTACCGTCAACAAGATCCCCCATACTTACCTCTTTGCTCGTCCTCGAGTAAAGGATAAAAGTAAACATAACCATGATATTCAAAGTATAAAGCAAGCATAAAGATTTAATCAAGACACTTTGTTATACAAGTGGGATATGTGGTATTGTCTAGTATATATCCTTGAGAAGTTGAGAAATGGAATAGCTCTCAAAGCAAAGTCATCTTCCCAAATCATATTTTAGTACTTGGAGTTTTTGATAATTTTTCAAAAGAAAGCACATAAGTCAACTTACTCCTCATATAGTACTCTAGATCACTGATAAGGTGTATGGTTCCTCACCAAGGCATATGTTTGAAATTTGCCTTCTTTTTCCTCCTACTCTAAAGGATGATGTGGAGCTATAGGTAGGGATACAAGATGTAGCAAACTTACCTTGCATATTTTGTAAAGTCAAATTCCGGATCCAAGGAGAGAAATGTCATACTCTTAGATCAAGATGTGCAAGTGTGTGGAAACATGGCGAATGATCAAAACTCTTTTATAAGATCTCTCTTTCCTAACTTATTATTTTGAGACAGCTATCTTTATTTTTCTATGAGCTTTGGAATTTTTTTAGTCTATGTCTCATTTACTATCATTATACTAGAGAGAGAGTTTTATACTAGAGCATGGAGCATGAATCTATGTGGAAAATGTAAGGCATGTTTCTGCGTACTTCTAGTGTAGAAGCAGCATGTATATGTGGCGTGTACGTGATCTTGATCTTGGGAGCATGATAAATCTCTCAACTAGGGTCACAAAACTTGACCAAACTCAACACAAAGCAAGCAGCTTATGTAGAAAGTTTATATCATAAAAGAGCATATATGGCTGTGGTAGGAATTTTCTCACTATACAGGAGTAGTGACATAATGGTTTTATGATGTTTTCAAAAGGTAATCTCCAAGAACCTTAAATAGATAGGGTATGAATCATGAGCCAAGAACTATATCACATTAATCAACAACTTAGTCAATATGGTTTCCTATCAAGATATTTTGCCACTAGCATAAGCAAAAGAAAGAATTCATCTTTATGACGCTTTTACCCTTAGAACGTCATAGATCATGTCACTTTTCAAATTTTAGTTTCAAATGCGATCTTCTTGTTTTTATTCAATATTAAAAAGGGAAATAAACTAAGCAATTGATTTCATGATGAAATAAAATTTTATTTTATTTTTATTTTATATATATATATATTATTTAGAAGGGAAATGAGTAAAGCAAATAAAATCATAAAGAAAAAGGGAGAGAGTGCAAACAGAAAAAAGAATGGATGTTGAAGTCGAGTGGACGCTGGCTGGTGGGCCCGGGCCCTATAGGCACGGTCGGCCGACCGCCCCCTAGGGCCGTTTGGCCACTTCAGTCTTTGCATTTGGATTCCTTACCTGTGCACATTGATCTGCTCTGTCCGTTCTGCGATTTGGCCCTCAACATGCCTCAGCCGATGCACAAAAGATGAGGTCTAATTTTTTCGTGGGACATGTCATGACCATGTGTATCATGATTCCATGGTCGATCTGGTGAAATGGTATGTTGGGGTGTCGACCGATACCCCCCCATACTTGTTTCACTGCATACTGCAACACGGGATAGAGAGAGATCAAATGTAGGGGTTCTGCTGGGGTAAGATACCAGCAGAACTAAGAGTTTCTTTTATCATTGATAGCTTAGGCACGTGTTCATTGATTCAAGAGTGATGGACTATCATGCCCATGTATCTTGTTGCTATGAAGGGCTAAGGTGAGCCAAGGGCGAAGATGGAGAGAGAAAGTTCTATGGGCTTAGCATAAGGGATGACAAGCATCTTGTCATGCTTCCTTCTATCAGAGCCATGAGGTAGGTTGTGTCGATGGCTCTAGAGGATGACGAAGGAGAAGGTGGGGCAAGGAGATCCTCTCTCTCAAAGGCTTTGGACAAGAGCTTGAGCTTTGCATTAGTGATAATGCAAAGATCATTAAAGCTATCTTAAAGACCGAGACACTCCATCCTCTCCTCAGAAAACCCTTTCTTCTAAGTTGGTAGTGCTTTCTTTGGCAACAACACATAGAAACTTTTCCATTTCGCTCTTCTTCTTTGTGGAACCATGATGAGGTCAAGGAAGGTGAGAAGTGAAGCAAGAGGAGATGGAATTTCTACTGGTGGTGAAGAAGAATAAGGAAAGAGGTGGAAGAAGGAGAGGGAGAGGTTAAGAAGAGAGAATCCAACGTACTTTGCCTCTATTTTCACTTGGATCGTGCCTAAAACAGGATAGGAATGTTGGTGCAACGCTCAGGAGCAACGTGCATGGCTGAAGGGCCAAAACCCCAGTCGGCCGACCGCTTTTAGTGAGCTTTGGCTCGACTGAGCCTGGATTGAAGGTCCCACAGGTCAGGTTAGGCAGGCCGTGCAACATTGGGCTGAGAAGCCTCAACATGCGGTCGACCGACTGCCTTTTAGGGCCAAATGGGCCAAGCTTTCGTGTGGGAGGTGACAAGGCTAGGTACATGCTAATTCTAGGGTCAAACACAAAAAAATGAACAAAAATTAAAACATGTAGATTTTAGTTCTTAATTGGATTAAGGACAAAATCTATCATGTCAATTTCAGGTGATTCATGTTTATGAAAACTTTTAAGATATTGACCATTTACCTTTAAAGGTGTTGCAGCCGTGATCTTGATCCGTGATGATTCCTTGCGCCACGATATTGATGATGACAAATGGTCTTTCTTCTGTGAATCATTGCATTGTACTCAGACCCTTTTTCTCCATTCACTGCTTCTTTCCTACGAAGGATTAGTGGACAACACATACCCGAAGGAATGCACAAATATTTTGAAGCAAGGGCAATGTTGTCATAGAAATAGGGGACATCTTTTATGCTATAGAAAAGTTGGCTTTAGCATTTTAGCACATCACAAGATGTTCCCTCATTGTTCACCAATTAAAAACCAAGCAAGGTTAAGGAAAAGGTATGCAAGATTATTTCAAAACTACCTCAAACCTTGATTCGTCTCTTATGAATGATCTCTTGACTAACCCACCAAAATTTTGAAGTTATCATGCATGGGTTAGTCAAAAAGAACAGCCAAATTCCTTACAAGTTTACTTTTGGTTCATTAATCAAACTTGACACCATCTCTAATTTGATTAAGGAAGTCTATTTAACCTAAGCACCACGCTTAATTTAAAGAGCTAATAGGAGTATGATCACTACTCCTAAACCAAAACATACTCATAACAGAACCAGGAAGCATTAAAGAACAAAGAGAGTCATTTAAAAAGAGACAAGAGCATGGATGGTGAACCAGATGAGCATTTTCTTTTATTATTTCTATGACATAGCAAGATGAGCAAGGTATAAAGAGAAAGCAAGGTAGAGACAATCAAACAAAATTAAACAACAAAGCATGACATGAATTTCTTAGAGAAATCCACTCCACCATACTTGGATTTTGCAACATTTGAAAACGAGCAAACCCAAGTCTAGGATGTGCAATTTTCTTTTGAATGTGCTTCATTATTAAAAGATGTTTGGTTGGACATGCCTTGTGTTTTTCTTGATCATTCTTTTTGTTCAAACCTAAAATAGTTAGTGACAAAAATACCCGAAGGAACAATTTCACAAATATTTCCTTAATCTCATTTTACAAAGTCATTTTATTCATTTTAAAATTTTGGGAAACTAGAAATATTTTTATTTTTGTTTTATATATATATATATATATTTAGAAAACTTTAATAGAAAATAGGAAGGCTCGGGTTATCTCCCGAAAGTGCTTAATTTTAAGACACAAGCTTGTCTTTGGGAAACCTTCATGTTGCAACTCATGTTGGTGAAGCGGTTTCCCCTTCAACTCCAACATTTTCGAACCTATCCTCAAGACCAAAACCACTACGAGATTTGCAAAATTTGTGGTAGACAAACACATCTACAACCAACCTGGCAAAGATTTTTGCAACCAGAAGCATGAAGGGGTTGTAGATCATGTGTGTGGTGATGGTAGAGGGAAGGATTGATTTGGGAGATTTCTTATTTGGGTATGGATTTGATTGGAAGATCAGGGAATAACTTCCATGCTCAATGACATCATCCTCCCTTTCAAGGTGTGGGTGAGCACTTCCTTTCTCATGAAATTTCAAGTCATTCTCAAGGCTTGAATGGGTCATGGTTGTTGGTGAGATTAGCTCACCTCTTGGATCCAGAACTGGTTTGGATTCTAACCCTTTGATGAGAGGTCGGGAAGACCAAACGGGTAGATAATCTTCACCTATTCTATGACCAAGCTTCTCATTTCCAAAAGTGTTCTCCAAGATTCTCATGATTGGCCTTCCGATAAAGGTGAGATGAAGAGAAACTCTAGGAAGGTCAAAGATATGGAATTCTAGGAAAATATTGAGATCATCAACCATCACAAGAACATCATGAAGGATTCCTAAACAATCAAGGATTTGACCATTGCGGAGTCTAAGGTGTTTTTGTGATTGGGATAGATGATGCTTTGATGATGTTGGAACATGGAAATGAGGAAGGATGTTGATCCCGAGGCTAGGATCATAGCAAATTTCACCATCAATGCCCAACACTTGACAGGATATTCTCCTCACATGTGTGGGCAATTTAGTGACTTCCTTTGAGGATTCGGCCTCATCCAACCATCCTTGACTTAGATAGAGGCTCTAACCATTGACTACGCTCCTCTTGGTCAGATTTATGGCCCTCATGGATTCTATGCCTCGGGTGTCTTAATGAATTCCCAAAGTCATTAAGTGGTCATCATAAGACTTGAATGAAGCAACACATGGGGGATCATCAGGATCAAGGATGGGTTCGTACGATGAGTCAAATGTGGGCATAGAGAAAGGGAGGATAGATTTGGCTTCTAAACACTTTAGTTCTTCTTCTATAGGCTCACTCGATATTTCTTCATCAAATATCCCAAGCTTTTCCTGATGTGCCATGTGGGAAGTCGAGGCATAAGATGATGTTGATTTGGGAGGTTTTTGAAGAGATCCCTTCATGAGAGGTCTAGAAAGATGTTTCTTAGAAGGTCTCTTTAGGAAAGGATCATTTTGGGCATTCCCAAAACCAGCAAGATCATATGAAAGGTTAGCCTCGAACTCGAAGGAATGATTTGGGTGTAGGATTTCTTCTTCCTTCGAGATTTGTGGTATTTGTGGTTCAGGATCGATGGCAGAATCTTTAGATAGAAGTGGTAGTGATTCGACTATCGAGATTTCCTTTCTAGGGACTGGTTTTTCTTCTTCTATGGGCCCTTCATCATAAACGTTAGTGTAGGGGGTGTTTTCAAGAATCTTCATGAGAAGACTCTTCCCTTCACTAACGGGTAAACACAGGAAGGCTCCCCTAGAAGTCATATTGAGAATTTGTGCAGAATCTTTGCTAAGACCGCCATAAAAGTGTTGTAACAATGTTGGCTCCGTTATAGCAAGATCAGGGCCAGATGATGCTAGATCTAAGAGACGGGCCCATGCCGCACCAAGAGGTTCTTTCTCCTTTTGTGAGAAGTTGATGACCTCTTTTCGAAGACGAACAACTCGAGAGGTGGGGAAGAAAGCTAGGCAGAATTTGGATTGTAACCTTTCCCATTCTCCATTTGCATCATCTACGTGGCGAAGGTACCATCGTTTGGCTATTCCCGTCAAAGAAAACGGAAATAGCTTCCACTTAAGGGTACCTCGCCTCATCCCATGGATGTGGACACATGAACACAATTGTTCAAAGTCACGTAGATGAGTGTAGGGATTTTTGTCTTTGTCCCCAGAAAAAGGTTTGTTCTGAACCATTGCTATGAGACTCGGGCAAAGCCTATAGCTAGGTGAAAGGATGGATTGTGATGATGGTGGTGGCTCCAAACTAGCGCCCATTGGAGCACCATACTCAAAGAGAGGTGTTTGATCCATATGTATATATGTGGAAAGAAAGGTTGAATTGAAACAAAGATAAAATAGGACCAAAGGGTTCTAGTTAAAACAGCTACCGTTCCCTGGCAACGGCGCCAGAAATGTTTGTTGGTATTTCTTATGACTATTGGATAAATCCGCAAGCGCACAGATTATACCGTTATAGCATTTCACCGGGAGTATTCAAGGTATCGTATTTTTCATGGGGAACGAGAAGTGAGTTAACTAGGAAGATGGATATGTCCTATGATGGATCAAGGGAGACTATGATAACTGGGTTGAGAGGTTCGATATAGCAAAGATATCTAACAAGGTATAGCTGGTTATACTGGCTTTATCAGCCCTTCTCTTGCAGGGGGCGACGGGATCAGAAAGAGCGTAAAACTTTAACCGAACCGCGCTGTCAAGTTGTATTGAGGCCCTACCTTTTAAGAACTTATCTGACACGCATGGTGGAATACAACGACTAGATAGAGTTGTCACCTTCTACTAGCTACCACAAACAATCCGCGCGATAAGCGGTTTACAAAGGCAAGATCTAGTCTAGACACCACGTCTACACTATTCTTACTACTTTAACCCATGCATAAGATTAAAGCACTCTACTTAAAGTAAAGCGATGAACAAGCGCGAAAAGATGTATAACAGCTATGCCAGAAGTAGAGTATCAATTGCTATAAAGAACTCGGATGTATCACTTACAAGTGCTAAACTTACAAGAGGATCGCATCCGCTGAGGTAGTGCTCCGGAAAAGATTCCCGATAGATCCGGGGCTTTCTCCAGAAGACTTCCCTCACTCTCCTCCAACTAGCATAGCACTACTACAAGGAGTAGTTTATCTCCAATGAGGCATGAAATGAATAGGAAGCTCTAGGGGTCTATTTATAGCTAGAGGGAGAGCCTAGTGCCACGTCAGCGATCCGCGTCACTTCCATCATCCACCGTAGGATCAAACCGTCATTAGAACCGACTTAGATCAACGGGGGAGATCAAGTGGGTGCATGGAGGCATGCAGGAAGTCGGTGGGGAGGTCGGTGCACCTTTTGGGCACCTGGCCACGGTGGGCCGACCGCCCAATGGCAGGTGGGCCCTGCCACTTTCCCCTAGGAGGTGTCCCCACAGCACAAGGGGTATGTGGGTGGCCTGTGGGCCCATAACCACGGTTGGCCGACCGCAAGTATTGGCCATCTTTTGTGTGTAGCATGGCCCACATGTCATTGGCACCTTGGCGAAGTTTGGTATTGTTTCGAGATAGTTTGTGGGCCCATGTATCCTCGTGCTTTGATCTAGAGCCATTCAGAAAAAGCACAGAGGAGATCCAAGGGTGAATCTTCACTTTGGAGAGTGTTACTTGGATCATGGGGGCTTGGGAGGCCTAGTGGTCCCATAGGGAGGTCGACCGACCCCCTAAGTGGGCCCACTAGCTCCCAAAAGTCCCCATTTGTCATTACCTACACTCAAATAGTCATGGGACATGTGGAACTAGTTATTGGGTAAATTATGTTCATGTTATTCTTGTTTTCCTTTGAATATGATGTTGACAGTATTTTGATGGTGATAAATAGATCGTAATTACCTGTCAACAGTACTCCCGGAGGCTCTCGTTGCTTCTCTAGCGGACGCTCTCCAGGTCGTACCTCGTCCCGGGCTGGACACACGTAGCCTTGTATGTCTTGATGAAGATTTCCTTGAGTTGTTCCTAGGTGTCAATCGTGCCTTCTAGGATCTTCTGGAGCCAGCTGTTGGTGGAGGTCGACAACATCACTGGTAGGTAGTTAGCCATTACGTCTTTGTTTCCTTCGGAGGCGTAAACGAAAATCTCGTAGGTGGACGCCCATTGCTCTGGGTTTGCTTTGCCATCATACTTCTCAACCGACGTAACCCTAAAATTCTGGGGCCACCAGATGGCACGTAGACGAGCGGAGAAAGGGCACAGGCCCCCGATGGCTCGAGGTGCTAGTGGCGGTGTGCGACCACGTCAGAGATTGTCATCATCGTACCATGGGGATCTGCGTCGACGCTCCCTTGGGGGGCTTCGGCGCGCTGGCGCCGGTGTTCGATCGCGGCGGGGCCTTTCGTGATCACCGTCATTGTGAGGTGGTGATCCTCGCCTTTACTCCCTCGGAGGGCTTTGGCGTGGTGGTGCAGGTGCTCGATCGCGCTGGGGCCCGTCGAGCTCTTCGTCGTCGCGCGGTGGGGATCCTCGCCTAGGCTCCCTCGGCGGGCTTCACGGATGGTTTCTACTGTGAGACTGAGCGGAGAATTCGGGCAGAGGGCCCGCTTTGTTGACCTGGACCACAACCTCCATAATGTGGGCTTCTATCTTCTCGATCACGGGCATGGATGGGAGTTTGGACAGCTCGCAGGTGGCTGTCGCTAGGTTGATTGAAACGTCACCCATCTTGTCAAAATCTTGCTGGAGGTTGCGTCCTGGCATGCGACCACGATTCCTCTGCTCCTGCTCGCGTTGTTCCCATGCGAGTCATTTGTGCTCGCGGCGCTCCTCGTGGCGCTTCTCCTGCTCGTGGCGCTCTAGTTCGCGCCTCCGTGCGCGCTTGGTGTTGTGTTGTTCTCTTATGACACGGTCGGCGTCCGTCTCGTTGTCGCGAGAGGCGCTGTCAATGGAGACCTGGAAGATCGTTCCTCCGAAGCCCGGAGGGACCTCCGGGAAGCCGCTCGTCGATCCGGAGGAGTCGGCAGTTTTAGGCCTTGTAGTGGCGGTCGAGCCCGATGAGATTGTGTCGTCCAGGGATACCGCATGATCGGAGTCGCTGGGTACTGTGGAGATGATGACCGTATTCATGATAGGCACCACCGGATCTGGCCGAAGGTTGATCGGAGCATTTGGCGTTGGAGGATTGTAGCCTGGTTGCTGAGCCTAGGAGGCATTATCGGGGAAAGGGGAAGACCTCTGGTCGTTGCAGCCGCCGTTTTTTATGGGGTCCGACAATGGCGTGGTCGGCGGCCGTGATGACCAGAGAGTTGGCGTCGTGCCTCCTGCACGAGGTTGACGCAATCGATGATAGCAGTGTTGGAGCGATCGATGGCATCGACCAGATCGTCAATGCCAACCTTTTGCAGGTGATACTCTGGCGTGGCGGGACGGCGTGCGGCTAGCAACGCTCCTGCCCCGCGTGACGTGGATCCGACGGTCCAAGACATAGATCCGATCTGGAGCATGGTGTCAGTCGCTGGAAGGACCATCAAATCCGGGAAGGTAACCGCTTGACGAGCCATGAAGTCGATGGACACACCCCCTACCTAGCGCGCCAACTGTCGACGAAATATATGTCGCAGTCTACCTAGGGGGTACCCTACGGTAGTGAATTGTAGGCGGAGGTGTGGCAACGGCGATCAAGCGTAACACAGAGAGCGTAGACACGACGATTTAGACAGGTTTGGGTCGGCAAATCACCGTAATAACCTAAGTCCTGTGTTTTGGTGGCTGGATTGATCTGAGTATTAGGTTACAAGATCTGTAGATGATCTGAGAGAGAGATTTTTGGAGGGGGTCCCTGCTCGCCTTATATTGCTGGGGAGAAGGGTTACAATTTCCATATCCTAACAGATTACTATCGGTCCCTTAAGGCAAGGATCCGAGTCTATCTACTAGGATCTTCCTTGGCGAACAAGGCTTCTTCGGAGCCCTTGGCGAGCACGTCAGGTTTGTCGCGTGCCGCAAGGCCTCGCGGGCTGGGCGGTCTTCTGGTCGATAGGCCCATAAGGTCCCTAGGGATATGCCGAGGTAATATCCCCAACAAAAACCCATCTCCAGTTCTCTGGTGAGGCGATGATGGCGTCTGCAGATGTCATTTTTCTCGTTGCAGACGTCTCTCTTGGAAGATCCCTTGGATTCTTGGCTTTGGTGTCGACAACGAGATGGTGGCTCTCTTGCATATACACTAGGAGCTTCATGTTGTTGCCATGATAGAACATCCGGTGTCTTCAATGGTGCTCGGTGATTAACAATAATGCAAGTTTATTATGACTAACGTGTGCTTTGCAGAGGCAATTTGAGTTAGGTCATAATGATGGTGATTGAATGGGCAACCAATGGTTTTCATGCCCCCTAGTGATGGATATAATTTTGGATTTCAAAGGAAAGCGATAAGACATAGAATGATCTAGGTCTAAGTGTCAAAGGAGTCGAGAGGCACTTAGAGTAGATTAGGTCTTTGTTTTTATCTTTGATCGTACTATTAAGGAGGTTTGAATAGGTAGCTTGACTTAGGACAGTCTCATGTAGTAGGTGTGGTGCATACTTGTCTATCATAGCCCTGAGTGACCTCAACGAACTTCTGTTTTTGATGAAACTCGATTTAGAGTTGTTTCAGGGGTTTGAGGGGCACCGGACACGTCGGTGTAGTCAAGGTGCCAAGGTTTGGCACCGGACTTGCCCCCAATTAGGAATCGAATGCATCCAGTGCTCTCGGTGAGCGCTCGAGTGCGCACTGGACGCTAAGTCCCCTAGCGGGTCGCATCCGGTGAGTAGAGTCCGTTGCATTTCCAAAGAGGTTCTAGAGTCAATGTTCGCGTCCGATGGCTAGGCACTGGACGCACCCTAGCGTCCAATGACCTTGCAACGAGTGTCTAGAGAGTGCACAGTAGCATCGGACACGTCTGGTGCAAGGGCACTGGAGCATCCGGTGCTCACAAAATTTGAATAGTGACTAGCTGTTAAGCTAGCACTAGAGCGTCCGGTGCTCATTAGAAATGCATATTTCATGCTCAATGGGTATGTTTGAGGTGGGGGCATTTATACCTTTTCCCTTGCTTTCATCTCTTGCCTTTGCTCATTTCATCAACTGAGAGACACTTGGAGAGTGTGAGAGAGAGTAAGAGCCCTAGTGAGGAGTTGAGTTTCACTAATCCCTTGATTAGAGCCCTCATTAGTGAGTAGAGAGGAACAAGTGTGCATCCACTCACCCCATGAGACTTGTATGAGTCAAGTGAGAGTTCTAACTTGTTACTCTTGGTGATCGATAGCACCTAGATGGTTTAGTGGCAATCGGAGGCTTGTTGACCATCCAGAGGCGATTATGGATGGCTCAACTCCACATGTGATTGGTTGTGGGTGATTCATCGAGCTAGAGCGACGAAGAATCAGCCCATAGTGAGCACTTGGTCATTATGCGGATCAAGGGAGAGAGATACCCTTGCGCGGGTGCTCCAACGAGGACGAGGGGTGAGTGTCGACTCCTCGATACCTTGGCAAAATGTGGACGTGTCAAACTCCCTTCTCCTTTCTACTTCTCTCTTACTTGCAATTACATTCAAGCTTTACTTTCTTGCTCATGTTTCATACTTGATCATGCTTGATTATAATTGCATAGGGTACTTGTTCTACTTGTGCTAGTTTCCCTTCATAGATTGTTTTTACACTTGTAGGAACTAGGGGGTAATTGGCTTTTACAGTAGGGTTTAATTACTGTTTAGAATTTTTAGAACACCCAATTCGCCCCTCTCTTGGGCATCTTGATCCTTTCAATTGGTATTAGAGCATTGTGCTCTTAATTAGGCTTCACTGCCTAGAGCAAGATGACTCAAAGGGATGGTCCACCACCCTTATTTGAAGGAGATGACTTTCCTTATTGAAAAGTTTGTTTGGAGGCTTATCTAGAGGCCGTTGATGTTGGTGTGCTCAAAGCAACCACCATTGGAGCTAGTCCATTTGGTGATGATATGTTTCATGAGAAGTCAAATGCAAAGGCCAAGAACATTCTCTTTAGAGGCATTTGCAAGGATGTCTTCAACCATGTGTGTAATGCCAAAGACGCACATGAGTTGTGGACCACTATTTGTGCTCTTCATGAAGGCACAAAGAGTGAGCATGAGGAGCACTATTATTTGGTTATGGAAAAATTGAATTCATTTACTATGCTTCAAAATGAAAATGCAAATGAAATGTACTCATGTATCAATGTTCTTGTAAAGGAACTCAGTGGCCTTAGTCTCACTCAAATGCAACCCTCCGATATGGTGAGAAAGATATTGTGTGTGTTTCCAATTGACAAATATGGCCACATCGTCACCGTTCTTCACCAAGGAGATATTTGAAATGCAACTCCAACTCAAGTAGTGGGGAAGAAGTGCCAATCTCAAGTGATCATTGAAAGCACAAGTGAAGATGAGGATGATTCAAACATTGCACTCATGGTGAAGAAGACAACCAAGATATTAAAGAAGCTCAACAAAAATGGTGTCAAGTTCGATTCAAGAAAGAAGTTCTTCACAAGCAATAATAGAAAGCCAATCTCTCAAATGGACGGCTACAATTGTTGAGACCTTGGACATCTTGCTCATCAATGTAGCAAGCCAAAGAAGGACAAGTTCAAAAATGGAAAGGGTGCAAATTATGATTCAAGTGATGAAGAGAAGAAAGTTGAGAAGCCATACAAGAAGAGGGATGGCAATAAGAAGTTCAATCATCACAAGAAGAAGAATGGGAAGGCCTACATCATGGGAGATTGGCTCACCGACATTCAAAGCTCAAGTGGGTCTTCCAATGATGATAGTGATGATGAGAAGGTGGATGCTCTAGTCATTGGGTCTTCATTGCCTCCACCACCCCCACCGCCATCATCTTCATCCTCTACACACCTATGTCACGGAACCGCCCAACCTATAAGAGCACTAGTGTAATCGTCACTGTTTCCGACAACACTATCACATTAGAGCCCATATAAGCCCGGTAGTCCTTAAAATCTCGAAGGATCTCAAACCACAATACGTAACAACCCGAGATCGTACTCAATTTAGTAACCACGGATCCACAGTGATAAGTTCGAAACAAAATAATATTACAACAAGTTAAAGAAGTGTTATTACAACACCAAGTTCAAATCAAAGTACCGGTAGTCTTGTTTCACAAATACCCATTGCAAACTGTTTAAAGCAAATATAGTGCCAAGCTTAGTACAGTCCCATCAAAAGCAACAAGGAGAGACATTAGAATCCACCATTGCCCATGGTCCTCACTCATCATCACATGCAGGATCGAGGCACGCCTGACAATAGCCAGAAAAGACCATGCCATCTGCAACAAGGGTAAAGAAACCCTGAGTACTCAATTGTACTCAGCTAGACTTACCCGACAGAGAGATAGATATATAACCATAGACACTTCAAGGATTATGCAAGGCTTTATTAGGTGGATCTCGTGAGGTAACATGTTTTGCATAAAAGAGCATCCTAATTACTCATGTATTCTTAAGATTATAAAACAACATTTGGCAATTGATTAAGTAATATTAAGCAGATCTCATTAGCACCTGTACTAGAGCAATCACTGAGTTATCAAACAATAATAACCATATTGTGCTTGGCATAAAATCCACATAACCATCTTTTGGTTACTTATTAGAGTCCAGGTTTCTACAGTGGGAGGAAGATCTTTCAAGTTTCTCACTGACGGGGAGAGACCGTGATTCGAATTGAATTCCTATCCAGCTGGAGGTTTATTCCTCAATCACGCCCAAGTATGCCTGCCGACACACTTATACGGGTCACCTTCACTATTGTTTGGGTAGCTGCGGGTCTCCAGGTACAGGCATGAGTAGCGACTCACGGATAGCCAGTTGCTCAAGTAGATCCTGCCCACGGTCCCGGCCAGGTAGCTCAGGTCATACTTGCCCACGACTAGTATGCCGCTCGCGGTCTTCATGACCCGAGTAGGGGGAGATTCCGACCCGAACACACAGAGTTAGGCTTCACGGTCGAAACGAGTTATTCGGCCAGCTATGAAGGAGGCATGCGTTCAATCTCAGTAGATGTCCAACCACGATCCTGTGCCTAGAGACACAGGCGGAGAGAACCCGCTCACAAGACCTCCAAGTCAAGTGGCTAACAACACCTTGTCCGCCCGGTCTCGATTTATTACTTCCACATGGTTATTTTCCATGATAGCAAATATAGCCAACCGTGACCAACCTCTCATTGTGGGGGATGGTAGACCACCTGATGATTGTGTGGGTGTCCTGATCTTTCGGTGGAGATAGATAACTACGATTTGACTGGAGAGACGTTCACGATACGACTACAACCATCCAAGGACGCTGCGCCTTAGCGATTGATACACCAAATCCAGCGGTTACACACGATCTTGCGGATCACAACCAACCAAACCACTAGGGTTATTCCTGCAAGCAATCGAAGAACAAGCAAGAACAAGTAGAACAAGCACTCAATTGCAAATAAGATATGAAGGATCAGATGTGATACACATGAAGGTGGGGTTCCAAATCAAGTAGAACGGATGGTCTAGTCGACACACGCGTCTACAAGGAAGTACCAGCAGCTAAACTTTCATCTAAACAAAACCCAATCTGATTGTGGCGGCTCTAGGGGAATATAAGGAGGGGGGAGGACGACCAAAGGGTGTTGGGGTCGTCCTACAACCCTAGGATGAGTCCCTAATGGACTCAAATTGATACATGGGCCATAAGCCCAAAATAAGGTGACGCAGCACCGTTGGCAGAAAAGGTCTCCACATTAAATCATTGACTGCGGTCGCATCTGGTTAGATATAAGTATGAGTAAGGACCCATTGAAAAGTAGACTTGATAAGCTTTCCAAAAAAGTCCTAGAACGTCCCAATCGGAGTCGGTATGAAGTCATGGCAACCGTCGCAAGTTTGGACTCTTCTGCAGTCCGAATTGAACTTTCCAAAACGTGTTGGACTTGGACTCTTTGTTTCCTTGGATCCAAAGTGACGTGGTGGCCTGGTAGAGAACGTTAGGAACACTTGGATTTGGTCCCCAATCAACTTCATTGACCATCCATGCTTTCCATATGCAATCTAACCCTTCCTTGATCCATGTAGGCAATTCTGAAAATGAAAACATACACACTTCATAGTGCAGCACCCATTCATCAAATGTAACAATGATAAACCTCATATAGAATGGTTTCACCTTTGGTATAGAAGTGGTTGGCATGGTCATATCTAAGTCGGTGATGTCCTCATCATTCTCCCTTTCTTGACAGCAAACCGTCCTCGGTTTGACCACTTTCGGAGGATGTGTTGTAGATACAAGCAAACCATGCTCCCATTCTTTATAGTTATCCTGTTTCTTTAAAATAAAACTAGGGAATCTTGACATGGCATGTTATATGTTATTGCATACTTCTAATTGATTAGTTCTGTTCACTATCAAAGGAGTTTGTATATTTGAGCAAATGTAAATTCGATTTACCATATACTCATCTTCATAATTATATTTGCCAATAGCATGAAAACTTATATTAGAAGAACATGGCAATTCAAATCTATCAGTCAGATTATTCTGCAAATAGTTAAGCTCACGAAGATCATCGAATTCAATATATCCGATTGTATGTAAAGATGACAACAATTGAGCTTCTTCATTTTCATTTACAATATGAACAACATGCTTGAATTCAGCACTCATTAATACAGAATTTGTAGCTTTATTCACTAGTTGTGGTATGGATATAAGTGATGCACTATCACACAACTCTTCTTTGCAACAAGTAAAATCAAGCATATCAAAGTGTGACAAAGGAAAATCAGCGACTAGTTCAACAATTGATTGATCTATAATATCATGATTAGTTGACAAATGTAAGTCAACTAAAGTATTCTCACCTTGATTTAGTTTACAAGCATTTGACATACCTTGGATGCTCATCTCAATTGGTGTAGGTGTAGCCAGATTCACACTCTCTTTAAATGTTTCACCTCCTATCTCAAATTAATTGTTGTCGACATGTATATTATCATCTACTTCCTGCAAATTGTCAGTAATAGGAGAGACAAATGCTTCTATAGTATTTGTATGTTCCCTTTGTAGCTTTACTTCAGCATCACAAGCAAGATTAAACAACTCATCAAAATTCTTATAATGTTTATTAACAAGTATATTCTGAATTTCCACATTAAGACCATGCAAAAATCTATGTTCTAGAAACTCATCGGTTCCTTCTAAGCCACAACGTAGCAAACCCAATTTTAGTTTCTCTAAATATTTTGCTACAGTTTTGTTTCCTTATTTTATAGATTTCAAGTTTCCATTCAAAATTTCAGAATAATAGCTAGGAACAAAAACATCTCTAAAATGTCTTTTCATATCTTTCCATGATTGAGGAGCTTTATCAAATCTACAAAGGTGTTTTCACTCAGTTAAAGCATAGTTGATAAGAACACTTGAAGCAATGCTAACCTTTGGTTTTTCAAAAATAGATCATATTTTTTAAATTCCTTATCTACATGTAGCTCCCATTCAATATATACATGAGGATCGTAGTTTCCTTCAAAATAAGGTACTGCAGATTTTATTTCATTAAACCAAGCATCAGATACCTCATGAGTAGCATGGTTATCACTTCTCACACCCCTAGCAAAGTGATTGGAATAGGAAATCTAACCATCTCCAATTTCCATGTAGATTCCTGTCATGATTAGAACAAAACAAGAAACATACACAATAATATTTATGTTCCTATCAACTATTAGGATGTGGTTGTTGTAATTCACTCACTCTCAACCTATTCAAACAAACTCTTACAAGTTCTTACGAAGCAAAACAGGAGCTGACAACAACCAACAAGTCGGAAACCCTGGAATAGTGTATCGACACCGTAGCAACAACACCTGTAAAGTTGTATCCGGATATGTGGAGCTATAGGAGGGCTAAACAATAATGTGCAAGGAAGTACTAGCACCACATTAGTTGCAAAAGCAAGTTGAGAGATCGTTCAACGGAGGTACCATGCTGGTCCTAGGCTAGACAGTGCTAGAGACGCGAGCCTAGACACAAACAAAGTCACGGTACAGCAAAAAAAAGGCACAAGAATAGCAAGCAAAACACTCCCTTTCTTTTCCTCCTCTCTTCTTTTATTTCTTTTCTCTTTCTCTTTCTCTTCTTTTCTTCTTTTTTTTCTATTTTCTTTCTGATTTTTTTCTTCTTCTTTTCTTTTACTTTGCACAACTATAATAAAATTGGATCTTGACAAATCAGATTCCAATAAGCAACGTAACAATGTGTTTTCTTTCTTAAAGAACTAGCAATGCTGATATTTTTTTGTGTGCCTAAATCAGATCTGGATGTGAAAAAAAATGTGGATGGATATGGTGCAGCGAAGATGTATATGGTAGCAACGATTGCAAAAGAAATATATATGATGTAGTGGAGATGTATATGGTGATGGTAACCATAGCGGATATAGTGACCAAAACGTGACAAGAACTCGAAACTCTAAAAGCCTAACCCTAAGACCAGCAACACAACTCAACCGATGTAAACCAAACTCAACAAGCCCAAACTAATCAATACTAGTAAAAGGCTCAAAAGGTCTATGGGATTATGGTAAACGAATCTACTATTTTTTATTGGCTTTTTCTGGACTTTAGGAAATTAAAAGCAAACTGAAATCTCTCACCGATGAAACCTTGCTCACTGATACCACTTGATGAGTGTGTAGGTGTCCTGATCTTTCGGTGGAGATAGATAACTACGATTTGACTGGAGAGACATTCACGATACGACTACAACCATCCAAGGACCAAATCCAGCGGTTGCTCACGATCTTGCGGATCACAACCAACCAAACCACTAGGGTTATTCCTGCAAGCAATCGAAGAACAAGTAGAACAAGCACTCAATTGCAAATAAGATATGAAGGATCAGATGCGATACAAATGAAGATGGGGTTCCGAATCAAGTAGAACGGATGGTCTAGTCGACACACGCGTCTACAACGAAGTAGCAGCAGCTAAACTTTCATCTAAACAAAACCCAATCTGATTGTGGCGGCTCTAGGGGAATATAAGGAGGGGGAGGACGACCAAAGGGTGTTGGGGTCGTCCTACAACCTTAGGATGAGTCCCTAATGGACTCAAATTGATACATGGGCCATAAGCCCAAAATAAGGTGACGCAACACCGTTGGCAGAAAAGGTCTCGACATTAAATCATTGACTGCGGTCGCATCTGGTTAGATATAGGTACGAGTAAGGACCCATTGAAAAGTAGACTTGATAAGCTTCCAAAAAGTCATAGAATGTCCCAATCGGAGTCCGTATGATGTCGTGGCAACCGTCGCAAGTTTGGAGTCTTCGACAGTCCGAATTAAACTTTCCAAAACGTGTTGGACTTGGACTCTTTGTTTCCTTGGATCCAAAGTGACGTGGTGGCCTGGTGGAGAACGTTAGGAACACTTGGATTTGGTCTCCAACCAACTTCATTGACCATCCATGCTTTCCATATGCAATCTAACCCTTCCTTGATCCATGTAAGTAATTCTAAAAATAAAAACATACACACTTCATAGTGCAGCACCCATTCATCAAATGTAACAATGATAAACCTTATATAGAAGGTTTCACCTTTGGTATAGAAGTGGTTGGCATGGTCATATCTAAGCCGGTGATGTCCTCATCACCAGCCACGCTACCGGTCTAAGCAAGGCTAAGCAGAGGTTTCGATCCTGGGCCTACAAGGTTCTTTTTGTTGGACAAGGAAGATATAATGCAGCAAGGGGTTTCATTTCAACTCCTACTACTTAATGCACAAGCAAGAGGTTGTATTGTAAGTAAAATAATTTCAATAGAAAGAGGGAGGTGTATAATGCTCTGGGGCTTGCCTTTCACAAAGGTGGAGGGAAGGTGGTTCAGGCACTCGGGAAGGTCAGGGCCCTGTTCTCCTTCTTCTGGAACTCCTAGGGCTTGAATCTGGTGGAACTCCTCCTTCCAACTCCTTAAACTTGAGCAAGGTCACTCCCTTCGGCGATCCTGGATGCATGTACACATGTATGATAATCCAACATATATGACAAGTCATATACCCGAAATGAGACATGTCTAATGCATATGAATGAGTGCTCATAATGAATGTATGATGCAACACATTACACTCGTTGATCGAGTAGGTGCAAATCTCTTCTCTAAAAGAGAAGATAACATTTACCCTTAGCTAACAACCTGTAGTAGAGCTTTTCGTCCTCGGTTAGCTCTCTAACACCTGCAACTAAGTATGTTTTATCCTTAGGTTTTGTGCTTAAACAAACACTAGACATACATCACTTATAACATTCACAACATGGCATAAAAACACTTTAAACAGCAGCTGAAAGAAAACTGTGTAGCTAAGGCTACACACAACCAAAATTTACAAACTAAGACATTCTGGAAAGCTTATGAAATTGTCTACAAAACATTCCATAAACTCCCCAGCTAGATCCAACTTTAAAAGGGCCTAACGGACACTTTAAGCAAAGCTGTTTTGAAGAAACAGGAAAACTCAGATTTGAAGTTGAACTTGTAAAATGTACCCAAGTTAAACTAAACAGGTTATGGCTGTGAAAATTGAACACCAGATAGATTAACATGTTATCTACAACAAAGTCAACTATAGCTTCTGCTGAAACCAAATTGAAATAGCTCAAACAAATCTAGCAAGAAAACATGTTTCAGCTGTTTAACAGATTTCAGTTGTTAGGGACGTAAGAGCGTTCCTAGGGTCAATATAGAAGCCTAAAGGTCAGTTTTTCATACAAAGTCATTAGCAAAGTCAATTTGTTAAATCAAGCAAAAAGGGTTCCTAGGGTCAATATAGAAGCTTAAACCCTAGAAGCATAATTTGACTTGATCATGAACATGAACATGGTTCCATTTTCATCCCTAAGTATTTCTAGGTGGTTATTTAGTGATCAAAACATCAAACACTTGGTTATACAAGTATAACTCACTCAAAGCTAGGTGTAGGTTAACACATACACACATGAAAAACAAGGTGACCACTAGGGTTATCATTTGATATGACCATGTAAATGCATGAATGCAATGATGCTTGTGCTCATGCTCATGAAATGATATGCAAATGCAAGCTTAACACCTAGGGTGTTACAGCCCTTCCCCCCTTACAAAAAATCTCGTCCCGAGATTTGCAAGGCTTACCATTTTTTATAGAAAGCAGGGTAGACTTCCTTAAGGTAGTCTTCCCGCTCCCATGTAGCATCTCGTTCACTTTGGTTGTTCCACATTACCTTGTAAAACTTGATAACTTTGTTTCGAGTTACTCTTTCTTTGGTATCCATGAGTTGGACTGGCTTTTCTTCAAAAGACAAGTCTGACTGTAACTTCAGACCTGAAGGTTCAATATGTTTCTCTGGAACTCTCAAACACTTCTTAACCTGGGATACATGAAAGACATTGAAGATAGCCCTCATTTCTAGTGGTAACAATAGCTTATAGGCTACTCTTCCACTTCTTTCGATGATCCGGTAAGGTCCCACATACCTTGGAGCAAGCTTCCTCTTAACTCCAAACCTTTGTACTCGCTTCATAGGTGATACTTTCAAGTACAAATCGTCACATAGTTTGAACTCAAGTGGCCTTCTTTTCTTGTCTGCGTAGCTTTTCTGCCTTGACTGAGCTGCACACATATGTTCTTGTATGATTCTCACATTATCTTCGGCCTCTTGTACGAAGTTGATACCATAGTATCTCCTTTCACCTGGTTCGACCCAATTGAGAGGTGTCCGACACCTTCTACCATACAGAGCTTCAAACGGAGCCATTTTGATACTTTCTTGATAGCTATTGTTGTATGAGAACTCTGTTAAAGGTAAGCAACTTTCCCAAGATCCTTTAGAAGATATCACACATGCTCTAAGGAGATCTTCGAGAATCTGGTTAACTCTTTCTGTTTGTCCTGATGTTTGCGGATGGTACGCTGAACTGCGAACTAGGTTGGTTCCAAGCTTCTTATGAAGATGTTCCCAGAAACGAGCAGTAAACTGCGGTCCTCTATCTGACACAATTGTTCTTGGAACACCATGTAAATGAACTATGTGAGTGATATACATCTCTGCATACTCATATGGTCAGTTAGTAGTGCGGACTGGTATTAAGTGCGCTGACTTGGTTAACCGATCCACAATCACCCATATTGAGTCATGACCTCTTTGAGTAGGTGGAAGACCTGTTATGAAATCCATACTAATTTCTTCCCATTTCCATCCTCGAACTAACAAGGGTTGTAAGAGTCCAGCAGGTTTCATATGTACCTCTTTTACCCTACAACACACATCACATCTTGCCACGAACGCGGCAATCTCTTTCTTCATCTTTGTCCACCAAAACCGTTGTTTTAGATCATGGTACATCTTGCTACTGCCTAGATGTATAGATAACTTAGAGGAATGTGCTTCCTCCAAGATTTGATTTCTCAAATCCTTATCCTTGGGCACCACAAGACGATCTTTAAACCATAGGATTCCTTTCTCATCAATCTTAAAACACTCTGAACCTTCTTCTTTCATCTTTCTCCTGATATGGAACACACCTACATCCGTTTTCTGACCTTCTATGATTTGACCTTCGAGCGAGCAACTGACTGTGAGATTATACAACACTGACGGGTGTAGCATGTTAAATCGGTCTTCAAGCAAGGGTTGCACAGGGTGATAGTGCGACTTTCTGCTCAAAGCGCCAGCCACCACATTAGCTTTTCCTGGGTGGTAATGAACTTCAAGTTTGTAGTCCTTGATTAGTTCTAACCATCTTCTTTGTCTCATGTTTAGCTCTGGTTGCGTGAAGATGTACTTGAGACTTTTGTGATCGGTGTATATGTGGCATATGTTACCCAGAAGGTAATGTCGCCATATCTTTAAAGCATGAACCACTGCTGCTAGCTCTAGATCATGTGTTGGGTAGTTAGCTTCATGTTTTCTAAGCTACCGAGAAGTGTAGGCTATGACTTTTCCCTCTTGCATAAGAACACATCCTAATCTAGTCCCGGAGGCATCACAATACACATCAAAAGGTTTTGTTATGTCTGGTTGCGCCAAAACGGGTGCTGAAGTAAGTAGGGTTCTTAAGGTAAGAAAATCTGCTTCACATTCTAGAGTCCATTCGAACTTCTTATCTTTCTGTAGCAGACTGGTCATAGGTTTAGCTATCTTGGAAAAGTCTAGAATAAAACGACGGTAATATCCAGCCAGACCAAGAAAACTACGAACCTCGGTGACGGAAGTTGGAGCTTTCCAATCCATAACTTCTTGTACTTTACTTGGATCCACAGATATTCCATCAGCGGAAAGGATATGTCCAAGGAAGGGTACTTTAGTAAGCCAAAACTCACACTTACTAAACTTAGCATACCACTTATGTTCTCTTAGCCATGTAAGGACCACACGTAACTGTTCTGCATGATCAGTTTCATTTTCCGAGTAGATTAAAATGTTGTCGACGAACACAACCACAAATTTATCTAGCTCGAGCATGAACACGGAGTCCATAAGATACATGAAGTAGGCGGGAGCATTAGTTAGCCCAAATGACATAACCAAATACTCGTAAAGCCCATACCTCGTTGCAAAAGCTGTCTTGGTTATATCTTGTGGTCTGATCTTGATTTGGTGATACCCGGATCTCAAATCGAACTTAGAAAACACTTTAGCCTTGGATAACTGATCAAACAAGATATCAATACGAGGTAAAGGATACTTGTTCTTGATCGTTACCGCATTAAGTGGTCGATAATCCATGCACATTCGTAGGGATTTGTCATTCTTTTTAACGAACAGTGCGGGACAACCCCATGGTGATGCACTAGGTCGAATGAGACCTTTATCCTATAATTCTTGCAACTGTTTCTTTAACTCTGCTAGCTCATTGGGTGGCCTTCTGTACGACCTACGAGAAATAGGTGTCGTACCAGGTACCAACTCAATAGCAAACTCAACATCTTGATCGGGTGGAAGACCGGGAAGATCATCAGGAAACACATCCGGAAATTCACACACTACCGGGATATTCTTCAGAGCCGTGACTTGGATTGCACAAGTCATAGCACAAAGATCATACTTTCTGGGAAGGGAAATCTGAAAGGTTTCCATCTTCTCCGTAGTTCTCAAGGTAAGGATCTTATTTCCGGTATCGATGTTCACCCCATAGTGGTGCATCCATCTCATGCCTAGGATCACATCCAAACCTAGACCAGGAAGAATGATAAGGTTGGTTTTAAACTCATATTTCTATATTATGATGCTTACATCTCTGATTGCTTGCTTAGTTGATATATCAGCCCCTGTTGAACTTATGCAGTACCCCACAGCCAAATCAGATATGCTCATTGCATGCTTAACAGTAAAAGCTTTACTCACAAACGAATGCGAAGATCCTCAATCAAAGAGCACAACTGCAGGATGATGGTTTACGAGGAACATACCAGCTGTGACGGGTTTTCCTTGTGGTACTTCTTCCACTGTGGTATAGTGTGCTCGCCCTTGATAGGCCTGATTCCTCTTTGGGTGAGGGCATTCCCTAGCAAAGTGCCCTGGGCCCTAACAATTGAAGCACGGTGCATTATTGGGTGGGGCCTTCTGAGTTCCCGAACTCCCTTGCCCTGGGTTGCCTTTTGGAAGAGCAATGGTGTAAGGCCTGCGATACTGACTCTACCGTGCGCCTTTAGCTAGAGCTTTCTTCTGTGGGGTATGAACTTAGCCCCTGTAACTGGAGGTCAATAAGTAGAGTGATTGACAATAGGAGCTCTCTGTTGAGACGAGCCTCCCTCGAACGCCCTCTTATGTCCCTTAGCTACAGAATGCAAGCTGTTCTGGTTCTCCTGAGTCAAAGCATCACTAATGAACTCATTGAAGTTGGTGCGGGTTGAGTTAGCAAGGGTCTTCATCAGTTTGGTTCCCAGACCTCTCTTGAAGCTATCAATCTTCTTTTCATCCGTGTCCACGAACTGGGGAGCATAACGGGCCAAGTTGTTGAAAGCATGAAGGTACTCTGTAAGGGTCTTAGTACCTTGGGTGAGCCTGAGGAACTCTGCTGCCTTCATTTTCATCAAACCCGGTGGGATGTAATGCCCTCTAAAAGATGACTTGAACTGCTTCCAGACAACTGGAGCATTAGCAGGGTAGGTGGTGCGGTGAAGCATACTCTGCCTTTAACTCCTCTGTCATCCTGAGCAAACGGAATTTCTGTTCCATGGTATTCAACCATTCATCAGCCTAAAGAGGTTCTTCTGCCTCCTTGAAGATTGGTGGCTTGGTGTCAAGGAAATCCTTAAAAGTGTTGAACTAGTTTGCAGGTTGATGGTCACGATTGCCCTGATTCTGGTTATTGCGAGCCACTTCGCGAAGCAACTCTTCAATGTTGCGCTACCCACCAATGAACTAAGCCATGAACTGCTCCGGGTAAGCGGCAGTGGTGGTGGCGGTGGATACGGCAGAGGAGCCTCATCCTCATCGCTGTGATTTCCACCACTTCCAGAGCCACGAGAGCGAGTGTTGGCAGGCATCTGCATGAATTCGATAGCAAGAAGTAATGAGATTTGAGTAACTGCAGATGAATCATGATTATGTCTTAGTAAATCACTAAAAAAGGAGATAATTTAAATCCACGTAGGGCATAAAAGAATTCATACTAGCAACATATCATCATCCATTCATACTTGGTACCACAAAAACATCCATACAAGACAAAAGTGCCAGACATCTGGACTTTAAGTCATGGTGGTTACACAACATCAGGTCTCTCATGAAACCACAAAATGTCAAGCTACTAGCGCGAAAGGAACACTAAAGACTAGCATAAGCAAGCTATCCTAGTCGTCACGATCGTGTCCATCCCTGATAGAAGGCCACCCTCGTCGTGGCTGTCGTCGACAAGCTCAAGCTCCTCGGGATCCTCCTCCTCCTCCTCCTCGGTCTCGGGGTCGTCGTCGGCATAGATCACTGCGGGATCTACCTCTGGTGCAACGGGTGGAGGGGTCAGGTTGATCACATTGTTGAGCCTGTGAACCTCCTGCTGTAACTCTCGGATCTGGTCGTGGGCCTGCTGAAGTCGCCCATTCCACTCTACGTCATGACGGTGGTAAGCGATGTTCCCCACCACCTACTAGTGGCGAAGCATACGCTCACGAGCCTCATCTGCCTCCTCTCGATGTATAGCTGCATCTCTCTCGTCCTACACTTCCTTAGCGGCCCTCCTGAGATGCTGATTGTCTCTACCAACTCCCTGTAGGAACATCTCACTGGTCCTAAGGTGTGCCACACTGAACACTTAGGAGTCCTCTCTGGCGAAGTAGGCCTTGAGCATTGCATGCCTAGCACTCATAGCCGGTCCGGAACTGCCAGCTCTCTCATCCCTGTTTTTGATCAAGGGGTCACCTCTCTCCTGATACCAAGTCGTGATGTTTGGGTCATCCTCTGGAAAGGTCCCTGCGCCCCCCTGATCCAGAGCTCCACTGTGCTCCTAACGGATCTGCTCAGTATTGCCAAAGCTGCTAACTGAGCCCCTTCCCAAGGGCTACTGGCTATGGCCTCAGTTGTCCACTTCCTCCACAGAGGTGCCTCAGTGCGCTCAGGGATAGTCACTGTCACTGTATACAACGCTGCATTCCCAAGCGGCTCCTGGGTCCAACAGTACTGAGGTGGCTCAGCATACCCACCTGACTCAACACCCTCCAAAGCAAAGTGGGAGTGCCAAACACTGCCAGGAAACGGTTGCTGCGCTGGGGAGGTCCTAGGGCTGCCATCTGTAACAAGTTTTAACTTGGTGTGAGCACACGTATTTTACAGATTGTGAATTTTATCATATGCATAGATATAATTTGTTAAGGGAGGGAACAAATGCAATGTATGATGACACATGATGCATGCTCGATATTACGTCCTCACATTTCTATGAAAGCAAACCTTTCACTATAATGTGCTAGACGGTGACATACATACGTTCTCTCATACATACGCAGTTATTCGATCTATGTGATTTCGCTGTTAGTGTACCTGCAGAAGATCCATTTCAGCCCATTCCCAACAGTATGAATAATGCATTGCTGAAATATAAATCTAATACTCACTTAGGTGTACATCCAGCATACACGTAAGCACTATATGCACCCTTTCCTCAAAAGTATTACTCCACACATGGGTATCTTGCTGTCCACATACATTAACGTATGCAACAGTTCAACACATTATATAATCACTGCCTAGGTCGACGATTGTCCGACCATACTCTCACATCTCGCCTTACCTTTGGCGTAGCGGCAAAATAAATAAATAAATCTTTGATCCATACAACACCATTCAAGTGAATGGCCCCCATACTATTCCAACTTGTATGGACAGGTAACCGAAAATATGATGCAATCCCCCAAGTTAGTACTTTAAGCCACCTGGCATCCTAGTGGGAATAAGGGACATAACGTATGGCACACTTGTAGTTTGCAAATAATTTTGTACACACACAAAAGTTTTTGTAGCAAAATAGTTTGATAAACAAAATCTTTTGTTTGTAAATACACTCGTGGACGGTAGTATACCAAATCTTGCTTTGATACCAGCTATCACGAAACCGCCCAACCTATAAGAGCACTAGTATAATGGTCACCATTTCCGACAACACTGTCACACTAGAGCCCATATAAGCCTGGTAGTCCTTGAAATCTCGAAGGATCTCAAACCACAATACGTAACAACCCGAGATCGTACTCGATTCAGTAACCACGCATCCACAGTGATAAGTTTGAAATGAAATAATATTACAACAAGTTAAAGAAGTGTTATTACAACACCAAGTTCAAATCAATGTAGCGGAAGTCTTGTTTCACAAATACCCATTGCAAACTGTTTAAAGCAAATATAGTGCCAAGCTTAGTACAGTCCCATCAAAAGCAACAAGGAGACACATCAGAATCTACCATTGCCAATGGTCCTCACTCATCATCACATGCAGGATAGAGGCACGCCTGACAATAGCCAGAAAAGACCATGCCATCTGCAACAAGGGTAAAGAAACCCTGAGTACTCAATTGTACTCAACTAGACTTACCCGACAGAGAGATAGATATATAACCATAGACACTTCAAGGATTATGCAAGGTTTTATCAGGTAGATCTCATGAGGTAGCATGTTTTGCATAAAAGAGCATCCTAATTACTCATGTATTCTCAAGATTATAAAACAACATTTGGCAATTGATTAAGTAATATTAAGCATATCTCATTAGCACCTGTACTAGAGCAATCACTGAGTTATCAAACAATAATAACCATATTGTGCTTGGCATAAAAATCACATAACCATCTTTTGGTTACTTATTAGAGTTCAGGTTTTCACAGTGGGAGGAAGATCTTTCAAGTTTCTCACTGACGGGGAGAGACCGCGATTCGAATTGAATTCCTATCCAGCTGGAGGTTTATTCCTCAATCACGCCCAAGTATGCCTGCCAACACACTTATACGGGTCACCTTCACTATTGTTTGGGTAGCTGCGGGTCTCCAGGTACAGGCATGAGTAGCGACTCATGGATAGCCAGGTTGCTCAAGTAGATCCTGCCCACGGTCATAACCAGGTAGCTCAGGTCATACTTGCCGACGACTAGTATGCCGCTCGCGGTCTTCATGAGCCTAGTAGGGGAGATTCCGGCCCCAACACACAGAGTTAGGCTTTGCGGTCGAAATGAGTTATTCGGCTAGGTTTGGAGGAGGCATGTGTTCAATCTCGGAAGATGTCAAACCACGATCTAGTGCCTAGCGACATAGGCGGAGAGAACCCGCTCACAAGACCTCCAAGTCTAGTGGCTCACAACACCTTGTCCGCCCAGTCTCGATTTATTACTTCCACATGGTTATTTTCCACGATAGCAAATATAGCCAACCGTGACCAGTACCACCTATTATTGTGGGGGATGGTAGACCACCCCCGCTACCGGTCTAAGCAAGGCTAAGCAGAGGTTTCGATCCTAGGACTACAAGGTTCTTTTTGTTGGACAAGGAAGATATAATGCAACAAGGGGTTTCATTTCAACTCCTACTACTTAATGCACAAGCAAGAGGTTGTATTGTAAGTAAAATACTTTCAATAGAAAGAGGGAGGTGTTTAATGCTCTGGAGCTTGTCTTTCACAAAGGTGGAGGGAAGGTGGTTCGGGCACCCGAGAAGCTCAGTGCCCTGTTCTCCTTCTTCTGGAACTCCCGGGGCTTGAACCTCCGCTGGAACTCCTCCTTCCAACTCCTCGAACTCAAGCAAGGTCACTCCCTCCGGTGATCCTGGATGCATGTACACATGTATGATAATCCAACATATATGACAAGTCATATACCCGAAATGAGACATGTCTAATGCATATGAATGAATGCTCATGATGAATGTATGATGCAACACATTACACTCGTTGACCGAGTAGGTGCAAATCTCTTCTCTAAAAGAGAAGGTAACACTTACCCTTAGCTAACAACCTGTAGTAGAGCTTTTCGTCCTCGGTTATCTCTCTAACACCTACAACTAAACATGTTTTATCCTTAGGTTGTGTGCTTAAACAAACACTAGACATACATCACTTATAACATTCACAACATGGCATAAAAACACTTAAAATAGCAGCTGAAAGAAAACTGTGTAGCTGAGGCTACACACAACCAAAATTTACAAACTAAGACATTCTAGAAAGCTTATGAAATTTTCTACAAAACATTCTATAAAATCACTAGCTAGATCCAACTTTAAAAGGGCCTAACAGACACTTTAAGCAAAGCTGTTTTGAAGAAACAGGAAAACTCAGATTTGAAGTTGAACTTTTAAAATGTACCCAGGTTAAACTAAACAAGTTCTGGCTATGAAAATTTAACCGCTGAAACCAAATTGAAATAGCTCAAACAAATCTAGCAAGAAAACATGTTTCAGCTGTTTAACAGATTTCAGTTGTAACTTAGAACAGTTGTAAAACATTTAACCAACATCCCAAAAATCGTGATAAAATTATACAGGCAAGGTTACATAATTAGCTACCACTTTGGTATTCACACCAACAACAGAAAACAAACTTAAAAAGGAGTTAACATCATTACTTTGCCGGTGATGAGAGAACAAACACATTTTATACCACAATTACTTAAACAATTTGAAATGTGTGAAACAACAGATTTCATATTTTTCTTAGCTCACACTAAGAAAGTAACACATGCACAAGAATTAACTAGCACAGTAAACACATATAACTTACTTAATAATTAAAACAAGGTTGTATGTTGTTAACCAAGCATTTAACCAAAAGAGACATATCATGCAATTAAATTAAAGGTTACTAGCACATTAGCATTTTTCATGGAAAGTGCATGCTAAGAGAAACTTAACACAACAAGAACCACAATTTTACCACATACCAAACTCTAGTTATGAATTAAACAAGTTAAACTAAGCATATAAAGCTTGCTGCCCATTTTTATTAAAACAGCACAAAAGAACAGTAACAACAGGTCATATTATATTTTTTATGCATAGAGAAAAACATAACAAAGCTAACAAAACTAATTTCACATTTTTAGCGTTTTTCTGGAATTAGTTATGTATTTCCAAAAATTAGCAAACAAAACTGAAAAGAACAAAACAGGAAAAACATTTAGAGCCTATGACAAGCGGGACCCATTGGTCAGGTTCTTCTCTCACAGAGCCGACTACACTGGAGGTGCTCGACCGTCGGTCCTTCGCCGGTGGTGAGGTCTCCGGCTAAACCAACACCACGGTTGTCTTCTCCTTCGCAACCCGAATCTAACCGTGTAACCAGTTGTACCCCATTCGCACTGGAGCATGCTCAACGGCGTCCATGGCGGCACGGTGGCGAGTTCACGGCGGCACGGTGCTTCTGTTCCGGCGGCGGTGATGTGCTAAAGCTTCAACTGACTCCAACTACCTAACCACTGGCTAACCAGCTAACCCTAACGTAACAATGAGAAGCCCAGCGTAACCCTCGTCGGCGTTGCGGGTGCCATGCGCTTGCGCGCGGTGGAGTTCCCGTTCCGGCGAACCCTAACCCTAATCGCTTCAGTCGATTCCTCGGTGAGCATCTACAACCTCTAGGCTACCGCGTACAAGAGATAGAAGAGAGGGAGAGGGGCCAGATTGGGCTGGCCACGGCGGCGCAAAGCTCGGCGGAGCTTCGATTGTCAATGGAGCCCGCGGTGTTGCTTGGTCTGGCTCACCTGTGCGGTTAGCGCGGAAACTGGTCGGTGCAAACTGTGGAGAGAAGCAAGGCGAAGCTGTGGCTGCGTTTTGGCGGCCAATGCAGCGGCGTGCTACGTGATGGAGCTCGGCGACGGTGCTGCTTGGCAATGGCGCGGCTCTGCGCTTTCTTGCGTGAGGCAGAGAAGAGAGGGAGAGAGCGGAGCGAGTGTGCGGCGCGGTCACGAGGTGGAGTGTGCGGGCATCCAAGGCGCGGCCGGCGTGGGCGTCCCGCCAGTGTATGGCTACCACGCGGCGCGCGATGCCTGACACGGTCGGCCACCGACCAGCGTGCTGCTCTACCTCGGCGTTCAAGGCCCGATCAGACCGAATGACTGAGCAATTTGCAACGCGATTAACTCTCTAATCTCTGCAAACTAGTTTCAACCAAAAACACACTTTTGTAGAGCTATAGTTGAACTCCAACTTTGGTGCAATTTGTTTGAACTGAAACTGCCTAGATTTCAAACTATAAGGACTCAAATAGGGTAACTTTCAAACTGAAAGTCGGTTTAGGACTATGCAAAATTTGAATCCAAAACAGCCCCTAATCCTGCCTTAAAAGGCTAATTAGAGTATGTTAGGGTCCAAATCACCTCAATGTGGTTAAACAAAGTTTGTTCATAATTAAAAACTCTACATCTTTGCTTAAACCCACTTTGTCATTCAAATTCATTAGCAAGGTCAATTTGTTAAATCAAGAAAAAAGGGTTCCTAGGGTCAATATAGATGCTTAAACCCTTGAAGCATAATTTGACTTGATCATGAAGATGAACATGGTTCCATTTTCATCCCTAAGTATTTCTAGGTGGTTATTTAGTGATCAAAACATCAAACACTTGGTTATACAAGTATAACTCACTCAAAGCTAGGTGTAGGTTAACACGTACACACATGAAAAGCAAGGTGACCACTAGGGTTATCATTTGATATGATCATGTAAATGCATGAATGCAATGATGCTTGTGCTCATTCTCATGAAATGATATGCAAATGCAAGCTTAACACCTAGGGTGTTACAATAGCGATAGTGATAGTGATGGGGGAGTTTGAAGCCCCTTCCTATGATGAGCTTACTAAGTTGCTAGGCAAATAGACTAAAATCATAAGGAATACTAGGGCTAAAAGGACACTCTTGAGGAACAAAATTACTCTCTTCTTGCTAAACTTGACTTAGCATCCAAAGCTAGTGATGAGCTAAAACTTGAGAACAAATCTTTATCATCCACCACTAGGGAGCTCAAATCATCTCTCAAGGAGCTTAAAGGGAAACATGGTAAGCTAGACAGGACATCCCAAGAGCTAAAAAATAAACATAACTTGCTAGTAGAAGAGTGCACCACCATTAAGATCAACTATGAGACTCTTCTTATTGCTAATGAATGTCTTGATGATGATGTTACACATGTTACTACATACCCTATTGTTAAGTGTGACATAGCAACTTCATGTGATGATTTGTTGGATGATGCTTGTGAGCAAAGAGTCAAGTGCAAGGACAAGGAGATAGTTGTGGCTGATCACTATGATGACTATATCAAAATGAAGAATGAGAATGAGAAGCTCAAGATTGATCTTGCAAAGCTATGCTCCTCCAAGTCAATAGTGATTGAAACTCAAGATGAAGACTATGAGGCATCACTAGAGCTTTATGTCCTTAGAGGAGAGAATAGGAGATTGAAGATTGAGAAGAACCATCTTGTCATTGGTTTTGAGAAGTTCACAAGGGCCACAATCTCCAAAATGAGCTGTGTTGATGGTCCTTATCATCAACTTTTTAAGCAATTATAAAAATGATAATTGGATTAAACAAATATAATATCTAAAAATATAGGGCTTTAATTAACAATTTCCACGAGTTTTGGTGTTTCATTATTTTCCAGGGACTATTCCAGAAAAGAGCAATAAAGGGAATCAAATCAGAGAAGATATCGAATAAATTGCCCGGAGAAAGACCTGCCATTCTACTCAAGGAGGATCCCACAGACACCGGAGCAAAGCGGAGCCCCAAACCCTGCCAGGTGGGTCCGGGCGGCACCCCCCTGGGCCCATAGGCCGTCATCTTCTGGAATCTTCCTCCACCGCCTTTGAGGAGTCATCTGAGCCCTACGTAAAGTCGGTTTGATCCAATGACTATCGTGCATCCCACCGGACTATAAATAGGAGGGCATACCCCTCTAGAGGCATCCCAGATCATTCAGTCATTTGGAGATCATTCGGTCTAAGTCATAGGAGATCTAGTCATCCAGAGCCATAAACCCTAGTTCATCTAGAGCACTTTCTAGTTCATAGCATATCCTAGTTAGATTCGAGAGTAGAGGAAGTCAAGATTCGATCTTGGACTCCCGACGTTGTCAAGAGATTGGAGTTTGGTATAGTTCTTATTCTCTTTTAGTATTTCTCTGCAGTTGTGTGATATTTATAGGCAACACTTTTCTTCATTAATATGTTCTTGTTTACTTTGTTCATTGTCTACGTTAATATATCTAGTATAGTTAGTTTGCTATTGAGTTCATGCACATGTTCGTAAAGCGCTCGTCTATTTGCTCATATGGCGAGTGGTAGGAAATATGTAGGCGTGGTGCTTAAATACATTGCTTATCTGCGGATACCCCCAGCTGTGCTGGGTCGTGAGGTAGATCGTGGACATGATGGGTCCATTGAGTCCTTTGTAGGCCTCCCCACGTGTAGTGGTTTGGTAGGGAGGAATTGTCAGGTTGAGGATACCTTGTTATATCTGAGGTTTCTCAACTAAACTCATCTTGTTCATGGCCCCATTGTGGTTGAGAATATTGGTAGTATTACTTAACAATGATTACTAGATGTACTTGCACTAACTAGCGTAGCTTTGACGGTAGCTAGAATACTTAGGAGTTATTTCTTTATTACTTGTATTAGACGACGCTTGTGTAGTGACTAGAATGCTCTAGATAACTTTATCCTTATTATTATTATGATGATGACTGATCAATTTTCCCTTATCATATATATATTTATCATGTGACTTATCCCTATTTAAGAGTAGAGATCATTGATGGTTAAATCACTTCATTCATTTCATATGCTTGTTATCAATACTATAGATTATCAGTTTAGCTAGACCTTCCCAGTGATAGAATATAAATGACGACCTGGTAATTCTCTAGGTAAAATGCTACAATGGTATATTTAATCTGTCCGCTTGAAGAATCATTAGTTCTTTAACATTTCATCTATCATTATTTATTTCTGCCTAGTAATATATAAAATATAATTTCATAAGCACCATAATATATTCCTAGCTTTATAATTAGGGATGACAACCTAGTTCCATGCTTAGGAGTATAAGGTAAAAGATAAGTGACTAGTTGTTAAAGGCAAGTTAATTACATACCAAGCATTTTTGGCACCATTGCTAAGAACTATGTTCTTGGTGATGTCGTTAAGAAATGTCAACAAACATTTTTGGCGCCATTGCCGGGGAAGGTATCTAAACTTAGGAAGTATTGATAACCATATGCAAATGAATAAAGATCGATTAACCAATCAACCTCTTATTCAAACAGGTTTCCCCTTGTTTCTATCTATCTGTGTATCTTATGCAGGGTAAATGAATGCACGGTTTTTCTCTTCCAGATAATTTCACTTCAAATCTAGAGAAACTCCTTCGAAGGAAGCCAAAGCTTGCACAATTGAGGATACTAGCAATTCACAATCAGAAACAGCCTCAGCCGAAGCTCACTCTTCGAGAGAGGAAGCTCACACATCGGAAGAAGAACAACCAGAATACAATTTAGCAATTGCTTTTGAAGCTATGGCCGAGAAGACACTGTGCGAGTTCTCTGCCCCAACTACAGCCAACATCCACACTGGACCTCCATTGAATGTTGGAGAGAATGGATTTGAGTTCAAGCCTGCTCTCATTACTATGGTTCAAGCAACTCAATTATGTGGAAAGGCTCATGAAGATGCAAGTGCACACCTACACCAATTTCTGGAAATCTGCAGCACCTTCACGATCAAAGGAGTATCGAGAGATGCTACTCTACTCCGCCTTTTCCCATTTTCACTTTTGGGGAAAGCAAAATAGTGGTTCTACATGAACAATCATATCAACACTACATGGGATAAGTGTACCATTACATGGGATAAGACCAATGCTCTGCGTGGGAAAATTTCAAGCTTTCAAGAACAACATGATGAATCGTTCGCCAAAGCATGGGACCATTTTCAAGATTACATCGCGAGCTGTCCTCATCGTGGAATGGAGGATTGACTATTGTTACAAACTTTCTATCATGAACTAGTCACTAGTTCTCATGAATCTATGGATGCCGCAGCTGGAGGAGCTTTCGTGTCACTGTTGACGCTAAGAATGACATACTTTTATATATCCAAATTACCGTCAACAGCCTCGGGATCAAGGGTAGAATAACATTACATGAACATGTTTACCACTAATAAGTTCCACATGTACTTGGAAGGCTTTGTTTTATAGGGAATAACATTTCAGGCCAAATCAACAATGCTATAAGCTCCTTTTTGCACATCTCCTGATGTGTGATTTGAGCCAAACTCTATAACGCACATACCATGAGACTCCTAACATGTCCAGGAGCTCCCACAAGAAATCCTAGCTCCAAAGGAGTCAAATCAAGATCGGTCGATACTCATTTGGACCCTGGCTAGCCAAGCTAGCAGGATCCAACACAAAGCCATTCCAACCCTTGGATGCAACCTGTGGTTTCATTCAACGCTCCAGATCAAGTGCACAAGGATGCATGGGCCCACATCAAGAGAACCAGCATGACAAACACTTCAGACGAAGGAACCAAGACTCCATGACAAGTGGGGACACCATCTAGAAGACTGAGGTGGGCCCCAGACCCCCCCCCCCCACTAGGTCCCTGACCAGTGGGGACTGCTTCTAGAAGTCTAGGGCAGGGCCCACCTACCACAGGCGGTCGTCCGACACCCCTAGGCCCCCTGCTGTGCCTAGTGACTCCCCCACTCATTTAACACATGATGGAAATCCTAACCCTCCATTCCATGTCAGTTTGCAGGTGGTGGATCCAAGGGACCAGAAGTGAAGCCTCTTGGATCGATGACGTGGCAATGGAGTAGCCCCTACTCCAACTCCCACTAGAAATAGAGGCTCACTCCCCCCTCTTCACTCATGGTGGACAAGCCTACAAGCTCAAAACACTTAGAATTATCTTAGTAGTTAGTCTAGTGTGGGAGTTAGAGTTGAGTCGAGCTGTGCTCGGGATTTCCAGAGTCAACTTTTGGAGAGTCTGGTATACCTCTTGTATCTTTCCTTCTTTGTAATACTTTACTTTATTCAATACATTACTTTTCCACTACTTTACTTAGTATTTACTTGGGCATTACTATACTTGTTATAGTATTGTTGTGTGCTTTTGCATATTACTAGCCTTTACATTAATAGTCTGTGATCCTTGTGGCATTTCCCGTATGCGATCATTGCCTATCATAGGGTGCTTTGGTTATAGATCATAATTAAAGTAGTAAGTTGTGTGTAAGCGTGGTGCTTACACATCATCTTAACCTTGGTTACCGATTGCTGCACGGATTGTTTGTGGTAGCTAGCAAGAGAGTGATAGCCTTGTCTAGTCTTTGTATCCCGCCACGTGTTCTTAGGCAAGTTCTTAAAAGGTAAGCCCCCCATAAAAAGAGAGCGCGGTCTGGTAGAAGTTTTGCCCTCCTACTGATCTATCCTCTTGCCAAGCATACTTGTATTGAGGAGGTAAGCTATTGTGTTTAGACTAATTAATTGGCTAAGTACACTAAAGTAGAAGTGAATTACATAGGAGTCCCTATCTCTCTCATTGTCCTCCCACCTAGCTATACTTACTAGTTATTCTAAGTTATCATTTACCTTGGCTTGTTCATTCATCACCCTTCCTATCATATATTTAGATTACCCCACTATACTAGTTGGTACTAAGTTGAGGTGCTCTCTAGGATCTCTCTCTAATTATCATTTCTAGCTCCGCTTTCCCTTGGGAAAATATAAATTACGATACCTTGGAATACTCCTAGGTGAAGTGCTACAACGGTATAATCTGTGCGCTTGCGGATTTATCCAATAGTCATAAGAAATACCAACAAGTATTTCTAGCGCCGTTGCCGGGGAAAGCATATCCTAGAAATTAATTAGATTGAATCCAAAGATTCTCGTTAACTTAGTTATTAATTAGTCATAGGGGCTTACCCCTGTCTATGTCTTCCTTTGTTGTGAAGCCAGACAGTGTATGAGCGGTTTCCAACTGCCGGGAAATTATCTAGAAGATCCCGAGCAACTGTTGAGGAGGACTAGACGTCGTCAAGTTCCCCCTCAGAGGATCATCTCGACCCTGAATCTGTTCGAGGAAGGAGGCTCCGCACCACCACTCAAGGAAGTTGTGGCCTAGAAGGCGATCTCTGACTTCTCAGCCCCATCCGCTACCCACGTAGCTCAGGGCCCTGAAGTCAACTTCGGGGATACCACCTTCGAGCTGAAGCCCGCCTTGATCCACATGGTGCAGGCCAACCCATTTTGTGGGAAGCCCCATGAGGATGCCAACGCTCATCTCCAGCACTTCATGGAGCTTTATGGCACTTTTACCATCAAGGGAGTGGCATCTGACACCTTTCGCCTTCGCCTTTTCCCATTCTCATTGTTGGGGAAGGCGAAGCAATGGTTCTACTCCCACAAAGAAGAAGCCACCACTTGGGAGAGGTGTGCCAATGCATTCCTCAAGAAATTCTTCCCGATGGGTAAAACAAATGCCCTTTGTGGAAAGATCTCAAGCTTCCAACAGCAAGCTGACGAGACGATTCCCAAAGCATGGGAGCATCTCTAGGAGTACATTCGTGCCTGTCTCATCATGCGATATACGATTGGCTCTTGATTCAAGCCTTTTACCATGGGCTATCCAGCATGGCCCGTAGTCACCTTGATGCTGCCGCTGGAGGGGCATTCCTCCAACACACAGTGAGGAATGCCAAGGACCTCATCGAGAAGATGGTGATCAACTATTGACACAAGAAGTGGCAAACAGGTAAAATACCACAAGCATATGACTATCAAGTGTAGCTTTCACCGGGAGTATTCCAGGTATCGTATTTTCCTCAGGGAACGAGAAGTGAATTAACTAGTGATTAAGGTTATGTCCTATTATGAGACAAGGGAAACTATGGTATTGGGTTGAGAGGCTCACTATAGCAAAGATATCTAACTAGGTAAAGCTGGTTATACTGGCTTTATCAGCCCTTCTCTTGCAGGAGGCGATGGGATAGATCAGTAAGAGACAAAACTTTGACCGGACCGCGCCATCATGTTGTATTGAGGGCCTACCTTTTAAGAACTTATCTTACACATGTGGTGGAATACAAAGACCATATAGGGCTGTCACCACCTGCTAGCTACCACAAACAATCCTACCATAAGCGGTTTACAATGGCAAGATCTAGTCTAGACACCACGTCTACACTATTCTTACTACTTTAACCCTATGTTAAGGCTAAAGCACTCTACTTAAAGTAAAGCGATGAACAAGTTCGAAAAGATGTATAACAGTTATACTAGATTTATTATAAAGAACTCGGATGTATCACTTATAAGTGCTGAACTTACAAGAGGATCGCATCCGCTGAGGTACAGCTCGGAGAAGACGCTAGACAGACCCAGCTCTCCTCCAGACTCTCCTCACTCTCTTCCAACTAGCATAGCACTACAACAGAGCTTTGCTAAAGCTACTAGAGAGTGGTTTTCTCCAATGTGTCATGAATTGAGAGGGAAGGCCTAGGGGGTATTTATAAGTAGAGGTAGAGTAGGGGCTACTCCAATGCCACATCAGCGATCCAGGAGAGCTCCATCAAGCACCGTCGGATCAAACCATCCTTGCAACCACATTAGATCAACGGCAGGGATGCTTCTAATGCATGTAGGCATGCAGAGAGATGGTGGGAGCCTCGGGGAGCCTCTGAAGGTACTCAGGGGTATCGGGTGGCCCCCTATGACCTGTGGGCCATCCTAAACCTTCTAGAAGGAGTCCCCACTAGTCAGGGACCTAGTGGGAGGTGGTAGCCTCCTTAGGGGTATCGGTCAACCCCTCCTATGAGGTCTTGTGCCACCCCACGCCTTCTAGAAGGTGTCCCCACTAGTCAGGGACCAAGTGGGAGGTGTTTGCCCCCTTTAGGGTGTCGCCCGACCCGCCCTAGGGGTCTCAGGCCCACCTCTGCCTTCTAGACTGTGGTCCCACAAGTCATGGAGCTTGGATGATTCATTTGAGGTGTTTGTCATGCTGGTTCTCTTCATGTGGGCCCATGGATCCTGTTCACTTGATCTGATGCGTTGAATGAAAGCTCAGGTTGCATCCAAGGGCTAGAATAGCTTTTTCATGGATCATGCTGGCTTGGGTAGCCAACAGGGTCCATATGAGTATCGGCCGATCATGTTTTTACTCCTTTGGAGCCAGGATTTCTTGTGGGAGCTCCTGAACATGTTAGGAGTCTAATGGTATGGACATTCTGGAGTTTGGCTCAAATCACACACCAGGAGATGTGCAAACGGAGCTTCCAACATTGCTGATTGGCCTGAAATGTTATTCCCTGCAAGACAAAGCTTCCCAAGTACATGTGGAACTTATTAGTAGTAAATATGTTCATGTAGAGTTATTCTACTCTTGAATCCAAGCCTGTTGATGGTATTTTGAGTATGTAAAAGTATGTCATTCTTACCGTCAACATCAACCAAGGATGGGGTGAGGAATGTCACTAGCCAAAGAGAAGAGGTATGCACTGTTGGTATTTCTTATGACTATTGGATAAATCCACAAGCGCACAGATTATACCATTGTAGCACTTCACCTAGGAGTATTCCAAGGTATCGTAATTTATATTTTCCCAAGGGAAAGCTGAGCTAGAAATGATAATTAGAGAGAGATCCTAGAGAGCACCTCAACTTAGTACTAACTAGTATAGGGGGTAAACGATATAAAGTGATAGGAATGGCGATGAATCAATAAGCCAAGGTAAATGATAACTTAGAGATAACTAGATAGTATAGCTAGATGGGAGGACAACGAAAGAGTATAGGGATTCGTATGTAATTCACTCTACTTCAATATACTTAGCCAATTAATTAGTCTAAACACTATAGTTTGTCTCCTAAATACAAGTATGATAGGCGAGGGATAGATCAGTAGGAGGACAAAACTCCTACCAGACCACTCCCTCTTTTTACGGGGGCCTTACCTTTTAAGAACTTTCCTAAGAACACGTGGTGGAATAGAAACAATAGATAAACCTGTCACTCTCTTGCTAGCTATCACAAACAATCCATGCAACAAGCGGTAACCAAGGGTATGATGATGTATAAGCACCACGCTTACACGCAACTTACTACTCTGACTATGATCTATAACCAAAGCACCCTGTAACAGGCAATGATCGCATAAGGGAAAGGCCATGTAACACCCTATGTGTTAAGCTTGCATTGCATATTATTTCATGAGCATGAACACCAGCATCATTGCATTCATGCGTTTCCATGATCACATGAGATGATAACCCTAAGTGATCATCTTGTTTGCATATGTGTATGTGTTAAACCTACACCTAGCTTTGTATGAGTTATGCTTGTATAACCAAGTGCTTGATGTTTTGATCACTAATGACCATCTAGAAATGCTTAGGGATGAAAATGATACCCTGTTTATGTTCATGATCATGTCCAAATAGGCTTCTAGGGTTAAGCTCTAATGGTTGTCCCTAGAAACCCTTTTGCTTATGTTAACAAATTGTCTTTGCAAATGGCCTTGTATGAAAAAGTTGGTTTAAGAAAAGTTGTAGAGTTTTTAATTCTTAATAAACTTTGTTTAACTACCTTGAGGTGATTTTCATCCTAAAATACCCTAATTAGTCAATCAAGGCTGAATTTGGGGTGGTTTTGGTTTCTGAAATTTGCCTAAGTCCTATATGCGTTTCAGTTTGAATGTTGCCCTGTTTGAATGCTTGTAGTTTGAAATCTAGACCATTTCAGTACAAACAAATTGCACCAAAGTTGGAGTTCAACTATAGCTCTATCTACTGATGTGCTTGGTTGAAGCTAAGACACAGAGGTTAGGGAGTTAATCACGTTTGAAAACGCTCTGTCAGTCGGCCTGACGGTTGTTTCAAATGGGAGAGCGCGCCATGCGCCCGGTCGGTGGCCGACCGCTGCAGGGCTTGGACGCCGCGTGGCAGCCGTACATCGGCGTTGGACCCGAGCCGGCTGCGCCTTGGATGCCCGCACACTCCACCTCGCGACCAGACACTCCCTCGCCCTCGCTCTCTCCCTCTCCTTTCTGCCTCGCAGAATAAAGTGCAGCGCAGCGCCACCGCCGCAGCACCACCGTCGCCGAGCTCCACCGCGAAGCACACCACCGCATTTGCCGCCAAAACCCAGCCACAGCTTCGCCTTGCTCCGCTCCGTCGTTTGCACCACACAGCTTCCACGCTAACCGCTCAGGTGAGCCATACCGTGCAGAGCAGAGCCGCCATTGACGACCTAAGCTCCGCCGAGCTTTGCACTGCTGTGGCCAACCCAATCCAGAGCCCCTCCCTTTCTTCTAGCCCTTGTATGTGGTAGCCCAGAGGGTGTAGATGCTCGCCGAGGTGTTGGTTGAAGCGATTAGGGTTAGGGTTCCCCGGAACGGGAACTCCGCCGCGTGCGAGCGCATGGCACCTGCAATGCCGGCGAGGTTACGCTGGGCTCTGTAGTGTCGCTTGAGCTCATCTCAGCTGCGTTAGGGTTAGCTGGTTAGGTCGTGGTTACATAGCCGGAGTTGGTTGAAGCATCCGTGCCTTGCCACCGCCGGAACAGAAGTGTCGCGCCGCCGTGAACTCGCCACCGTGCCGCTGCGTTAGGCTATGCATGAAAAATGTTAAGAAGCATGTTGTTACTGTTCTTCTATGTTGTTTTAATTAAAATAAACAGAAAGCTTTAGATGCTTAGTTTAACTTGTTTAATTCATAACTAGAGTTTCGTATGTGCTAAAATCATGGTTCTTGTTATGTTGAGCTTGTCTCAGCATGCACTTTCCATGAAAAATGTTAAAGTACCAGTAACCTATAATGTAGTTACATGTTATAGTTCTTTTGGTTATATGCTTGTTTATTTGAATGCAATCTTGTTTAAATTTCCAAGCTAAGTTAAATGTGTTTGCTATGCTTGTTAATTTTTGTACATATGTTACTTGCTTAGTATAAGCTAATAAAAATGTGAATTCTGTTGTTTCATACTTTTCAAAATGTTAAGTAATATTTGTTTAACCTGTGTTTGTTTTCCTCATCACCAGCAGAGAACTAATTTTAACCCTATTTTATGTGTGTTTACTGTTGATATGATGAATACCAAAGTGGTAGCTAACTATGTAACCTAGCTTGTCTAATTTTATCATAATTTTTTGGAATGCTAGTTAATAGCTTCATATCTTTTTTAAGTGCTCTCTGAATTTTGTTAAAACATCTTGAGCATGTTTCTTGTTAGATTTGTTTGAGCTACTTATGCTTAGTTTCAGCAGTAGCTACAATAGACTCTGTTGTAGATAATGTGTTAATATACCTAGTTTTAAATTTCACAGCCATAACTTGTTTAGATTAAACTGTGTATATTTTACAAGTTTAACTTCAAATCTGTGTTTTGCTGTTTCTTGAAAACAGTCTTGCTTGATGTATCTGTTAGGCCTTTTTAATGATAGATCTAGCTGGGGAGTTTATGTAATGTTTTGTAGACAATTTCATGAGCTTTCCATAATGTCTTAGTTTGTAATTTTTGGCTGTGTGTAGCTCCAGCTACACAGCTTTCTTTCAGCTGCTGTTTTAGTTGTTTTGTATGCCTAGTGTGTTGTTTAATCCTATAGCTTAAAGTTAAAGAATGCTTAGTTGCAGGTGTTAGAGAGCTGACCAAGGAGGAAAAGCTCTACTACAGGTTGTTAGCTAAGGGTAAGTGTAAACCTCTTGTCCAGAGAGGAGATTTGCACCTACTCGGTGAACGAATAAAATGATGCATAATAACATTCATCATGAGCATCCATTCATGTGCATTAGACATGTTCATTTCTAGTATATGACTTGTCATATATGTGGATCATCATACATGTATACATGCATCCAGGATCGCCGGAGGGAGTGACCTTGCTGGAGTTCGGGGAGATCGAAGGAGGAGTCCCACCGGAGTTGCCAGCTCCAGAAGCTCCAGAAGAAGGAGAATAGGGTGCTGACCTTCCTGAGTGCCCTAACCACCTTCCCTCTACCTTCGTGAAAGATAAGCCCCGGAGGATTTATTCACCTCCCTTATTCTATTTAAAGTATTTTACTTATAATACAACCACTTGTCTGTGCATTAAGTTCATAGGAGTTGAGATGAAACCCTTTGCTGCATTATATCTCCTTGTCCACTTAAAGAACCTTGTAGGCCCAGGATCGAAACCTCTGCTTAGCCATGCTTAGACCAGTAGCGTGAGTGGTCTATCATCCCCCACAAAGATAGGTGCTGGTCATGGTTGGCTATAGCTTGCTATCGTGGAAAATAACCATGTGGAAGTAATAAATCGAGACCGGGCGCACAAGGTGTTGTGAGCCACTTTACTCGGAGGTCTTGTGAGCGGGTTCTCTCCGCCTGTGTCGCTAGGCACTGGATCGTGGTTGGACATCTGCCAAGATTGAATGCATGTCTCCTTCATAGCCGGCCAAATAACTCGTTTCGACCGCGAAGCCTAACTCTGTATGTTCGGGCCGGGCTTCTCTCCTACTTGGATCATGAAGACCGCGAGCGGAGTACTAGACCGTGGGCAAGAGTGACCTGAGCTACCTGGCTGGGACCGTGGGCAGGCACTACTTGATCGACCTAGCTACCGTGAGTCGCTACTCATGCCTGTAATTGGGACCCCCCGGCTACCCGAGCTGTATTGAAGGTGACCCGCATAAGTGTGTCGGCAGGCATACATGGGTGTGATTGAGGAATAAACCTCCAGCTGGATAGGAATTCGATTCGAATCGTGGTCTCTCCCCATCAGTGAGAAACTTGAAAGATCTTCCTCCCACTGTAGAAACCTGAACCCTAATAAGTAACCAAAAGATGGTTATATGGTTTTGATGCCAAGCACAATATGGTTATTATTGTTTGATAACTTAGTGATTGCTCTAGTATAGGTGCTAATGAGATCCGATTAATGTTACTTAATCTGCTGCCAAATGTTGTTTTCTAATGATGAGAATACATGAGTAATTAGGATGCTCTTTTATGCAAACTTATGCTATCTCATGAGATCCACTTGATAAAGACTTGCATAATCCTTGAAGTGTCTATGGTTATGTATCTATCTCTCTGTCGGGTAAGCCTAGCTGAGTACAATTGAGTACTCAGGGTTTCTTTACCCTTGTTGCAAATGGTATGGTGTATTCTGGCTATTGTCAGGCATGCCTCTACCCTGCATGTGTTGATGAGTGAAGACCACGGGCAATAGTGGATCCTGATGTCTCTCCTTGTTGCTTTTGATGGGACTCTACTAAGCCTGGCACTATATTTATTCTAAACAATTTGTAATGGGTTTTGTAAAACCTAAACTTCCGCTACTTATCACTGTGGATGTGCGGTTATTGAATCTAGTGTTCGATCTCGTGTTGTTACTAATTGTGGTTTGAGATCCTTCGAGATTTCTAGGACTACCGGGCTTATATGGGCTCTAGTGTGATAATGTCATCAGAAATAATGATCATTACCCTAGTGCTCTTATATGTTGGGCAGTTCCGTGACAGCTGGTATCAGAGCAAGATTCAGTATACTACCGTTCACGAGTGTATTTATAAACAAAAGATTTTGTTTATCAAACTATTTTTTGCTACAAAATTTTTTGTGTGCGTACAAAATGATTGCAAACTATAAATGTGTCATAGGTTATGTCCCTTATTGCCCAATAGGATGTCAAGTGGCCTAAAGTACTAACTTGGGGCATTGCATCATATTTTTGGTTACCTGTCCATATGGGTTGGAATAGTATGGGGGCCATTCACTTGAATGGTGTTGTATGGATCAATTTTTGCCGCTACGCCAAAGGTAAGGTGAGTTGTGAGAGCTTGTATCGAATACACTGCTGATCTAGGGGAATGCTTATATGATGTTTGTACCATAATCATGTTCCACACAAGATTATGAGATGGCATCCATGTGTGGGTGTTGCCGTCTGTTGAGACGATACCGTCATTAGGACGAAGAACTATGTATATATGCAGCTTACGTGTACATAGGGTGTACACCTAAGTGAGTATTAGATTTACATTTCAGCAATGCATTATTCATACTGTTGGGATGGGCTGAAATGAATCTTCTGTAGGTAGACTAATAGCGAATCGTGTAGATCGTCTAGTTGTGTATTTATGATAGAACGTATGTATGCAACCGTGTAGAACGTTCTTAGCGAAAGGTTTGCTTTGATAGGAATGTGAGGATGTAAATACGCGCATGCATCATGTCTCATCATATTGCATTTAATTCCCTCGCTTACTAAGTTTGTATCTCTTTTTACCCGTTAAATGCTAAATATATAAAATACATGTTCTCACAAAAAGGTTAAAAACTTGTTACAGATGGCAGCTCCAGGACCTCCCCAGCGCAGCAACCGCTTCCTGTCGGTGTTTGGCACTCCCACCTTGCTTTGGAGGGTGCTGAGTCAGGTGGGGTACACTGAGGAGCCTCTGTACCACTGGACTCAGGAGCCGCTTGGGAATGCTACGCTGTACACAGTTACAGTGGACATTCTGGAGCGCACCGATGCACCTTTGTGGAGGAGGTGGTACACTAAGGCCATAGCCAGCAGCCCTTGGAAAGGAGCTCAGTCCGCAGCTCTGACTATTCTGAGTCAGATCTGATGAGGACATCAACACCACACCAACACCATCTTCAGCACCACTTGGTCCTATTACTCGTGCTCGTGCCCGTGAACTCAACCATCAAGTAAGTTCATTCTCAAACTCTTGTCCATTATATTCAGACAATGGAGACACGTGCACTCTTGTTTTGCTCAGGAACAATGGAGAGGATCAGCGGAACACGGGATGGGCGCTAGCTGGATTTGGACTGCAGGACAACACAAACTTGTGATGGATGCCACGACTTCATACAGACTCCGATTGGGACATTCTCGACTACTTTATCACTGTGGATGTGCGTTATTGAATCTAGTGTTCGATCTCGGGTTGTTACTAATTGTGGTTTGAGATCCTTCGAGATTTCTACGACTACCGGGCTTATATGGGCTCTAGTGTGATAGTGTCGTCAGAAATGATGATCATTACACTAGTGCTCTTATATGTTGGGCGGTTCCGTGACAGGCCACAAGGATCACAGACTATAGATGTAAAGGCTAGTAATAAGCAAAAGCATATAACAAGACTATAACAAGTATAGTAATGCTCAAGTAAGTACTAAGTAAAGTAGAGGAAAAGTAATATATTGAATAAGATAAAGTCTTACAAAGAAGGAAAGATACCAGAGCTATACAAGAGTTTCTAGAAGACTACTCAGAAAATCCCGAGCGCAACTCGACTCAACTCTAACTCCCACTCTAGACTAACTACTAGAACAACCTAAGGAATAGAGCTTGTAGGCTTCTTCACCATGTGTGAAGAGGGGGGTATGAGCCTCTATTTATAGTGGGAGGTGGAGTAGGGGCTACTCCATCGCCACATCATCGATCCAGGAGGCTTCAATTCTCCACACTTGGATCCAACGCCTCTAAACCATCTTAGAGTGGATGGTATTGATCTTCAACATGTGCTAAATGAGTGTGGCGGTTACGAGGGGCTGCACCGACCTAGGGTGAGGTTGGCCAACCCCCTATGGCCTGTGGGCCATGCCTTGGTCTTCTAAAAGGTGCCCCACTGGTCAGGGACCAAGTGGGGTCTGGCAGACCCTATGGGAGGTCGGTCAACCCCCCCTAGGGTCTCTAGCCCACCTTGTCCTTCTAGATGTTGGTCCCACTTGTCATGTGTGTTGGTTGTTTGTTCTGAGATAATTGTCACATTGATCTCCTTGATGTGGGCCCATGGATCCATGTGAGTTGCATGTGAGCCGTTGGGAGAAAGCACAGTGTGATCTGAGGGTTGAGATTCACTCAGGAGTGCTTCTCCTGGATCATGGCCCGAGGGGAGAGCTGGTGGGCCCTATAGTAGGTCAGCCGACCCCCTATGTGGGTCCCACTGGCTCTCCTTTTCTCCATTTCTTCAATCATGTAATCACATACTTCATGGACATGTGGAACTTGTTATTTAATAAAGTATGCTCATGATGTGATTGTTTATCCTTGATCCTGAAGTTGTTGACACTATTTTGGTTATATAGAACTGTGTGATTCTTGGTGCCAACAAGATCCCCCAAGCTTAACCTTTGCTCGTCCCGAGCAAACAATCAAACTTAGCTTCAGTGGATCAGGAGTTGCTACTATGCTTCATATTTCAAGAGTACTAAATCTACAACAATCATATTTCTCTTTTGAATGAAAAAATTAGCAATAAAGACTCACCCATATTACCTTAGTCCTTCTTGGGGCTTATGGCTTTATCCTTTGTCTTGGGCGGTTGAGAGATAGAACAACTTGACTTGAGCACTAGTTTTCTTGCACATATCAAAGTTTTCCTTCTTCTCATCCTATCTCTAAAGGCTTATGTGGAGCTATAGGGTAGGATAAAGAATGTAGCAAACTTACTTTGCATATGTTGTAAAATCAAATTCCGGATCCAAGGAGAGAAGTGTCATACTCTTAGATCAAGATGTGCAAGTGTGTGGAACATGGAAAACGATCCATACTGCTTTATTTGATATGATCTCTCTTTCTAACTTATAATTATGAGACATAGCTATCTTTATTTATTTTTCTATGAGCTTTGATTTTGCTCATCTTTTTTTTCTAAAACTTGGGACCTTCATGTGCCCCTATATTTTTTCATATTTTTCATAATTTTGCATAGTCTATGTCTCATTTACTAGCAACATACTAGAGAGAGAATTTCTATTAGAACATGGAGCATGAACTATGTGGAAAATGTAAGGCATGTTTCTGCGTACTTCTAGTGTAGAAGCAGCATATATATGAGGCGTGTATATGATCTTGATCTTAGGAGCATGATAAATCTCTCAATAAGGGTCACAAAACTTGACCAAACTCAACACAAAGCAAGTAGCTTATGTAGAAAGCTTCTATCATGAAAGAGCATATATGGCTTTGGTAGGAATTTTCACCATTGAGGAACAAAAAGTGTTTTTAATATTTTAATAAATAAATCTCCGATAGTCATTCTTTTTTAGAACAATATTATAGAAGCTCTTGTCTTGTTATATCATGTCTCACAACAACTTTGACTTAGTTACAGCATTTGCAACCCACAAAAGTTTTAGGTTCAAGATGGTTTCTTTTAAGCCAAGTAATCCATACTTAGAGAAATATCAAGTTGTAAACTAAGTACTAGAGAAACATTTAGTAGAGCAACTATTCATCATTTCCATAAGGGATATTAATATTCATGGAACATGTGCAAGTAGTGATAAGTCTTTTTGTTCTTTTTATCATATTCAGATTTTTTTAGATGCAAGCAAAGATAAGCACGAAAATGCATGAATGTGAATGCTAGAATTTAAAAACTTACCTTAGTGGGGGAGGGAACCTCCCCGAAGCTTATCCTTTGCTCAATGGTGTGGTGGCTGATATGGATGTTGTTGCCACCACAATGTCCACTTCTAGTTTTGTTCTTCTTGTAGCGCTTGGATTTGTTCGGCAGTCTGCTTGACTATGCCTGCTGTCACACCATGCCCAATGCAAAGCTCGCCTAAAGCATTGGTGAGATGATCCATTTGTTGCCGCTGGTACCGATGCTCCCTATCTCGTGGGGACGAGAAGGATGCTCTTGGTCCTTGCGGACGTGGTGGCCAAGGAGGCATGCCACTGGAAGTGTTCAGGGCATCGGAAGATGCATCATCTTCCTCCTCGCTAACAACTCCGTGGGAAGGACCACCTTGCTCAAGGTGAACAAAGTATATCCCCTCCTGAGCTCTCCTATCTGAACCTGCAAAACCACTTTGCCCACTTTCTTGATCCAAATCAAGGGTTAGCTTACGGGTCCTATACAACTGACGTTGCCTATTTTGGATAGGAACTTCAGTTGTATGGCCACTGTAGATCATTTTGAGTCCACCCCTGGGACCTCTTTTTAGCATTTGAGCATGTGCAAGATATTCTTCTGAAATTACTGCTCTGGGTAAAGAGATGTATACAAACGGGTAGGTTCCATTTAACAAGTTCATGCATTCGGCAAGACGAGTGATTAAGGATGTGAATTGTATGGGTTCATTGCTTTCAATCGATCTTTGCCAAAATTCTACTAAGCATTTTATAGGAGAGATTTGGATCTTGTTAACCATGGCATATAGCAATTTTAATTCTATGTTGCTTAGAATGCTAGCATTATTTCCAGGGAACAAAGTCATGTTCATCTAAAGATGAATGAAACGAACGGTTGGATTATGGATTTCCCCCAGTTTGTGGTTTGAGCAATCATTCAAGGTAGAGATAGACAACTAGAATTTTCTTTTATTGAATCTACTCATGGCATGATCCAAGTCAAGCAAGCATGAATCATCAAAACCAAGAGCAACATTTAGATGACTCCAAGTGAGACTAAAGCTTTGATTAAACATGTGGAAGGATATTTCATCATTAGAGACTTGTAAAGAGCACAAGAACTCTATGGTGAGCAATTTAATTCCATGTTCATCTACTTGCCAAAAGCTTGACCAACCAAGGGTAGAAAAGATAGTATCGAATTCGGTGTTCATACCTACGTTGGAGAGAAGAGTTGGATTCAGTATCCTTCTATTCTCAAAGGATCGATCCCGAAGAGAGAGATACTTCTGGTACTCTAGTTGATCAAACCAGAGACCACTTTGTTAATCATACGTCCTCATCGGGGGCACCATGAATGCACCGAGATGAGGCATCTCCATTGGTGATTCTTCCTCCTCCTGAGGTTGTCCTTTGGTTGGGATGTTCTCCCAAGTATATCGAGCAGAACCTCCCCTTCTCCTTCCCTGGGAAGTGTCCTCAGATTGCTGGGAGCATCGAGATGAGCTCCCACTTAGAAACTTCTTCACTTTATTTATCGCGGACATCAAAGGGTTCTTCATCTTCTTGAGAGGAAGAGGGACACAAGGACAAGACTAGGACAATGTTTAGCGTAGAGGGAGTTTCCTAGTTTGCCTTGCGGGGAGAGGTTTGAGCTAAGAGAAGCTTGATGAAGTCAAGGTATTGTTGTGGTCTTGAGATAGAGTGTAGCACTACTTCTCTTGAGAGCTAAGAACTTCACTTGAGAGAGGAGAGAACAAGGCAAAGACAAGGAAGAAATAGTTTGAGCTAGAATTGGATTCTGGTTGGAGTGTGAGGATTTGAGTTCTCCTTGCATGGCATTTTATAGGGGGAGAAGATGGCGCCAAGGAGGCACCAAGGGGTGGTCAGCCAACCCCCCATGGGCATGCCCTTAGGTGCCATGAGCACTAGCTTTAAGAGATGCCTTACACAAAGCAAAAGGGAAGAGAGGAGGTGACACATGGTGTCGTCTGACCCTCTTAAGTGTAGATTCACTCACACTTTTCCTAGTGCTTGATGAAAGATAAGGCATGCTATGTGATGTGATCAAAAGCTGAGCTAAAGTGCTCAAGATTCTTCTCTTTAACCAAAGAGAACTGGGGGACAAAAGCATGTCATGCTTTAACCAAAGGTGATTGATGTGTTTTCTTTTTCAAAGCATGACAAAGCAAAAGTGAAAGTGTTCACGATTCCCTACTTTGAACAAGGAATAGTGGGAGACAAGAGTGTGTCATGCTTTAACCAAAAAGTAATTGAACTGTTTCTTTTCAAAAGCATGACAAAGTTAAAGTGATGTCTCCTAAAGCAAAATCTGAATTTTGAACTTCACACTACTCAAATCATGAGATTCTTAGACAAAAGAAGACGGGGAAGAGAGAGAGGTGACCAAGGGGCCCTTATGGGTGTCGGCCAATCCCTATAGGTCTCCATTTTTTTTCTTTTGCAAGGTCACAAGGTGTTCCCCATTTAAGAAACCAAGGATAGGGTACATAGGGGTGTCGGCCGACCCCCCTAAGTTCCTAACCTTGGTTAGGTTTTAGTGCTAAACTATTCTCAAGTTTTATTTAATCTAAATTTTATTTTTCTAAATTTTAAGCGTGATGAAAATTAAAGAAATGAAATAAATGTAAAAGGTAAAGTAAAAGATAACTCCCGACTTACCTTTTGGCAAAGGCACCTTGATTTTGAGTCCATGGAGCAGGACTTCTCCTTCTGGTTTATTCTTTGGGTGCACTTGATGGCTCTGGAGAGGGAGACCGTGGAGCATGCACCTCCTTCGCTTTCCAAACTTGCCTTGGATTGGCAGGTTCATCCTCCTTGAGTTCATTGATGTTGACGCCCGATCCAAGGTCGCAGAAGGCGTTGTGGAAGGTTTGTTGCCCAATTGAGCACTTGATCGTCGGATGGCCTGGATCTTCCTTCACGATGAAGGGAGGATCAAGAAGATAGCCCCAATAAGAGCAAACTGGAGGCTTACCGAACCTCGTTGTTACCATATTAACATGCTCAATTGGATCCTCTGGTTTCCCAGGAATCTTACCTTGTTCTATAGATGGCATAGCTGCTGCTAATTGAGCTAATTGAGCTAATTGGGTTTCTAGCATTTTATTAAAACTCAATTGATTTTTCATGGCAGTGGCAAAGCTATCCATTATCAGTGGCAATCATCTTTTTGTTAATACCATCATTAATTTTAAATTGACCAAGAACAAGATGTTTCAATGAAGGCTGACTATTATAAGAATTTTAATTATTGTAATTTCTATTACCTCCATTACCTTGGTAGAAGGGGCGTGAATTCCAATTTCCTTGTTGTTGGGGTCGATACCCGTTGTTGTTATTGTTGATGATGATGAAGTTCACATCGACCTTCGATGTCTTGGGGCAATTGTTGCCCGAGTGATCATTTCCCCCGCACACCTCGCACCATGGATCGGCTTCAATAGCTTGTGCGGTGGCAGTGGGGTGATGGCCTCTTGTTCCTTCTTGGAACCTTCTTCTATCTTCTTCATTAAGAGATCCATCTTGGCAGAGGGCATGTCCACCTCATTGACGGTGTGCATACCTCTCCTCTTTGGCTGCAGACGTTCCTCACCCAATCCTTGGTTGAACACCATTTTCTCGATGAGGTCCTTGGCATTCCTCACTGTGTGTTGGAGGAATGCCCTCCAGCGGCAGCATCAAGGTGACTACAAGCCAAACTAGAAAGCCCGTGGTAGAATCCTTGAATCAAGAGCCAATCGTCTATCCCATGATGAGGACATGCACGGATGTACTCCTGGAGACACTCCCATGCTACTGGAATCATCTCGTCAGACTGTTGTTGGAAGCTTGAAATCTTTCCACGAAGGGCACTGGTTTTGCCAGTCGGGAAGAACTTCTTAAGGAATGCATTAGCACACCTCTCCCATGTAGTGGCTTCTTCTTTGTGGGCGTAGAACCATTGCTTCGCCGTCCCTGTTGGCACCAAATATGATACACTTTTACATAACCAAAATGATGCCACCAATCTCAGGATCAGGGATAAACAAACACATCATGAGCATAATTTATCAAATAACCAGTTCCGCATGTCCATGAGTGTTTGAATGCAGGAATGATGAAATGGGGCAAAGGAGAGCCAGTGCGGCCCACATAGGGGGTCGGCCGACCACCCTATGGGCCCACTAGCTCTCCTCCCTCGGCTAGGATCCAGGAGAAGCACTCCAGAGTGATTTCCAACCCTTGGATCACTCTGTGCTTTCTCTCAACGGCTCAGATGCGAAGCACATGGATCCATGGGCCCACACCAAGGAGATAAACATGACAATCACCTCAGAACCAACAATCAGCATCAATGACAAGTGGGACAAGCACCAGGACGACAGAGGTGGGCCAGAACCCCTAGGGGGGTCGGCCGACCATCACATGGGCCCACAAGGCCCCCACTTGGTCCCTGACTAGTGGGGCCACTTCTGGAAGGCCAAAGGAGAGCCCACCTATCATAGGGCTGGTCAGCCGACCACCCCTTGGTCGGTTTGGGCTCTGCCAACTGCCATACCACTTGGCACATGTTGAAGATCACATCCCTCCATCCTTGGTCGGTTCTAAGGCGGTTGGATCCAAGGGTGGAGGGTTGAAGCCCCCTAGATCGCTGACGTGGCGCTGCAGTAGCCCCTACTCCACCCTCCACTATAAATAGAGGCTCATATCCACCTCTCTACACATGGTGAAGAAGCCTACAAGCTCTATTCCTTAGATTGTTCTAGTAGTTTAGTCTAGAGTAGGAGTTAGAGTTGAGTTGAGCTGCGCTCGGGATTTCTGGAGTTGTCTTCTGGAAAGTCTGGTAGAGCTCTTGTATCTTTCCTTCTTTGTAAGACTTTATCTTATTCAATATATTATCCTTTCTCTCTACTGTACTTAGTATTTACTTTGAGCATTACTATACTAGATATAGTATTGTTATATGCTTTTGCTCTTTAATAGCCTTTACATTCATAGTCTGTGATCCTTGTGGCCTTTCCCGTATGCGGTCATTGCCTGTCATAGGGTGCTTTAATTATAGATCATAGTCAAAGTAATAAGTTGTGTGTAAGCGTGGTGCTTATACATCATCTTATCCTTGGTTACCGCTTGTTGCACGGATTGTTTGTGGTAGCTAGCAAGAGTGTGACAGCCTTGTCTAGTCTTTTGTATTCCACCACGTGTTCTTAGGCAAGTTCTTAAAAGGTAAGCGCCCCGTAAGAAGAGGGCGTGGTCCGGTAGGAGTTTTGTCCTCCTACTAATCTATCCCCTCGCCTAGCATACTTGTATTGAGGAGACAAACTATAGTGTTTAGACTAGTTAATTGGCTAAGTATATTTAAGTAGAGTGAATTGCATAGGAGTCCCTTGTACTCTCTCGTTGTCCTCCCACCTAGCTATTATATCTAGTCCGTTCTAAGTATCATTTACCTTGGCTTATTCATTCATCAACCCCTTCCTATCACGTATATCGTTTACCCCCCCTATACTAGTTGGTACTAAGTTGAGGTACTCTCTAGGATCTCTCTCTAATTATCATTTCTAGCTCTGCTTTCCCTTGGGAAAATATAAATTACGATACCTTGGAATACTCCTAGGTGAAGTGCTACAACGGTATACTCTGTGCGCTTGCAGATTTATCCAATAGTCATAAGAAATACCAACAAGCATTTCTAGCGCCGTTGCCGGGGAAAGCATAGCCTAGAAATTAATTAGATTGAATCCAAAGATTCTTGTTAACTTAGTTATCAATTAGTCATAGGGGCTTACCCCTCTCTGTGTCTTCCTTTCTTGTGAAGCCAGACAGTTTATGAGCGGTTTCCAACTGCCAGGAAACTACCTAGAAGATCCCGAGAAGCTGTTGAGGAGGACTAGACGTCGTCGAGTTCCCCCTCAGAGGATCATCTCGACCCAGAATCTATTCGAGGAAGGTGGCTCCGCACCACCACTCAAGGAAGCTGTGGCCTAGAAGGCGATCTCTAACTTCTCGGCTCCATCCGCTACCCACGTTGCTCAAGGTCCCAAGGTCAACATCGGGGATGCTCCCTTTGAGCTGAAGCCCGCCTTGATCCACATGGTGCAAGCCAATCCATTTTGCGGGAAGCCCCATGAGGATGCCAATGCTCATCTCCAGTACTTCATGGAGGTGTGTGGCACGTTTACCATCAAAGGAGTGACGCCTGATGCTGTTTGTCTTCGCCTTTTCCCATTCTCTTTATTGGGGAAGGCGAAGCAATGGTTCTACGGCCACAAAGAAGAAGCCACCACCTGGGAGAGGTGTGCCAACGCATTCCTCAAGAAGTTCTTTCTGATAGGAAAAACCAATGCTCTTCATGGAAAGATCTCAAGCTTCCAACAACAAACTGACAAGACGATTTCCGAAGCATGGGAGTGTCTCCAAGAGTACATTCGTTCCTGTCCTCATCATGGGATAGACGATTGGCTCTTGATCTAAGGATTCTACCACCGGCTAACTAGCATGGCCCGTAGTCACCTTGATGCTGCTGCTAGAGGGGCATTTCTCCAACACACAGTGAGAAATGCCAAGGACCTCATCGAGAAGATGGTAATCAACAAAGGATGGGGTGAGGAACGTCTCCAGCCAAAGAGGAGAGGTATGCACACTGTTAATGAGGTGGATATGCTCTCTGCGAAGATGGACCTCTTGATGAAGAAGATAGAAGAAGGTTCCAAGAAGGAACGAGAGGCCATCTACCCCATCGCCGCCGCACAAGCTATTGAAGCTGATCCATGGTGCTAGGTGTGCGGAGGAAATGATCACTCGGGCAACAAGTGCCCTGAGACATCAAAGGAGGACGTGAACTTCATCAGCAACAACAACAACAACGGGTATCGACCCCAACAATAAGGAAGCTAGAATTCACGCCCCTTCTACCAAGGTAATGGAGGTAATAGCAATTACATTAATTACAATTCTTACAATAACCAGCGTTCATTGAAAGATCTTGTTCTTGGTCAATCTAAAATTAATGATGGTATAAAATAAAAAGATGGTTGCCACTGATAAAGTTCTTGAAAGTTTTGGTGAGAAAATGGATAGCTTCACAACTGATATGAAAAATCAATTGAGTTTTAATAAAATGCTAGAAACCTAATTAGCTCAATTAGCAGCAGCTATGCCATCTATAGAACAAGGTAAAATTCATGGGAAACCAGAAGATTCAATTGAGCATGTGAACATGGTAACAACAAAGTTCGGTAAGCCTCCACTCCGCTCCTATTGGGGCTATCTTGTCGATCCTCCCTTCATCATGAAGAAGGAAGATCCAAGCCACCCGACAATCAAGTGCTCAATCGGACAACAAACATTCCACAATGCCTTCTGCGACCTTGGATCGGGCGTCAACATCATGTCCAAGGTAACATATGATAATCTCTTAGGGGGGCCTTTGCTCCCTACATGTGTTCGCTTGCAGATGGCAGATCAAACCATATGGTTTCCCGAGGGACTTGCAAGGGATATCTTGGTGAACATCCAAGATGAATACATCCCCACCGACTTCTGGACATGGGAGCTAACGTGGAAGTCCCCGTCATCTTGGGAAGACCTTTCCTCAATACCACCAACGCGGTCATCTATGTAGGATCGGGCCAGATCCACTTCCAGTTCTCAAGTCACAAGGTAAAATGTTCTTTCAATGGTTATAATCTTAACAAACAGGTGAAAGCACAACCACCAAACAGAAGAGTTTGAGCCCCGTGCCAAAAGAAACACTACCCGGAGGCCAAGATCAATGAACTCAAGGAGGATGAACCTGCCAATCCAAGGCAGGTTTGGAAAGCAAAGGAGGTGCACACTCCGCGGTCTCCGTCTCCGGAGCCATCAAGTGCGCCTGAGGAATAAACTAGAAAGAGAGTCCTAGTTCGAGGACTTAAAATCAAGGAACCTTCACCGAAAGGTAAGTCGGTAGTTATCTTTTATTCCCTTCTTACATTTAGTTCAATTCTTTAAATTCTTTCAGGCTTAAAATTTAGAAATAATAAAGTTCTAGATTAAATAAAACTTGAAATTAGATTAGCACTAAAAGGTCACAAAAGGTGGGGCCATAGGGTGGTCAGCTGACCACCCCTATATACCCTACCTTGGCTTAATTAATTAGAGCATGCTTATTGATCTTCATAAAAGAAAAAGAAAAAAAATGGAGACCTAGGGGGTCGGCCGACCACCCTAGGTACCCTATGATCATCCCTCTTTCTTCCCTACCATCCTTTGTCCAAGCTTCTCATGATTTAAGTCGTGAGACTTTCAAAAATCAGATTCTTGCTTTGCGAGACATCTCTTTTGCTTTGTCATGCTTTAAAGTACATCAATCACTTGTGGTTAAAGCATGACACATCCTTGTCTCCCACTACTCCATGTCCAAAGTGGGGAACCAACTTTCACTTTCACTTTGTCATGCTTTGAAAAAGAAAACACATCAAGCACTTTTGACCAAAGCATGACATACCTTTGTTCCCCACTACTCTTTGTTTAAAGAGGAGAATCTTGAGCACTTTAGCTCAGCTTTTGATCACATCACAATTTATGCTTCACCTTTCACCAAGCACTAGAAAAAGCATGAGTGGAATACCCACTTTAGGGGGTCGGCCGACCACTTTGGTCACCTCCTTCCTTTCCTTTTGCTTTGTGTAAGGCATCTCTCAAAGCTTGTGATCATGGCACCCAAGGGCATGCCCAAGGGGTGGGGTCGGCCGACCACCCCATGGTGCCCCCTTGGGGCCATTCTCTTCCCCTATAAAACCCCATGCAAGGAGAGCTCAATCCCTCACACCTCCACCAGAATCCAGTTCTAGCTCAAGCCTCTCCTTGCCTTGCTCTCTACTCTCTTCATTGATGAGAAGTTCATAGCTCTCAAGAGAAGTAGTGCTTCTCTCACTAGTCCACAAGAAGATATCGTGTCTTCATCAAGCTTCTCTTAGCTCAAACTTCTCCCCACAAAGCAAACTAGGAAATCCATCCTACACACAACCTTGTCCTAGCCTTGTCCTTGTGTCCTTCTTCCTCTCTAGAAGATGAAGAACCCTTTGAGATCCGCAATGAAGAAAGTGAAGCAAGCTCTAAGTGGGATCTCGACGCTCCCACCAATCCGAGGATACTTCCAAAGGAAGAAGAAGGGGAGGTTCTGCCCGATACACTTGGGAGAACGTCCAAACGGAAGAACACCCTTAGGAGGAGGAAGAAGTGCTGACGGAGGTACCTCATATCAGATGTTGACGGTCCTTAAGTACCAATTTTAACCGTCAACTAAACATAAAAAAGGATCCATATGCAATTGCCATCTAGATATAGGGGGTTTACTAATGAAATTCCACAAGTTTTGGTGAATGCCTGTTTCTGCAGGGGGTTATCAGGAAATACCAAGGAAAGACCCACATGTCATGTTTACATAGAGATAATTATCAACCGCACATTTTTCTATACTCTAGAAGGTACCAGAAGACACGAGAACGAACGGGAGACGGATCGGGCCCGGAGTCAGGGCGCCCGCCCTAAGCCAGTAGCCAATCAGGCTCAAGTTCGCGGATCGCGCTCCACTGCCTTTGAGGATGAATCTAAACCCTTCATATAGGTCGGTTTGATCCAACGGCCCACGTTCATTTGAGGAGGCTATATAAGCAAGGTCCCTGACCCCCTGAGGGAGACCCCATTATCATAATTCATAGAGAGAGCAAAAGCTAGGGTTTGGAGATGAGAGGTGTCCCTCCAATGGACATTCTCTCTTCTCTAAACTAGAATAGATCTAGATAGTAGAGAGATGGAGAGCGAGGGAAGATTAGAGGAGATGCCAGCCTATCGGTGCCTCCTCCGATTGTACTTCGACATGATCAAGCCCTAATCAAGCTTGCTCCTGAGATCACTCTGGTAATCTACTTCTTATTTCATTGAGTAATTACTATGCTTCTGGTTTGCAACTCTTTCAAGTACTTTAATCTATAGGACCCTATAGGTTAAAGGAGTAGTATAGGTGTAAGCGTGGTGCTTAGACCTAGATTACTTGTGAATGTCTCCTACATTCCGGACCCGTGGGTGTAGCGCGGAAGTGACAGTTCCGTTGTTACCCTTGTATCCCACATCCCATTTGTTTGACTCGCAGGATTGGCATACCTATGGTTAAGCATCCTCTGTGGTGTCTCTTTTCACATGGTACATCCCCAGATATAGATATATCTCCTTGAGATCAGAAGTAGAGAAGCCCCAGTTATCCTCTCTATTCTCCTATTATCGCCCCTACATTAGATTGTTCTCCGTTACCTTTAACCTTGTTTTCACCTTATCTTGTTCTTACCATATACTTTATTTTCACCCACTTATCTTTCCTAGTTAAGTTAGAGCATAGTTGATTCTCCCATTTCCCTGTGGATTCGATATTTAAAACCCTTCCCGGGTGAAAGCTACAACGGTATCCGTGCGCTTGCGGATTCTTCTGTGTGCCTCTAAAATACCCAACATTAGGGCATTCATGGTGCCCTTGATGAGGACCTACAATCAGCAAAGTGGTCTCTGGTTCAACCAACTAGAGTATCAAAGATATCTCTCTCTTCGGGATCAATCTTTTGAGCACACAAGGACTTTGAATCCTATTCTTCTCTCCAACGCAGGTATGACCACCAAATTCAACACTATCTTTTCCGCTATTGGTTGGTCTAGATTTTGGCAAGTAAATGAACTTGGAATTGAGTTGCTCACCATAGAATTCTTTGCTCTCTCCAAGTCTCAAATGATGGAATATCTTTTCACATGTTTAATCAAAGCTTTAGTTTAACTTGGAGTCATCTAAATGTTGCTCTTGGCTTTGATGATTCATGCTTGCTAGATTTAGACCTTGCCATGCGTAGATTTAACGAGAGGAAATTTTGGATGTCTATCTCTACTCTAAATGATTTCTCAAATCCCAAACCTGAGGAAATTCATAATCCAACCCTTCGTTTCATGCATCTATGGATGAATATGACTCTATTTCCTGGAAGTAATACTAGCATGTTAAGAACCACTGAATTAAAATTGCTTTATGCTATGGTTAACAAAATTCAAATCTCTCCTATGAAATGCTTAGTGGAATTTTGGCAAAGTTCAATTGAGAGTAATGGACATATTCAATTCACATCTTTAATTATTCGTCTTGCCGAAACTATGAACTTGCTAAATGGCAACTATCCTTTTGTATACATCTCTTCACCTATAGCAGTAATTTCGGAAGAATATCTTACAACTGCTCAAATGTTAAAAAGAGATGCCCATGGTGAACTTAAAATGATTTATAGTGGCCATACAATTGAGGTGCCTCTTCCAAATAGGCAACGTCAGTTGTATAGGACCCATAAGCTAACCCTTGATTTAGATAAAGGGATTGGGCAAAGAGGTTTTGCAGGCACAGACAGGAGAGTTCAGGAGGGGCTTTACTTTGTTCATCTTGAGCAAGGTGGTCCTTCCCGAGGAGCTATTGGCGAGGAGGAAGACGATGCATCTTCCAATCCTATGCACACTTCTAGTGGCATGCCTCCTTGACCACCACGTCCACAATGAGCACGAGCATCCTTCTCGTCCACACGAGATAGGGAGCATCGTGAACGGCGGCAAGAATTCGATCAACTCACCAATGCTTTTGGTGAGCTCCGTGTTGAGCACGGTGAGACAACACGCATAGTCTAGCAAACTGTCGAAGACATCCAAGCAATGCAAGAAGAACAACACGGGCAGTGGGACTTGTGGTGGCAACTACATCCATATCCGCCACCACAACATTGAGCAAAGGATAAGCTTGGGGGAGGTTCCCTCCCCCACTAAGGTAAGTATTTAATTTTAGCATTTATCTTCATGTACTTTCCTGCTTATCTTTTGTTGTTGCATCTAAAAAAAATCTGCATATGATAAAAATAATAAAAAGACTTATCTCTACTCTCACATGTTCCATGAAAATTAATATCTCCTATGGAAATGATGAATAGTTGCTCTGCTAAATGTTTCTCTAGTCCTTAGTTTACAACTTGGTATTTCTCTAAGTATGGATTACTTGGCTTAAAAGAAAACATCATGAACCTGAAACTTTTGTGGGTTGCAAATGCTGTAACTAAGTCTAAGTTGTTGTGCGACATGATATGACAAGATAAGAGTTGCTATAATATTGTTCTAAGCAAGAATGACTACGGAGTTTTATTTATTAAAATGATAAAAAACACTTTTTGTTCCTCAATTGTGAAAATTCCTACCAAAGCCATACATGATCTTTCATGATATAAGCTTTCTACATAAGCTGCTTGCTTTGTGTTGAGTTTTGTCAAGTTTTGTGACCCTTGTTGAGAGACTTATCATGCTCCCAAGATCATGATCACGTACACGCAACATATACATGCTGCTTCTACACTGAAGTACACAGAAACATGCCTTACATTTCCACATAGTTCATACTCCATGTTCTAGTAGAAAATTCTCTCTCTAATTTGTTGCTAGTTAATGAGACATAGACTATGCAAAATTATGAAAAATTTAGGGGAATTCTTAAAGTCCCAAGTTTTAGATTTGATAAGCATTCCAAAGCTCACGAAAAAAATGATGAAAATGATGAGCATTCTCAAAGCTCATAGAAAAATAAATAAAGATACCTATGTCTCAAAGTTTATAAGTTAGGAAAGAGAGATCATTTACATGAGTGTTGATCACTTGCCATGTTTCCACACACTTGCACATCTTAATCTAACAGTATGACATTTCTCTCCTTGGATCCGGAATTTGACTTTACAATATATGCAAGGTAAGTTTGCTACATCTTTGATCCCTACCTATAAGCTCCACATAAGCCTTTAGAGTATGATGAAAAAGAAGGCAAACTTTGATATGTGCCTTGGTGAGGAATCATACACCTTATGAGTGATTTGAGAGTACCATTTGAGGAACACTAAGTCTTTTTTTACAAAACTTTACAAAACCTTCGATATGAAACTTGTGAAAGAATGAGAAAACTAGTGCTCAAGTCAAGTTGTTCTATCTCTCAACCTCTCAAGACAAAGGATAAAGCTATAAGCCCCATGAAGGACTAAGGTAATATGGGTGAGTCTTTATTGCTAACTTTTCCATTCAAAAGAGAAGTATTCTTGTTGTAGATCTAGCACTCTTGAAATATGAAGCATAGTAGCAACTTCTGATCCATCGAGCTAAGTTCAAAGGTTTGCTCGGGACGAGCAAACGTTAAGCTTGGGGGATCTTGTTGGCACCAAATATGACACACTTTTACATAACCAAAATGATGCCACCAACCTCAGGATCAGGGATAAACAAACACATCATAAGCATAATTTATCAAATAACCAGTTCCACATGTCCATGACTGTTTGAATGTAGGAATAAAGAAATGGAGAAAAGGAGAGCAAGTGGGCCCACATAGGGGGTCGGTCGGCCACCCTATGGGCCCACCAGCTCTCCTCCCTCGGCCAGGATCCAGGAGAAGCACTCTAGAGTGATTTCCAACCCTTGGATCACTCTGTTCTTTCTCTCAACGGCTCACATGCAAAGCACATGGATCCATGGGCCCACACCAAGGAGATAAACGTGACAATCACCTCAGAACCAATAATTAGCATCAATGACAAGTGGGGCCAGCACCAGGACGACTGAGGTGGTCCATAACCACCTAGGGGGGGTCGACCGACCATCACTTGGGCCTACAAGGCCCCTACTTGTTCCCTGACTAGTGGGGCCACTTCTAGAAGGCCAAAGGAGGGCCCACCTGCCAAAGGGGTGGTCGGCCGACCACCCCCTTGGTCGGTTTGGGTTCTGCCAACTGCCATACCACTTGGCACATGTTGAAGATCACAACCCTCCATCCTTGGTCGGTTCTAAGGCGGTTAGATCCAAGGGTGGAGGATTGAAGCCCCCTGGATCGTTGACGTGACGCTGGAGTAGCCCCTACTCCACCCTCCACTATAAATAGAGGCTCATACCCCCTCCCTACACATGGTGAAGAAGCCTACAAGCTCTATTCCTTAGATTGTTCTAGTAGTTTAGCCTAGAGTGGGAGTTAGAGTTGAGTCGAGCTGTGCTCGGGATTTTTGGAGTTGTCTTCTGGGAAGTCTTGTATAGCTCTTGTATCTTTCCTTCTTTGTAAGACTTTATCTTATTCAATATTATCCTTTCTCTCTAATTACTTAGTATTTACTTTGAGAATTACTATACTAGATATAGTATTGTTATATGCTTTTGCTCTTTAATATCCTTTACATTCATAGTTTGTGATCCTTGTGGCCTTTCCCGTATGCGATCATTGCTTGTCATAGGGTGCTTTGATTATAGATCATAGTCAAAGTAATAAGTTGTGTGTAAGCGTGGTTGTTGACACCGTTTTTTTTTGACACGTGTCAATATGATTTGAGGATTGTGCTGATCGGCAAAAGGCTAGTTGCCGCTCCTTATCGGTATCAGAATATTACCGGTCAGATTGCCGATAAAGACGAGAATGTTGTTGATGCAGACAAGGACTTGTTGCCGATTGAGACAGGAAGACACTGTTGATGAAGGCAAGGGGATGTTGCCGATGAGAGCCAAAGCCTGTTGCCGATGAGGACGGAAAGCTGCCAATGAATGATGATGCCGATGGAAGCAGGATAAGGTGGCTGGCGTCAGCAGAAGACTGTCGATGGCAATAGAAGAAGGTTGCAAATGGGAATAAGTCAGCGGATGTTGCCGATGAAGTATGATATCGCTAACGTGAGCATACAATTACCGATGGCGCTAAAAGAAAATTGTGGATCGGAAGGATGTGTCGATGGAAAGTTTCATCGGGGAAAAGACATAAGGAAACTTGTGATCTTATACCAGTATTGTTATAGAAGTTTGAGTCCGACTCTTGCACGAGTCGTTTATTTCCTTTAAAATAGAAGAGTTTGTTTAGGAAAATATTATTGTTTGAGTCTGGCTCCTGCGCGAGTCAGTTATTTCCTTTAAAATAGGAGTTTGTTTTATTTAGGAAAGGTACGAGTCGTATCTATCTACAACTCCCTCTGTCGGAGTTTAAACAGGTACCTAGGGGTGCTGTAAACGATCATATCCAAGCATATCAAATAAATCAATTACTTTTTTATCTACTTTACCAGTAATTTACCTATATCGCATTAGTATTAGTCTATCTATGAGTTCTTCAAGTTTCGACGGGCTGCATCTCATCGACCTCCGTCAACCCTTACAAGTTCCGCGTTTGAGCAATCTGAGCCTTGACGTCCGGGCGCATCGCTGTCGTCTCATTCAGCTCTACTCTAGTTATCTTGATCAGGTTTGAGCCTTGATATCTGGGCGCATCGCCGTTGTCTCGTTCAGATCTTGTTCTATTTATCGTCCTTGTCGATTAACTGGTCAAATCGACTGCCACGCTCTCGGATATCGAATTCGGGTATAAGCCCGAGGTGTTCGCAGATCTTGACGCTTTTTTGTGTCAACAGTGGTGCTTATACATCATCTTATCCTTGGTTACTGCTTGTTGCACGGATTGTTTGTGGTAGCTAGCAAGAGTGTGACAGCCTTTGTAACACCCTAGGTGTTAAGCTTGCATTTGCATATCATTTCATGAGCATGAGCACAAGCAGCATTTCATTCATGCATTTCAATGATCATATGAAATGATAACCCTAAGTGATCACCTTGTTTTTCATGTGTGTGTGTGTTAACCTACACCTAGCTTTGAGTGAGTATACTTGTATAACCTAGTGCTTGATGTTTTGATCACTAATAATCATCTAGAAATGCTTAGGGATGAAAATGGAATCATGTTTATGTTCATGATCAAGTCAAATTAGGCTTCTAGGGTTTAAGCTCCTATGTTGACCCTAGGAACCCGTTTTGCTTGATTTAACAAATTGACTTTGCTAATGACCTTGTATGAAAAAGTTGGTTTAAGCAAAGTTGTAGAGTTTTTAATTCTGAACAAACTTTGTTTAACCACCTTGAGGTGATTTGGATCCTAAAATGCCCTAATTGGTCAATCAAGGCTGATTTGGGGGCTGTTTTAGTACTCTGAGTGACTTTCAGTTTGATTGTTGCTATGTTTGAATGCTTGTAGTTTGAAATCCAAACCGTTTCAGTTCAAACCAAGTACACAACATTTTTAGTCGGCCTATAGCTCTATCTACTGATGTAATTGGTTGAAGCTAAAACGCGAGGATTAGAGAGTTAATCGCGTTGCAAATCGCTCCGTCAGTCAGCCTGATCGTGCGTTTGAACGTCGAGGCAGAGCGCGCCGTCCGGTCGTGGCCGACCGTGTCGGGCATCTTGCGCCGCGTGACAGCTGTACACCGGTGAAACGCCCGCGCCGGCCGCGTCCTTGGCAAGCCGCACACTCCACCTCGCGACCGACCGCACACTCGCTCTCGCTCTCTCCCTCTCTTCTTCGCTTCGCGCAAGAAAGCGCAACAGCCGCGCCATTGCCGAGCAGCGCCGTCGTCGAGCTCACCTGCACTGCGCACCGCCGCATTGGCCGCCAAAACACAGCCACCGCTTGGCCTTGCTCCGCTCCACCTTTTGCACTGCTCAGTTTCTGCGCTAACCGCATAGGTGAGCCAGACCGAGCAGCACTGCGGGCGCCATTGACGACCTAAGCTCCGCCGAGCGTTGCGCCGCCATGACCAGCCCAATCCAGTGTCTCTCCCTTTCTTCCAGCTCTCGTACGCGGTAGCCTAGAGGATGTAGATGTTCGCCGAGGAGTCGGTTGAAGCGATTAGGGTTAGGGTTCGCCGGAACGGGAACTCCGCCGCGCGCAAGCGCATGGCACCCGCAACGTCGGCGAGGTTTACGCTGGGCTTCTCAGCGTCGCTCGCGTTCATCTAAGTCGCGTTAGGGTTAGCCGGTTAGTTCGTGGTTAGATATCCGAAGTTGGTTGAAGCAGTCGTGCCTCACCATCGCCGGAACAGCAGCATCGCGCTGCCGTGAACTCACCACCGTGCCGCTGTGCATGTGGCCGAGCTCATCGGAGGGTTTGCATGGCCCCAATCCGAGCTAGATTGGACCGCTAGGGTTCCGTATAGGTGTAGCAGTCGCTAGCCTGGCTGAAGGAAGCTTGTGCCGGCCAATGTAAGAACCGCAGCGCCGCCGTGCCGCCATGAACGTCGTCGAGCATGCTCCGGTGCGAATGGGGTACAACCAGCTACATGGTTCGATGTGGGTTGCGAAGGAGAACGCAACCTTGGGGTTGGTTTGGCCGGAGACCTCACCGCCGGTGAAGGGCCGACAGTCGAGCACCTTCGGTGCGTCGGCTCTGTGAGAGAAGGAGCTGACCAGTGGGTCCCGCATGTCATAGGCTATAAGTGTTTTCCTGTTTTGTTCTTTTTAGTTTTGTTTTCTAACTTTGGAAATGCATAACTAATTCCAGGAAAATGATAAAAATGTGAAATATGTTATGTTAGCTTTGTTATGTTTTCCTCTATGCAGGAAAAATATAATATGCCCTGTTGTTACTGTTCTTTTGTGTTGTTTTAATAAAAATGAACAAGTTTTATATGCTTAATTTAACTTGTTTAATTCATAACCGGAGTTTGGCTTGTGATAAAATTATGGTTCTTGTTGTGTTAAGTTTTTCCTAGCATGCACTTCCCATGAAAATTGTTGCTATACCAGTAAACTTTAATTTATTTTGCATATTGTGCTTCTTTTAATCAAATGCTTATATATGTAAACATAACCTTGTTTAATTTGTTGAGCAAGTTATATGTGTTTGCTATGCTTGTTAATTTTTGTACGTCTGTTACTTGCTTAGTAAAAGCTAGGAAAAATATGAAATCTATTGTTTCATACTTTTCAAATTGTTTAAGTAGTTATTGCTCAAAGTATGCTTGTTTTCTCATCACCAGTAAGGAAGTAATTTTAACCCTATTTTATGCATGTTTTCTGTTGATGTAGTGAATACCAAAGTGGTAGCTAATTATTCAAACTTGCTTGTCTAATTTTATCATAATTTTTAGAATGTTAGTTGAAAGCTTTATAACTGTTTTAAGTGCTATCTGAAATCTGTTAAAACAGCTGGAACAGGTTTCTTGCTAGAATTGTTTGAGCTGCTTATGTTTAGTTTCAGCAGTAGCTATAATTTACTTTGTTGTAGATAACTTATTAATATATCTGGTGTTAAATTTTCACAGCCATAACCTGTTTAGTTTGACCTGGGTATATTTTACATTTTTAGCCTTAAATCTGTGTTTTCCTGTTTTCTTCTAAACAGCTTTGCTTGATGTGTCTGTTAGACCTTTTGTATTTTGGATCTAGCTGGGGATTTTATGTAATGTTTTGTAGACCATTTCATAAGCTTTCCAGAATATCCAAGTTTGTAATTTTTGGTTGTGTCTAGCTCCAGTTACACAGTTTTCCTTCAGCTGTTGTTTTTAAGTGTTTATTATGCCCTGTTGTGTATGTTATAAACGATGTATGCCTTGTGTTAGTATAGCAAGTGACTTAAACCATAATTATGTTTGAGTGCAGGTGTAAGAGAGCTTACCTCAGAGGAGAAGCTCTATTACAGGTTGCTAAAGAAGGGTAAGTGCTAATATCTCTACAGCAGAAGAGATTTGCACCTACTCGGTGAACGAGTAAAAATTTGTTGCATCATACATTCATCATGATCACTCATTCATATGCATTAGACGTATCTCATTTATAGTATGTGACTTTCCATATGTGTTGGATCATCATACATGTATACATGCATCCAGGATTGCCGGAGGGAGTAATACTGTTGGTGTTCGGGGAGCTAGAAGGAGGAGTCCCACAGGAGATTCAAGCTCCAGAAGCTCCGGAAGAAGGAGAACAGGGCTCTGACCTTCCTGAGTGCCCAAACCACCTTCCCTCCACCTTCATGAAAGGCAAGCCCCAGAGCATTATGCACCTCCCTTACTCTATTTAAAAGTATTTTACTTATTATATCACCACCTGTTTGTGCATTAAATTAGTAGGAGTTGAATTGAAACCCTTTTGCTGCATTCTATCTCCTTCTCCAATAAAAGAACCTTGTAGGCCCAGGATCGAAACCTCTGCTTAGCCATGCTTAGACCAGTAGCGTGGGTGGTCGACCATCCCCCACAAAGGTAGGTTGCTGGTCACGGTTGGCTATATTTGCTATCGTGGAAAATAACCATGTGGAAGTAATAAATTGAGACCGAGCGGACAAGGTGTTGTGAGCCACCTGACTTGGAGGTCTTGTGAGCGGGTTCTCTCCGCCTGTGTCGCTAGGCACTGGATTGTGGTTGGACATCTGCCGAGATTGAACGCATGTCTCCTTCATAGCTGGCTGAATAACTCGTTTCGACCACGAAGCCTAACTCTGTGGGTTCGGGCCAGAATCTCCCCCTACTTGGGTCATGAAGACCGCGAGTGGAATACTAGACAGAAGGCAAGCACCGTGAACGTCCTGGCCTGGCACTAAGGGCAGGCACTACTTGAGCTACCTAGCTACCGTGAGTCGCTACTCATGCCTGTACCCGGGAGATCCGTGGGCTACCCGAGCGATAGTGAAGGTGACCTGAATAAGTGTGCCGACAGGCATGCTTGGGTGTGATTGAGGAATAAACCTCCAGCTGGATAGGAATACGATTCGAATCGTGGTCTCTCCCCATCAGTGAGAAACATGAAAGATCTTCCTCCCACTGTAGAAACCTGAACTCTAATAAATAACCAAAAGATGGTTATATGGTTTTGATGCCAAGCACAATATGGTTATTATTGTTTGATAACTCAGTGATTGCTCTAGTACAGGTGCTAATGAGATCTATTAATGTTACTTAATCCATTGCATAATGATGTTTTTTTAATTATGAGAATACATGAGTAATTAGGATGCTCTTTTATGCAAAAGAATGCTACCTCATGAGATCCACCTGATAAAGCCTTGCATAATCCTTGAAATGTCTATGGTTATATATATATCTATCTCTCTGTCGGGTAAGTCTTGTTGAGTACAATTGAGTACTCATGGTTTCTTTACCCTTGTTGCAGATGGTATGGTCTATTCTGGCTATTGTCAGGCATGCCTCTATCATGCATGTGATGATGAGTGAAGACCATGGGCAATGGTGGATTCTGATGTCTCTCCTTATTGCTTTTGACGGGGTTGTACTAAGTCTGGCACTATATTTGTTTTAAATAGTTTGCAATGTGTGTTTGTGAAACAAGAACTTCCGCTACTTTGATTTGACCCTGGTGTTGTAATAACACTTCTTTAAACTTTGTTGTAATATTATCTTCGTTTTGAACTTATTGCTGTGGATGTGTGGTTACTAAATCGAGTACAATCTCGGGTTGTTACTTAATCGTGGTTTGAAATCCTTCGCGATTTCAAGGACTACCGAGATTATATTGGCTCTAGTGTGACAGGGTTATCGGAAACGGTGACCATTGCACTAGTACTCTTATAGGTTGGGCGGTTCCGTGACAGCTGGTATCAGAGCAAGATTCAGTATACTACCGTTCACGAGTGTATTTGCAAACAAAAGATTTTGTTTATCAAACTATTTTGCTAGCAAAACTTTTGTGTGCGTACAAAATTATTTGCAAACTATAGATGTGCCATAGGTCATGTCCCTTATTGCCCAATAGTATGTCAGGTGGCTTAAAGTACTAACTTGGGGGATTGTATCATATTTTCGGTTACCTATCCATACAGGCTGGAATAGTATGGGGGCCATTCACTTGAGTGGTGATGTATGGATCAAGTTTTGCTTCAACGCCCAAGGTAAGGTGAGTTGTGAGAGCGTGCATCGGATACACTGCTGATCTAGGGGAATGCTTATATGATGATCGTACAATAATCCTGTTACACACAAGATTATGAGATGGCATCCATGTGTGGGTGTTGTCGTCTGTTGAGACGATGCCGTCATGAGGACAAGGAAAGGGTGCATATACTACTTAGGTGTATACAGGGTGTACACCTAAGTGAGTATTAGATTTATATTTCAGCAATGCATTATTCATACTGTTGGGATGGGCTCAAATGAAATTTTCTGCAGGTACACTAATAGCGAATCGTGTAGATCATTTAATTGCGTATGTATGAGAGAATATATGTATGCCACCGTCTAGCATGTTGTAGTGAAACGTTTGCTTTCATAGGAATGTGAGGACGTAAAGTACGTGCATGCATCATGTGTCATCATACATTGCATTTGTTCCCTCCCTTACCAAATTTATATCTATGCATATGATAAAAAATTTCGCAATCTATAAAATACATGTTCTCACACTAAGTTAAAAGTTGTTACAGATGGCCCCACAAGAAGTTCCCCAGTGTAGCAACCGTTTCCTGGCAGTGTTTGGCACTCCCACTTTGCTTTGGAGGGTGTTGAGTCAGGTGGGGTATGCTGAGTCACCTCAGTACCATTGGACTCAGGAGCCGCTTGGGAATGCTGCGTTGTACACAGTTACAGTGGACATTCCTGAGTGCACCAAGGCACCTTTGTGGAGGATGTGGTCTACTGAGGCCATAGCCAGCAGCCCTTGTGAAGGAGCTCAGGCTGCAGCTCTGACCATTCTGAGTCAGATCCGTCAGGAGCACAGTGGAGCTTTGGACCAGGGTGCAGCAGGGACCTTTCTAGAGGACAACCCTAGCATCACGGCCAGGTATCAGGAGATGGGGAATCCCCTGATCAGGAACAGGGATGAGAGAGCTAGCAGTTCAGGACCGGCTATGAGAGCTATGCATGCAGTGCTCAAGGCTTTCTTCGCAAGAGAGGACTCCTTTGTGTTTAGTGTGGCACGTCTCTGGACCAGTGAGATGTTCCTACAGGGAGTTGGTAGGGACAATCAGCGTCTCAGGAGAGCAGCTAAGGAGGCGCAGGATGAGAGAGACACATCTATACTTCGAGAGGAGGCAGCTGAGGCTCGTGAGCGTATGCTTCACCACCAGCAGGTGGTGGGAAACATCGCTTACCACCGTCGTGACGCAGAGTGGAATGGGCGACTTCAGCAGGCCCATGACCAGATCCGAGAGTTACAGGAGGAGGTTCACATGCTCAACAATGTGATCAACCTGATCCCTCTGCCAGTAGTACCAGAGATTGATCCCGCAGTGATCTATGCAGACGATGACCCCGAGACCGAGGACGAGGAGTAGGAGGACCCCGAGGAGCTTGAGCTTGTTGACGACAGCGACGACGAGGGTGGCCGTCTATCAAGGATGGACATTGACCGTGATGACTAGGATAGCTTGCTTATGCTAGTCCTTAGTGTTTCTTTTGCGCTAGTAGCTTGACCTGATGTTGTTCCATGAGAGACATGATGTTGTGTAACCACCGTGACTTAAAGTCCAGATGTCTAGCACTTTTGGCTTGTATGGATATTTTTGTGGTACCAAGTATGAATGGATGATGATGTGTTGCTAGAATGAATTCTTTTGTGCCCTATGTGGATTTAAGTTATCTACTTTTCAGTGATTTACTAAGGCATAATCATGATTCATCTGCAATTACTCAAATCTCATTACTTCTTGCTATCAAATTCATGCAGATGCCTGCCAACACTCGCTCCCGTGGCACTAGAAGTGGTGGAAATCCCCGTGATGAGGATGAGACTCCTCTGCCGCATCCACCGCCACCACCACCACCGCTTACCCCGGAGCAGTTCATGGCTCAGTTCATTGGTGGGCAGCGCAACATTGAGGAGTTGCTTCGTGAAGTTGCCCGCAATAACCAGAACTAGGGTAATCGTGATCACTAGGCAGGAAACCAGTTCAGCACTTTCAAGGATTTCCTTGACACCAAGCCGCGGATCTTCAAAGAGGTAGAAGAGCCACTCCATGCCGATGAATGGCTAAACACTATGGAACAAAAGTTTCGTCTGTTAAGGATGACCGAAGAGCTAAAAGCATAATACGCTTCACATCAGTTGCAAGGGCCGATAGGTATTTGGTGGGCTCATCATCGCACCACATACCCTGCTAATGCTCTAGTTGTCTAGAATCAGTTCAAGTTGGCCTTCAGAGGTCATTACATTCCACCAAGTCTGATGAAAATGAAGGCAACAGAGTTCCTCAGGCTCACCCAAGGTACTAAGACCCTTACGGAGTACCTCCATGCTTTCAACAACCTAGCACGTTATGCTCCTCAGTTTGTGGATATGGATGAAAAGAAGATTGATAGTTTCAAAAGAGGTCTGGGAACCAAACTGATGAAGACCTTGCTAACTCAACCCGCACCAACTTCAATGAGTTCATCAGTGATGCTTTGACCCAGGAGAACCAGAACAACTTACATGTTGTAGCTAAAGGACGCAAGCGGGCGTTTGAAGGAGGCTCGTCTCAGTAGAGAGCTCCGTTTGTCAATCGCTCTACTTACCAACCTCCAGTAGCAGGAGCTAAGTTCAGGCCTCCTCAGAAGAAGACTCCAGCTAGGGGTGCACAACAAGGTCAGTATCGCAAACCATACACCATTGCTCTTCCGAAAAGCAACCTGTGGCAAGGCAGTTCTAGCAATCTGAAGGCTCCGCCAAACAACGCACCATGCTACAATTGTTAGCGTCTAGGGCACTTTTCTAAGAATTGCCCTCACCCAAGGAAGAAACAAGCATATCAAGGGCAGGTGCACTATACCAGAGTGGAGGAGGTACCACAAGGAGAGCCCGTCACAGCTGCTATGTTCCCTGTAAACCATCATCCTGCAGTTGTGCTCTTTGATTCAGGATCTTCGCATTCGTTTGTGAGTAAAGCTTTTTCTGATAAGCATGGCATGAGCATATCTGATTTGGATGTGGGGTACTGCATAAGTTTAGCAGGGGCTGACATATCAACCAAACAAGCAGTCAGGGATGTAACCATCATAATACAGAAATATGAGTTTAGGACAGACCTTATCATCCTACCTGACTGGGCTTGGATGTAATCCTAGGCATGAGGTGGATGAGTGGTCATGGGGTGACAATAGACACCACCGAAAGGCTTCTGTCCATGACAACCCCGGACGGAAAAGGGAATTTACAAGTCCCTCTTCCCCGAAAGTTGGACCTTTGTGCTATGTCTTGTGCTATACAAGTTACCGCCATCCAGGATATCCCGGTAGTGTGCGAGTTTCCAGATGTGTTTCCAGATGACCTTCCAGGTCTCCCACCCGATCGAGATGTTGAGTTTGCTATTGAGTTGGTACCTAGCACAACGCTTATTTCCTGTAGACCGTATCGAATGCCACGCAATGAGCTAGCAGAGCTAACGAAAACGTTACAAGAGTTACAAGATAAGGGTCTCATTCGACCTAGTTCATCACCATGGGGATGTCCCGCACTGTTCATTAAAAAGAAGGACAAATCCCTACGAATGTGCGTGGATTATCGACCACTTAATGCTGGTAACAATCATGAACAAATATCTTTTACCCCGTATTGATATATTGTTTGATCAGTTATCCAAGGCTAAAGTGTTTTTGAAGATCGATTTGAGATCAGGGTATCATCAAATCAAGATCAGACCACAAGATATACCCAAGACCGCTTTTGCGATGAGGTATGGGCTTTACGAGTATCTGGTTATGTCGTTTGGGCTAACTAATGCTCCCGCCTACTTCATGTATCTTATGAACTCTGTGTTCATGCTCGAGCTAGATAAATTCGTGGTTGTCTTCATCGATGACATTTTAATCTACTCGGAGAATGAAGCAGAGCATGCAGAACACTTACGTGTGGTTCTTGCTCGTCTACGAGAACATAAGTTGTATGCCAAGTTTAGTAAGTGTGAGTTTTGGCTTACTAAAGTACCTTTCCTTGGACATATTCTTTCTACTGATGGAATTTCAGTTGATCCAAGTAAAGTACAAGAGGTTATGGATTGGAAAGCTTCAACTTCTGTCACCGAGGTTCGTAGTTTTCTTGGTCTGGCTGGATATTACCGTCGGTTCATTCTAGACTTTTCCAAGATAGCTAAACCTATGACCAGTCTGCTACAGAAAGATAAGAGGTTCGAATGGACTCCAGAATGTGAGGTAGCTTTTCTTACCTTGAGAACTCTACTTACGTCAGCACCCGTTTTGGTGCAACCAGACATAACAAAACCCTTTGATGTGTATTGTGACGCCTCCGGGACTGGACTAGGATGTGTTCTCATGCATGAAGGAAAAGTGGTAGCCTATGCTTCTCGATAGCTCAGAAAGCATGAAGCTAACTACCCAACGCATGATCTTGAGCTAGCAGTAGTGGTTCATGCTTTAAAGATATGGAGACATCACCTTCTTGGTAATATATGCCCCATATACACCGATCACAAGAGTCTCAAGTACATCGTTACTCAACCAGAGCTGAACATGAGACAAAGAAGATGGTTAGAACTAATCAAGGATTACAATCTTGAAGTTCATTACCACCTAGGAAAAGCTAACGTAGTAGCCGACGCTTTCAGCAGAAAGTTGCACTATCACCCTGTGCAACCCTTGCTCGAAGACGGGTTTAACTTGCTACATCCGTCAGTGGTGTACAATCTCATCGTCAGTTGCTCACTCGAAAGTCAGATCATAGAAGGTCAGAAAATCGATGTGGGTGTGTTTCATATCAAAATAAAGATGAAGGAAGAGGGTTCACAATGTTTCAGGATTGATGAAAAAGGAATCCTATGGTTTAAAGATCGTCTTGTTGTACCCAAGGATAAGGATTTGAGGAATCCAATCTTAGAGGAAGCACATTCCTCTAAGTTGTCTATACATCCGGGCAGTAGTAAAGATGTATCACGATCTGAAACAACGTTTTTGGTGGACAAAGATGAAGAAAGAGATTGTCGCGTTTGTGGCAAGGTGTGATGTGTGTTGTAGGGTGAAAGCGGTACATATGAAACCCGCTGGACTCTTACAACCTTTGTCAGTACCAGGATGGAAATGGGAAGAGATCAGCATGGATTTCATAACAGGTCTCCCACCTACTCAAAGAGGTCATGACTCAATATGGGTGATTGTGGACCGGTTGACAAAGTCAGCGCACTTTATACCAGTTCGCACCACTAACCGACCATATGAGTATGCAGAAATGTACATCATTCACATAGTTCGTTTGCATGGTGTTCCAAGAACAATTATGTCAGATAGAGGACCCTAGTTTACTGCTCGTTTTTGGGAACATCTTCATAAGCAGCTTGGAACCAATCTAGTTTGCAGTTCAGCTTACCATCCTCAGACTTCAGGATAGATAGAACGAGTTAATCAGATTCTCGAAGATCTTCTGAGGGCTTGTGTGATCTCTTCTAAAGGATCTTGGGAAAGTTGGTTACCTTTAGCAGAGTTCTCATACAACAATAGATATCAAGAAAGTATCAAGATGGCTCCTTTTGAAGCTTTGTATGGTAGAAGGTGTCGGACCCCTCTCAATTGGGTCGAACCCGGAGAAAGAAGATAATACGGTATCGACTTTGTGCAAGAAGCCGAAGAAAAAGTTAGAACCATACAAGAACATATGTGTGTAGCTCAGTCAAGACAGAAAAGCTATGCCGACAAGAGAAGAAGACCGCTCGAGTTCGAAGTGGGTGACTATGTATACTTGAAAGTATCACCTATGAAGGGAGTACAAAGGTTTGGAGTTAAGAAGAAACTTGCTCCAAGGTATGTGGGACCATACCGGATCATCGAAAGAAGTGGAAGAGTAGCCTATAAGCTGTTGTTACCACTAGAAATGAGGGCTATCTTCAATGTCTTTCATGTATCCCAGCTTAAGAAGTATTTGAGAGTTCCTGAGGAACATATCGAACCTTCTGGTCTGAAGTTGCAGTCAGACTTGTCTTTTGAAGAAAAACCTGTCTAACTCATGGACACCAAAGAAAGAGTATCCCGAAACAAAGTTATAAAGTTTTACAAAGTAATGTGGAACAATCAAAGTGAATGATATGCTACATGGGAGCGGGAAGACTACCTTAAGGAAGTCTACCCTGCTTTCTTTGAAAAATGGTAAGCCTTGCAAATCTCGGGACGAGATTTTTGTAAGGCGGGAAGGGCTGTAACACCCTAGGTGTTAAGCTTGCATTTGCATATCATTTCATGAGCATGAGCACAAGCATCATTTCATTCATGCATTTCAATGATCATATGAAATGATAACACTAAGTGATCACCTTGTTTTTCATGTGTGTGTGTTAACCTACACCTAGCTTTGAGTGAGTATACTTGTATAACCTAGTGCTTGATGTTTTGATCACTAATAATCATCTAGAAATGCTTAGGGATGAAAATGGAATCATGTTTATGTTCATGATCAAGTCAAATTAGGCTTCTAGGGTTTAAGCTCCTATGTTGACCCTAGGAACCCCTTTTTCTTGATTTAACAAATTGACTTTGCTAATGACCTTGTATGAAAAAGTTGGTTTAAGCAAAGTTGTAGAGTTTATAATTCTGAACAAACTTTGTTTAACCACCTTGAGGTAATTTGGATCCTAAAATGCCCTAATTGGTCAATCAAGGCTGATTTGGGGGCTGTTTTAGTACTCTGAAATCGCCTAAGTCCTAAGTGACTTTCAGTTTGATTGTTGCTATGTTTGAATGCTTGTAGTTTGAAATCCAAACCGTTTCAGTTTAAACCAAGTACACCAAAGTTGTAGTCGGCCTATAGCTCTATCTACTGATGTAATTGGTTGAAGTTAAAACGCGAGGATTAGAGAGTTAATCACGTTGCAAATCGCTCCGTTAGTCAGCCTGATCGTGCGTTTGAACGCCGAGGCAGAGCGCGCCGTCCGGTCGTGGCCGACCGTGTCGGGCATCTTGCGCCGCGTGGCAGCTATACACCAGCGAAACGCCCGCGCCGGCCTCGTCCTTGGCAAGCCGCACACTCCACCTCACGATCGGTCGCACACTCGCTCTCGCTCTGTCCCTCTCTTCTCCGCTTCGCGCAAGAAAGCGCAACAGCCGCGGCATTGCCGAGCAGCGCCGTCGCCGAGCTTGCCTGCACTGCGCACCGCCGCATTGGCCGCTAAAACACAGCCACCGCTTCACCTTGCTCCGCTCCACCTTTTGCACCGCTTAGTTTCCACGCTAACCGCACAGGTGAGCCAGACCGAGCAGCACCGCGGGCGCCATTGACGACCTAAGCTCCGCCGAGCTTTGCGCCGCTGTGGCCAGCCCAATCCAGCGTCTCTCCCTTTCTTCTAGCTCTCGTACGCGGTAGCCTAGAGGTTGTAGATGCCCGCCGAGGAGTCGGTTGAAGCGATTAGGGTTAGGGTTCGCCGGAACGGGAACTCCGCCGCGTGCAAGCGCATGGCACCCGCAACGCAAGCAAGGTTTACGCTGGGCTTCTCAGTGTCGCTCACGTTCGTCTAAGTCACGTTAGGGTTAGCCGGTTAGTTCGTGGTTAGATATCCGGAGTTGGTTAAAGCAGTCGTGCCTCGCCATCGCCGGAACAGCTGCATCGCGCCGCCCTGAAGTCGCCACCGTGCCGCTGTGCATGTGGTCGAGCTCATCGGAGGGTTTGCATGGCCCCAATCCGGGCTAGATCGGACCGCTAGGGTTCCGTATAGGTGTAGCAGTCGCTAGCCTAGCCAGAGGAAGCTTGCGCCGGCTAGTGTAAGAACCGCAGCGTCGCCGTGCCACCATGAACACCGTTGAGCATGCTCCGGTGCGAATGGGGTACAACCAGCTACATGGCTCGATGCGGGTTGCGAAGGAGAACGCAACCGTGGGGTTGGTTTGGCCGGAGATCTCACCGCCAGTGAAGGGCCGACGGTCGAGCACCTTCGGTGCGTCGGCTCTGTGAGAGAAGGAGCTGACCAGTGGGTCCCGTATGTCATAGGCTATAAGTGTTTTCCTGTTTTGTTCTTTTCAGTTTTGTTTGCTAACTTTGGAAATGCATAACTAATTCCAGGAAAATGCTAAAAATGTGAAATCTATTGTCTTAGCTTTGCTATGTTTTCCTCTATGCAAGAAAAATATAATATGCCCTGTTGTTACTGTTCTTTTGTGGTGTTTTAATAAAAATGAATAACAAGTTTTATATGCTTAGTTTAACTTATTTAATTCATAACTGGAGTTTGGCATGTGATAAAATTATGGTTCTTGTTGTGTTAAGTTTGTCGTAGCATGCACTTCCCATGAAAAATGTTGCTGTACCAGTAACCTTTAATTTATTTGCATATTGTGCTTCTTTTAATCAAATGCTTATATATGTAAACATAAACTTGTTTAATTTGTTGAGCAAGTTATATGTGTTTTATATGCTTGTTAATTTTTGTACATGTGTTACATGCTTAGTACAAGCTAAGAAAAATATGAAATTTGTTGTTTCGCACATTTCAAATTGTTTAAGTAGTTAATGCTCAAAGTATGCTTGTTTTCTCATCACCAGTAAGGAAGTAATTTTAACCCTATTTTATGCATGTTTTATGTTGATTTGGTGAATACCAAAGTGGTAGCTCATTATGCAATATTTCTTGTCTAATTTTATCATAATTTTTAGAATATTAGTTGAAAGCTTTATAACTGTTTTAAGTGCTATCTGAAATCTGTTAAAACAGCTGGAACAGGTTTCTTGCTAGAATTGTTTGAGCTGCTTATGTTTAGTTTCAGAAGTAGCTATAATTGACTTTGTTGTAGATAACTTTTTAATATATCTGGTGTTAAATTTTCACAGCCATAACCTGTTTAGTTTGACCTGGGTATATTTTACAAGTTCAGCCTTAAATCTGTGTTTTCCTGTTTTCTTCTACACTGCTTTGCTTGATGTGTCTGTTAGACCTTTTATATGTTTGATCTAGCTGGCAAGTTGATGGAATGTTTTGTAGAAAATTTTATAAGCTTTCCAGAATATCCAAGTTAATAATTTTTGGTTGTGTGTAGCTCCAGCTACACAGTTTTCCTTCAGCTGCTGTTTTTAAGTGTTTATATGCCCTGTTGTGTATGTTATAAACGATGTATGCCTTGTGTTAGTATAGCAAGTGACTTAAACCATAATTATGTTTGAGTGCAGGTGTAAGAGAGCTTACCTCAGAGGATAAGCTCTATTACAGTTTGCTAAAGAAGGGTAAGTGCTAATATCTCTAAAGCAGAAGAGATTTGCACCTACTCGGTGAACGAGTAAAAATTTGTTGCATCATACATTCATCATGATCACTCATTCATATGCATTAGACCTATCTCATTTCTAGTATGTGACTTTCCATATATGTTGGATCATCATACATGTATACATGCATCCAGGATCGCCGGAGGGAGTAACATTGTTGGTGTTCGGGGAGTTAGAAGGAGGAGTCCCACAGGAGATTGAAGCTCCAGAAGCTCCGGAAGAAGGAAAACAGGGCTCTGACCTTCCTGAGTGCCCAAACCACCTTCCCTCCACCTTCGTGAAAGGCAAGCCCCAGAGCATTATGCACCTCCCTTACTCTATTTAAAAGTATTTTACTTAATATATCACCACCTGTTTGTGCATTAAATTAGTAGGAGTTGAATTGAAACCCTTTTGCTGCATTCTGTCTCCTTGTCCAACAAAAGAAACTTGTAGGCCCAGGCTCGAAACCTCTGCTTAGCCATGCTTAGACCGGTAGCATGGGTGGTCTACCATCCACCACAAAGGTAGGTTGCTGGTCACGATTGGCTATATTTGCTATCGTGGAAAATAACCATGTGGAAGTAATAAATCGAGACCGGGCGAACAAGGTGTTGTGAGCCACTTGACTTGGAGGTCTTGTGAGCGGTTTCTCTCCACCTGTGTCGCTAGGCACTGGATCGTGGTTGGACATCTGCCAAGATTGAACTCATGCCTCCTTCATAGCTGGCCGAATAACTCGTTTCGACCGCAAAGCCTAACTTTGTGGGTTCGGGCCGGAATCTCCCCCTACTTGGGTCATGAAGACCGCGAGTGGAATACTAGACCGTGGGCGAGCACCCTGAACGTCCTGGCCTGGCACCAAGGGCAGGCACTACTTAAGCTACCTGGCTACCGTGAGTCGCTACTCATGCCTGTACCCGGGAGATCCGCGGGCTACCCGAGCGATAGTGAAGGTGACCTGAATAAGTGTGCCGGCAGGCATGCTTGGGTGTGATTGAGGAATAAACCTCCAGCTAGATAGGAATACGATTCGAATCGCGGTCTCTCCCCGTCAGTGAGAAACTTGAAAGATCTTCCTCCCACTGTAGAAACCTGAACTCTAATAAGTAACCAAAAGTTGGTTATATGGTTTTGATGCCAAGCACAATATGGTTATTATTGTTTGATAAATCAGTAATTGCTCTAGTACAGGTGCTAATGAGATATGTTAATGTTACTTAATCCATTGCCAAATGATGTGTTATAATTATGAGAATACATGAGTAATTAGGATGCTCTTTTATGCAAAAGTATGCTACCTCATGAGATCCACCTGATAAAGCCTTGCATAATCCTTGAAGTGTCTATGGTTATATATCTATCTCTCTATTGGGTAAGTCTAGCTTAGGACAATTGAGTACTCAGGGTTTCTTTACCCTTGTTGCAGCTGGTATGGCCTATTTTGGCTATTGTCAGGCATGCCTCTATCCTACATGTGATGATGAGTGAAGACCATGGGCAATGGTGGATTCTGATGTCTCTCCTTATTGCTTTTGACGGGACTATACTAAGCCTGGCACTATATTTGTTTTATACAGTTTGCAATGTGTGTTTTTGAAACAAGAACTTCCGCTACTTTGATTGGAACCTGGTGTTGTAATAACACTTCTTTAAACTTTGTTGTAATATTATCTTTGTTTTGAACTTATCGTTGTGGATGTGTGGTTACTGAATCGAGTACGATCTCGGGTTGTTACTTAATTGTGGTTTGAAATCCTTCGCGATTTCAAGGACTACCGGGCTTATATGGGCTCTAGTGTGACAGGGTTATCGGAAACGGTGACCATTGCACTAGTACTCTTATAGGTTGGGCGGTTCTGTGACAGCCTTGTCTAGTATTTGTATTCCGCCACGTCTTCTTAGGAAAGTTCTTAAAAGGTAAGGCCCCCGTAAAAAGAGGGCGCGGTATGGTAGGAGTTTTGTCCTCCTACTGATCTATCCCCTCGCCTAGCATACTTGTATTGAAGAGACAAACTATAGTGTTTAGACTAGTTAATTGGCTAAGTATATTGAAATAGAGTGAATTGCATAGGAGTCCCTTGTACTCTCTCGTTGTCCTCCCACCTAGCTATTCTATTTAGTCCGTTCTAAGTATCATTTACCTTGTCTTATTCATTCATCAACCCCTTCCTATCACATATATCGTTTACCCCCCTATACTAGTTGGTACTAAGTTGAGGTGCTCTCTAGGATCTCCCTCTAATTATCATTTCTAACTCAGCTTTCCCATTGGAAAATATAAATTACGACACCTTGGAATACTCCTAGGTGAAGTGCTACAGCAGTATAATCTGTGCGCTTGCGGATTTATCCAATATTCATAAGAAGTATCAACAGTCCCCAATAACGAGAATGGGAAAAGACGAAGGCGAATGGCGTCAGACGCCACTCCCTTGATGGCAAAGGTGCCACATAACTCCATGAAGTGCTGGAGATGAGCGTTGGCATCCTCATGGGGCTTCCCGAAAAATGGGTTGGCTTGCACCATGTGGATCAAGGCGGGCTTCAGCTCGAAGGTGGCATCCCCGAAGTTGACCTCGGGACCTCGAGCTATGTGGGTAGCGGACGGAGCCGAGAAGTCAGAGATTGCCTTCTGGGCCATAGCTTCCTTGAGTGGTAGCGTAGATCCTCCTTCCTTGAATGGATTCAAGGTCGAGATGATCCTCTGAGGTGGAACTTGACGACATCTAGTTCTCCTCAACAACTGCTCAGGATCTTCTAGATAATTTCCCAGTAGTTGGAAACCGCTCATACATTGTCTGGCTTCACAAGAAAGGAAGACACAGACAGGGGTAAGCCCCTATGACTAATTGATAACTAAGTTAACGAGAATCTCTGGATTCAATCTAGTTAAAATTTCTAGGCTATGCTTTCCCCGGCAACGGCGCCAGAAATGCTTGTTGGTATTTCTTATGACTATTGGATAAATCCGCAAGCGCATACATTATACCGTTGTAGCACTTCACCTAGGAGTATTCCAAGGTATCGTAATTTTTATTTTCCCAAGGCAAAGCTGAGCTAGAAATGATAGTTTGTCTCCTCAATACAAGTATGCTAGGCGAGGGGATAAATTAGTAGGAGGACAAAACTCCTACCGGACCGCGCCCTCTTTTTATAGGGGCCTTTACCTTTTAAAAACTTGCCTAAGAACACATGGTGGAATATAAAGACTAGACAAGGTTGTCACTCTCTTGCTAGTTACCACAAACAATCCGTGCAATAAGCAGTAACCAAGGGTAAGATGATGTATAAGAACCACACTTACACACAACTTACTACTCTGACTATGATCTATAACCAAAGCACCCTATAACAGGCAATGATCGCACGGGAAAGGCCACAAGGATCACAGACTATTGATGTAAAGGCTGGTAATAAGCAAAAACATATAACAAGACTATAACAAGTATAGTAATGCTCAAGTAAATACTAAGTAAAGTAGAGGAAAAGTAATATATTGAATAAGATAAAGTCTTACAAAGAAGGAAAGATACAAGAGCTATACCAAACTTTCCAAAAGATGACTCCGGAAATCCAAGCGCAGCTTGACTCAAACTACTAGACTAACTACTAGAACAATCTAAGGAATAGAGCTTGTAGGCTTCTTACCATGTGTGAAGAGGGGGGGTATGAGCCTCTATTTATAGTGGGAGGTGGAGTAGGGGCTACTCCATCACCATGTCATCGATCCAGGAGGATTCAATTCTCCACCCTTGGATCCACCGCCTCTAAACCGTCTTAGAGTGGATGGTCTTGATCTTCAACATGTGCTAAATGAGTGTGGCGGTTACTAGGGGTGCACCGACTTAGGGTGCCGCCCCCCCTATGTCCTGTGGGCCATGCCTTGGTCTTCTAGAAGGTGCCCCACTTTTGAGAGATGATAACAAGGAAATCTTTGGAGAAGTTACATTTGTGGTAATGAAATATATGGATAGGTAGAGAACTGGGATATTTTTGGTTACCTACTCCCAAGGTAGGAGTAGAGAATTTTTCTGGTGGATCTGAATGGCATATATGTGGATGCGTACCTCCCGGATATAAGTAGCATATATGAGTGGAGTGTACGTGATCTTGATTTTAAAAGCATGACAAGTCTCTAAGGGTCAACAAAGCTTGACAGAACTCAATGCAAATACAAGTAGTAAATATGATAGTGAATGTTTTCCTAATCTACCAGGAATGTATATATATGGTTGTGGTAGGAATTCAAGCTCTCGTCATATAGAGACTCATCATGTTATATTTTTTAATTTTCAAAAGATAAATTCTCCAAAATTCTAGTATTGCTAGGAACAAGATAAATAGCAGCTCAGACTTTTTCATATCATACGTATCAACTACCTAGACTTATCTCAGGCATTCGCAACCTACAAGTTTCAGGTTTCAGAGTAAATCTTATGTCAAAACAGTTATGTCTAAAACTCGGGAGAATTCAAGGTTAAAAACTAGGTACTTGAAAGGAATTATGGCAGAGAAACTATTCATCATTTCCATAGAGAGATAAACATTCATGGAACATATGGGAGTAGAGAGAAGTCTTTTTGTTCTTTTTATAATATTTAGAGATTTTTTTAAATGCAAGCAAAGATAAGCAAGTAAATGCTTGAATTAAACACTTACCTTAGTGGGGGAGGGAGCCTCCCCCAAGCTTATCCTTTGCTCAATAGTGTGGTGGCTGATATGGATGTTGTTGCCACCACATCCTCCAACGCTGGATTTCTTCTTCTTGAAGTGCTTGGAGTTGTTCGGTGTTTTGCTGGACTATACCTGCTGTCACATCATGCTCAATGCGAAGCTCGCCTATGACATTGGTGAGATTGTCCATTTGTTGCCTCCGCTCACGATGCTCCCTATCTCGTGGGGACAAGAATGATGCTCGTGGTCTTTGAGGACCTGGTGGTCGAGGAGGCATGCCACTGGAAGTGTCCATGGCATCGGAAATTGCATCGTCTTCCTCCTCACCTAACAACTCCTCGGGAAGGACCACCTTGCTCAAAATGAGGAAACCGTGGTTCCTCATGTGCTCTCCTGCTGGAACCTGCAACACCTCTTTGCCCACGTCCTTGATCTAAATCAAGGGTTAGTTGGCGGGTCCTATACAACCATCGTTTCTCATTTGGAAGAGGAACCTCAGTTGTATGGCCATGATAAATCATTTTGAGACCACCACTTGGACCTATTTTAAGCATTTGAGCATGTATAAGATATTCTTCAAAGTTCTTCATTTTAGTATTAGCAACTTCTAAACATACCTATTATTATTACTAAATAGAAAACTCACTTAAGGATAAAATAGACAATGAAATACCATAGATAAACATTGTCTAAGTTGTTAGTTTTGTGATTTGTAATTATTTAGGTATGAACCTTCATGTGCTCACATTTTTTTATTTGAATTAATCTATATAATATAAAAGTAAACCTAAGAGGGTAAAGATACTTACCTGGATTACTTGGGGGTGCTCTTCCCCAAGTTGGATGTTGACATAGTCATTCATTTAGACAGTGAAGACTTACTTCACTTCTTTGAGACTTCAAAGATGATAGTTGATGTACTTGTACTTCTTAAAGTAGATGAAGTTGTCTAATCTTGTCTAGTCTTTCCAAATCCTGCTAAACTCAAATAGACAACAAAGCTCGTAGAACAGATTGAGCGTTAGCGGTAAACCATTTATTCCTTGATTGTCTAGAGCCTTGCAGAATTCTTCTATTCAATATATTTTTAGATTTTCAATTTTATATGCAAATGACTAATGCACTATTTTTTATGTCTCCGCAGTAAATAGTTGGAAGACTTATTCACATGGGGCTTAAAGATTTTTCTTTTTCTTTTTATAATGCAATGCAGTGTAATAATATAGATATGCTATGATTAAGATGATTTTGCAATGGATTATACTAAGGATGATATATATTACAACATCAACATCAACATCAACATCAACATCAACATAGCCTTTTAGTCCCAAGCAAGATGGGGTAGGCTAGAGTTGAACCCAACAAGATACCCAAGTCATGGTTCCGGCACTTCGATAGCTTCTTTCCAGGCAATCCTATCCAAACATAGATCTCTAGATATATCCCAAGCTTTTAAATCCCTTTTCACCGCCTTCGCCCATGTCAACTTCGGCCTACCTCTACCTCTCCTTGTATTATTAGCTTGGCTTGAAACTCCACAATGCACTGGTGCATCCGACGGTCTCCTCTGGACACGGCCAAACCATCTCAACCGATGTTGGACAAGCTTTTCTTCGATTGGGGCTACACCTAGGCGATCACGTATATCATCATTCTTAACTCGGTCCATTCTTGTGTGACCACAAATCCAACGCAACATGCGCATTTCTGCAACACTCATTTGTTGAACATGTTGAGCCTTTGTAGGCCAACATTTGGCTCCATAGAACATTGCCGGTCTAATAGCCGTCCTATAGAACTTGCCTTCTAGCTTTTGGGGTACCCTCTTGTCACATAGAACGCCAGAAGCTTGTCTCCACTTGATCCACCCTGCTTTGATTCTATGGCTAACGTCTGCATCAATATCTCCATCCTTCTGTAGCATCGATCCCAGATATCAGAAGGTGTCCTTTTTAGGCACGACTTGACCTTCCAAACTCACATTTCCCTCATCCTATGCAGTTGTGCTAAAGTCGCATTTCATGTATTCGGTTTTAGTCCGGCTTAGTCTAAAACCTTTAGACTCAAGGGTCTACCGCCACAACTCAAGTTTCCTATTTACTCCCGCCAGGCTTTCATCAACTAACACTACATCATCGGCGAAAAGCAAGCACCAAGGGATATCCCCTTGAATGTCCCTGGTAACCTCGTCCATTACCAAGGAAAAGAGATACGGGCTCAAGGTTGACCCTTGATGAAGCCCAATTCTAATCAGGAAGTAATTAGTGTTACTATCATTGGTTCGAATGCTAGTCACTGCATTGTTGTACATGTCCTTGATGAGGGTCACATATTTAGTTAGGACTTTATGTCTATCAAGAGCCCACCACATAACATTTCTTGGTATCTTGTCATAAGTCTTCTCCAAGTCAACGAAAACCATGTGTAGGTCCCTCTTCTACTCTCTAAATCGCTCCATAACTTGTCTTAGAAAAAAGATTGCTTCTATGGTTGACCTTCCGGGCATGAAACCAAATTGGTTTGTAGATACCCACGTCCTTCCTCGCAGGCGGTGCTCGATGACTCTCTCCCATAGCTTCATAGTGTGGCTCATCAACTTAATCCCACGATAGTTATTACAACTCTGGATGTCACCCTTGTTCTTATAGATTGCTACCAAAGTGCTTCGTCTCCACTCCTCAGGCATCTTGTTCGATCGGAAGATATTATTGAACATCTTGGTTAGCCATACTATAGCTAAATCCCCAAAGCATCTCCACACCTTGATTGGGATACCATCCGGGCCCATCGCTTTGCTCCCTTTCATCCTTTTCAACGCTTCTCTGACCTCCGATTCTTGGATCCTCCGCTCAAAGCGTCTATTAGTGTCATCAAACGAGTCGTCCAATGCAACAGAGGAGTTCTCGTTCTCCCCATTGAACAATTTGTCAAAATACTCTTGCCATCTTTGTCTAATCTCATCCTCCTTCACCAAGAGTTGCTCCCTCTCATCCTTAATGCACTTGACTTGAGTGAAGTCCCTCATCTTCCTATCACGAGTCCTAGCCATCCTATATATGTCCTTTTCTCCTTCCTTCGTACCTAGACGTTTGACAAATCTTCATAAGCTCATCCCTTTGCCTCCGCCACCGCTCGCTTTGTAGCCTTCTTTGCCACCTTATACTTCTCTATGTTATCTGCACACCGGTCCTGAAACAAGCGCTTATAGCCTTCCTTCTTCTCCTTATTTGCCTTCTGAACATCCTCATTCCACCACCAAGTGTCTTTCATAGCGCATCTACTTCCTTTGGTCACTCCCTGCACCTCAGCAGCAACCTTCCGAACGCATATATAGTACTAAAAATATTTATGGAAAGTAAATATGCTAGAGTGAAACTAATGCAATGTAGAGGAAAATACATATGCAGATAACTTACCAAGTTTACCTTCTGGCTAAGGTTCAGAGATTTAGGACCGTCGAACCGGATCTCTCTTCTGGTTTAAATGTCTTAAGGAGCATGGTCTACTCCTGATGAATACTTGGATGTTTGCTCTTCTTATGTTGGTGTTTCTGATGAAGGCTCTTTCCTCTTCCACACTTCCTCAGTCTATGGTTCTGCTTCTTCTTTCCTTTGTAGCAGGTGATACATCCTCTGTTGGTGGTACGACTTCTTTCTCATGAGAACTCTAATCTTTATTATTGAATTGATCTTCATATCTTGTTAATTCTCCCAGATAGTCTATCCATCCATCCTTGGTGGCTTGTTTCTTCTCTTCAGGAAATTGGAAATGGATCTCTCATGATTTCATGGAGATAATTGCACTAGTGGTGTTGAGGAAAGATCTTCCTCGAATGAGGTGGGCTCCATCTTCATCTCCCATATCTCAGACATTATGTTGATGCTTGATCCAATATCGCAGAATATCTTGTAGAATGTACTTTCCATGATCTTGCACTCAATGGTAGGTACTCCTGGAACATCTAGCTTAGCGAGGTAATGGTGATAGAAGGAGGTGATCAAACCCTAAATCGATAGTGTTGATCATCCACACAGAGTCTTCTCTTGGCTGTTGAGATTTATTCTTCCTCTTCTATTGTTGATGTTGTTCTTCCTTGTAGCTGTAGTTGTATCCTCGTAGGTGTACGACGTCTGAGGATGAGTAGGAACCTTGAGTGTAGGATTCTTGGAAGTGAACTTCTCCTTCCCATCCTTGATTGTGAAACATATCTTGGCACTCCACTTGTTTCTTCAACCTCAAAGTCTGCCGATACAAATGAGTGTCTAACTCCTATGAAACTATCTTCAAGAACTCCCTTGGGATAGCATAGTGTCTGATTTGTAAGTTGGCATGATGTTGACACTTGCTCCAAGGTCACAGACCACTTCTTCAAAAGTGTAAGCTCCAATGGAGATTGGAATGACAAGTCTCCCTATATCTCCTTTCTTCATTGGTACGGTGTCATCCACCCATGCTCATAGCATGGTGAAGAAGTGTCCTGCTCATAGAAACAAGGCAGAGATCAAGTGCATAGGCTCTACTGGTGAAAAAACACCAATAGAACCAAAAGTTTATTCATTCATCTCTAACCTAAATATATTTGAGCAAGAATGAGTTTTTTTTATTTAGCCATGACATGTGTGATAAGATTAGAAGATGAGCATGAATGTAGTATTTCAACAACACTTGGCATATTAGATTGCTTTAACACATGGAAGGATTATCTAATTTATTTTTACATGATTGAGATTATCATCTTCCAAGGTTGGATGTGCAACATTTTAGATGGTTAAGACTGTGATATTAAGAAGTGGTACTAGGATCAAGCTTTAAAGAACTAACATGTTGAGATAATCAGGTTGGATCAAGTAAAGTTGCAGCTCAAACATGTTTAGATCTTTATTTATGTGAGTACCAGAATCAAAGAAAGGCTTTTAGAGTGATGCTTACTTACCTTTACCTTTGTCATTGGAGAATGATGGCATCGTACCTTCATGGAAACTTCACTTGATCAACTGGTTGTGCACTAACGACTTATCTTCTTGTTCCACTCCTCTCTCATCCTTGTTCTTCTGATCTTGAAATTTTTGTTGATCTTGTCTTAAAGTTTTGTTCACCCTCTTCCATGGATTGAGAGGATGTAGATTTTGTCCTTTGTCACTCGCCTTCTCCTTGCTCCATGGAATTCATCATGATGAATTAGCTACCTCTCTCTTGTGAAGATTGTTGAAGTTCATGCGTCTTTCTTCATCTTTTAGTATGAGTTCATCTTAGGACTTCCCAATTTGATATTGAAAGTTTTCTAGCAGGGGTTAGTCTAACAAAATATCCAATATCTACTCTAGTATACTATCGGTTCAAAAATCAACCTAGACTCCACGTCTAATTTGATTTAGGAAGACATTTTAACCTAAGCACCACGCTTAATTTAAAAGCCTTTAGAAGTAATATCCAAATACCTTTAGATTTAAACTAAGCACCATTCATAATTTAAAAGATATATGGAAATTCTTCAAAACCTAATCATACACTATAGCAAACAAACGTAACGTGAATGTATTATGGAGATCTACTCAAGTGAAGATGAAAGAGTATGATTTTTTCTTTTTAGTAGTTGAGCATGCCTTAAAGGTAGGTACAAATAAGATGATGTAGCAACAGGGCAAAAGATATTTTTATGATGGGTTATCCCCCAAGCTTGAATTTTGCAAAAATCAAGATTGGATGAATAAAATTCAATGTTGCATGATGATTGTTGGACATACCTTATGCTTGTCATTCCTTCATTCTTTCTGCTCTATACCTGGAAAGGTTAGTGACAAAAATACCCGAAGGAATATAATCATATAATTCTATGCTTGCTTCACAAAGGCAGGCAACAAAAATGGTGAACGCTTATGTTAGGATCTCAGAGGTGCTTGTTTTAGGACACTAAGATTGTCCTAGGGAAACATTTTAAGATGTGTTTTTAGCGAAACGATTTCCCTACTATTACCTATCTCAAGATTTAATACAATGTGATCTGCAATATTTATGATAAACATATGCATCGACAACCATCCTTTTAAAGTTTTTGCAAACAAAAAGCGTGAGGGTGTTCCAGATGTCATATGTGGTAGTGATAGAGAGACCAGTGGGTTCGGGAGATGTCTCATATGACCATGGGTGTAAGAAGATAGTTATGGAAAAGATTCTATGCTCATTGATATCATCTTCCGCTCCAATCTCTATGGTTGATTCTTCATGTAAGTTCAAAATTCCACTTGGATTGGTAACTCTCAAATTGGTCTTGTTTTGGGCCTCCTCTATACTTGGATAATTCATATTTTCAAATGGAGTTAAAACTAAACCAAGACTAGAGAAAGATTTCTCCCAAACCATGGCTATACAAGCAGGGCGAAGCTCATAGCCATTTGTAAGAATAGGGGGTGAAGATGGTGAAGTCTCCAACAAGTAACCCTTTGGAGTAGAGTATTTATGAATGTGGTATGATGAAAATGGTAAGGTGAGAAAGATGGTAAAAAGGAAAAAGGTAAATGGATGACCATAGTTCGAAACTAGCACATCTACTGTTCCCCAGCAACGGCGCCAGAAAGCTTGTTGGTATTTCTTAATGCACATAGATAAATCCGCAAGCGCACAGATACCGGTGTAACTTTCACCCGTGAGTATTCCAAGGGTATCAATTTCCACAGGAAAAGCGAAGTGAACAAGAAAAGAACTAAGAACATCCAAGGGTAGATAAGATAAATGGGTAGAGAGATTTTAGAGTTTTCTAAGGGGTTTATCTAATCAAAGGCCCACTATACTCTACTTACTTTGGAGCAACAGTACCTTCTCGACTCTCGACAAAGACTGGAAAAAAGTAGTCGGAAGAGGCTGCCAAAAGATCTACGAAACACCAACCCGAATGTGGTGGCCTACAAAGGCCTTACAGAGCTGTCACACCTAGGGCTACCACAACTATCCGTAGGATTGGGCGCAAACTTAGGTAATTGCAACACTAGGCACCACGCCTCACCTACTAACTACTACTCTAGCTCCGCGAAGACTAGAGCACTCAATATGAGCGGAGATCCCATAAATAGAATAAAGCAAGAACTGAAATAAGATACTTAGAAATAGTAAATGAAGAACCTGGGGATTGCTCCGAACTAGATGCTGCAAAGATACAATGTTGAGGAAGATCTGACAGATTTGGCTCCTCCTAGCTCTCTACTCCTCTCTCTCACCTCTAATTACAACTAGATGAGCTAGAACAAGAAGAACTAGATCTAGACAACTAGAGGGACCTCTCTCCTTCTCTACTTATGATTGAAATCCTAGCTTTTACTCTAGAGAAGAATAATGAGATGAGATGATCCTCAGGGGGGTCAGGGGCCTTGCTTATATAGCCTCCTCAAATAAACGTGGGCCGTTGGATAAAACCGACCTATACGAAGGGTTTAGATTCATCCTCAAAGGCGGTGGAGCACGATCCGCGTAGTTGACCCTGATTGGCTGGAATAGCAGGGCGGGCGCCCTAGGGGTTAGGGCGGGCGCCCTGACTCCGATCCCGTTCCGCTTCTCGTTCATTCTGGTGTCTCCTAGAACCTTCTAGAGTACAGAAAATTGTGCGGTTGATAATTATCTCTATGTAAACATGACATGTGGGCCTTTCCTTGGTATTTCCTGATAACCCCCAGCAGAAACAGACGTTCACCAAAACTCGTGGAATTCTATCAGTATAAACCCTAATTCTAGCTATTGGTTTCATTTAGATCCTTTTCCTTGTTTAGTTGACGGTTAAAATTGGAACTTAAGGACCGTCAATAAGGGGCTTTTCAAGGCCGGGAGGGAGCGCAAGGCAATGGCCAACCAGCTTGCGAAGCTAACTGCTGAGAACGATCGTCTCCATGGTGATGTCGCTCGTGTCGAGGGCCAGTTTGCGGGGCTGGAGGAAAGCTTAGAGGCGGCGCACCGGCGTGCACAGGTATTGGAAGCCGCAGTCCGGGAACGGGAGCGCGAAAATGCGGAGCTTCAGTCACATGTTGAGAAAGTCGACCACCTTTCTGCCCGTAAGTTTTTGTCATTCTCTAGCTTGATAACTTGTTTCCTTGATCGTGCGATGACCTATGCTTCTTTGTGTAGGCCTGCTTGGTGTTGAGGAGTCGAAACGCTTTGTGGAGGAGAAAGTCACCGCTGCCGAACGGGAGGTTTACAAGATGCGGGCGATGCACGAAGGTAGTGTTTTCTTTACCTGTCGCTTTGGCTGTGCGACTGCCTTATCCAGTGTTTACTGTGTTCGTAGCTTACAATGGGCATGTTCAACTTCAATTTGTAGATCTGCAGGCAAAGGTGGATGCTTACTATGATAGCTTCTGGTTGTTGGCGTGGGAGATCGCCCCTGTGGTGGAGTGTGTTGATGGCTAGGCGTTTATTCCTGAGGGCGCTGAACAAGTGACCATGGAGGGTGTGCTGTCAAAGGCCCGTGGTCTGTGGGCTAGGCTCTGGTCATTTGCGACTTCAGCGGCGCAAAGCGTGGCTGCTCATGGCTTAGCTATGTTGCAATCGCACTACCTGAAGCTTGATCTTGATCGCGTGGCGACCGGATTCGCATCGGGGACGTCGGACGAGGAGGTGGACCGTCCAGAGGTTGATGCTGATCACGTAACGGAGATTGTGGTTAAGGATGTCAATTTGTTTGCTGAGGGGCAGCGGTAGTTGTATCTCAGATACAAGTATGCAGACGTGTAAGTGAAAACTACAAAGCTGTATTATATCTGGGGCGGTGAGCTTTTGTTTCACTTGTATGTCCTCTCATGCCTGCTAAGTCGTGAGCCGTAGCGATGAATCGTTCGGCATTGGGTTCCCCATGGCCTGGATCGTAGGGCTCGGAGCCTCTGCACGCATAGGTGCCATGGGGATTACCATGGAGGCATGCTGCTGGCAACCCACGACGCAGAGGGCGAACAACTCATACACATGTAGGGAGATGTCAGGGACACGGCCTTTTTCCGAGAGGCTCAATCGTGGCGTGACTAGGGCCTGTGGAGACCGTTCCTGGAGACGCTGGACAAAAAGCCATGTTGCTTGTAGAGTCGTCAACCGTACCGTGGTCGTGTACAAATTCTGGGCACATAAACTCATGGCATTCGACCCAAATGATGTCTCCCGATTGTTGGGGAGACACCATTTGGGAGGCCTAGCGATAATCATAGCGTATAGGGTAGCCATTTCTATGCGCTATGGGAATCATTAGGCCAGATTCGAGGGCTTCCGATTATGGCTAGGTTGTTTGGAGAGAACATCGTAATGCGTTTTGGAGAGGTCACCAAACACTATGGGACTGTTTTGGAGAGGTCGTTGAATGCTATGGGAGCGTTTTGCAGAGGTCGCCGAATGCCGTGGGCATTTTGTAGTCATATGCCATGGTTGGAATATGGGAAAAAATGCTACATCTTTATTTATTAATGGAGAGGTACATGGTACAACTTTATTGGATTATGACTAACTTTGAAAGTCCTCTTGCACCGCTGAGGGCTGAGAGTTTCTATCTCTAAACACGCGCGAGGTCGGTGGTAGTTGTTGCTCGCCCTGCTTCCTTCAGCTTCTTTGTAGCGGGCTTGCCACTGGTTTCGGAGTTATACGTGTCCTGAATACGGGGCTTCTCGGCGGCATTGATTGTCTTCTGCTCACACTCATACGCGATCTTCAGGTTGGTACGGAGACTGAGGATGCCCTGTGGCGTCGGGATCTTCAACACCATGTAGGTGTAGTGCGGGACTGCAATCAGTTTGGCGAGTGTCGGTCGTCCGAGTATTGCGTGGTAGGCTGTCTCGAAGTCAATGACGATGAAGTTGATGTTTTCAACCCTGAAATGGTTCTGGTCTCCGAACTGCACCGGGAGGGTTATCTTCCCTACCGGTGTGGAAGCCTTATCTGGGATGATTCTCCAGAAGGGGAAGTTTGCTGGCAGGAGGTCCTTCTTGGAGTAGTCGAGTTGGCAGAACGCGTCGCTGAAGATGATGTTGAGGGCACTGCCACCGTCGACCAGTACCTTCCTGAAGAGGCACATGGCAATGGTTGGATCAATGATGAGTGGGAAACGACTGGGGTATCTATAGTCCGTCCACTCATCTTCCACGGAGAAGCTGATCGGTTGTTCCGACCAATCGAGATAGCGAGTATTGGCCGTATTGTCTCCTGTGGCGGCGACTGAGTAGACATCTTTGCGGACTTGGCTGCGTTGCCTCTCCCCTTCAATGACCACGCTGCCTCCGAAGATGGAGTACGTTGTTGAGGCTGCTCAAAACTCCGGCGCTGGTGGTTCTTTATCTTTATCCTTGTCGGCGTCATCCTTCTTCGGTCTTTTGTCACCTCTTCCCCGCATAGCTGACTCAAGGAGATCACACTCACGCATGGATTGCTTGGAGCTTTTATGTATGGGGCATTGGTCGTCGAGGATCTTCTCGTAGCTGACGTTGTAATTCCTTCTCGGACGGGCGTTCGTGTTGGCGACGTAGCGGTTATCACGCCTGTAGTCGTACCGCTGTGGGTAGCGCTCGGAGTTACCCGACTGGTAGTCCCAGTGGTTGCAGGGCCTTCCTTCGTTGCGGTAATCTGGTCGGCGGTCGCTATCCCTTGCTCATTCTAGGGAACAACAATAGTGTCACCTGTTTTCCCTGCTGCGGGTGGCATCGTCTTGGTCGGCGTAAGGATTCGCGATCTTCATCAACTCTTCTATGGTTGTTATGCTCTTCCGGGCCAACTTGTTTCGGAGGTCGTCTGTCTGCAGGCCATTGGAGAAGATGGCGATGGCCTCAGGGTTGGAGATCTCTGCGTTGCTCAAGCGCTTATCAGAGAAATGCCTGATGTATTCCCAGAGGCTTTCATTGCTCCTCTGACGGACGTTTTCCAAGTCATAATGCGTCCCTGGCTAGACACACGTAGCCTTGTACGTCTTGATGAAGATTTCCTTGAGTTCCTCCCAAGTGCTGATGGTGCCTTCTGGGATCTTCTGGAGCCAGCTGTTGGTGGAGGTCGACAACATTACTGGCAGATAATTGGCCATCACGTCTTGATTTCCCCTGGCGGCGTACACTGCGATCTCGTACGTGGACGCCTATTGTTCTGGGTTTGCCTTGCCATCATATTTCTCCACCGATGTTACTCTGAAATTCTGGGGCCACCTGATGGCACGCAAACGAGCAGAGAAAGGGCGCAGTCCCCATGTGGCCCGGGGCGCCGGCGCTGGTGTTCGATCGCGTCGGGGATTATCATGCTCTTCATCATTGTACCATGGGGATCTTCGTCGGTGCTCCCTCGGAGGGCTTCGGTGCGCCGGTGCCGATGTTCGATCGCGTTGGGCCCTGTTGGGTTCTTCGTCGTCGCGTCGTGGGGATCTTCGTTGGTGCTCCCTCGGAGGGCTTCGGGGGTGGTTCCTACTGTTGGATTGACCGGAGAATTCAGGTGGGTGGCCCGCTTTGTTGACCTGAAACGCGGCCGCCATGATGTGGGCCTCTATCTTCTCGATCTCCGGAGTGCCGGGGAGCTTGGACAACTCGCAGGCAGCTACCTTCAGATTGGCACTGGGGGTCAGGTACACTGGGACGTTACCCATCTGGTCGAACTCGTGCTGGAGGTTGCGTCGTGGCAGGCGATCACGATTCCTCTCCTCCTACTCACGTTGTTCCCGTGCAATGCATTCTTGCTCACGATGCTCCTCGTCGCGCTTCTCTTGCTCGCGGCACTCCAGGTCGCGCCTCTGCGCACGTTCAGCGTTGTGCTGTTCTCTCACGATGCACTCGGCATCCGTCTTGTTGTCGCGGGCGGCGCTGTCAGCAGAGACTTGAAAAATCACCCCTCTGAAGCCCGGAGGGAACTCCGGGAAGCTGCTCATCGATCCGGAGGATTCGGCGTTTCGGTTCTCGTGGCGGTGGTCAAGCCTGATGAGATAGTGCCGTCGAGAGACACCGCCTGCTCAGAGTCGCCGGGAATTGTGGAGATGACAATAGTGTTCACGATGGGTGCTGCCAAGGTCTGGTCGAAGATCGATTGGAGCGCCTGGCGTTGGAATGTTGCCGCCTGATTGATGAGCCCATGAGGTGTCATTGGAGGGGAGAATGCCCTGGTCGTCGCAGTCGTCATCTCCGGTGGCGTTTGGTGGCAGTGTGGTCGGCGGTCGTGGTGGCTGGGAAGTCGGCGTCGTGCCGTCTGCATGAGATTGATGCAGTCGATGATACCGGCGTTCGAGCGATTGATAGCGTCGACCAGATCGTCGATGCTAACCTTCTTTCGCGGGTGGTACTTCGGCGTGGCAGGATGATGAGCAGGTGGTGGCGCGTCTGCCCCGCAAGGTGTAGATTCGACAGTCCAGGATATGGATCCGATCTGGAGCACAGTGCCGGTCGCCAGGAGGACCATTGAATCCGGGAAGGTGAACGCTTGATGAGCCATGGAGTCAATGCACACAACCCCTACCTGGCACGCCAACTGTCGACGAAATATGCGTCACAGTCTACCTATGGGATACCCAACGGTAGTAGATTGTAGGCGGAGGTGTGGCGACGGCGGTCAAGCATAACACAGAGAGCATAGATACGATGATTTATACACGTTCAAGCCGGCAAATCACCGTAATACCCTACGTCCTGTGTTTTGGTGGCTGGATTGATATGAGTATTAGGTTACACGAGGTGTAGATGATGTGAGAGGGATCGTTTTGAGGGGGTCCCTGCTCGCCTTATATAGCCGGGGAGCAGGGTTACAGTTTCCATATCCTAACAGATTACGATCGGTCCCTTAAGGCAAGAGATCCGAGTCTATCTACTAGGATCTTCCTTGGCGAGCAAGACTTCCTTGGAGTCCCTGGTGAGCACGACGGGCTGGTCACGTACTGTAGGGCCTCGCGAGCTGGGCCGTCTTCTGATCGGTAGGCCCATAAGGTCCCTGGGGATATGCCATTGTAATGTCCCCAACAATAACCTCCATCTTGAGGGTTTCATTTTCCACCATTAGTGAGGCATCACAAGTGAAACCATCAGTAGTAGATGAAGTAGGAATGGTAGTGCTACAAGAGGGGTTAGTGGGATCCATAATGATAGGAGCATAAAAGGATTCATCAATAATATCACAAGTTATGCTCATGTCACATGCTTGAACAATCTCCTTCTTACTTTGGTCAAGGAGTAAGGAATGAGCTCTTTCAAGCTTGGTGTGAGACTTCTCTAGCTTCTCATTGGCTTCTATTAGCCTCTCATGAGATGATGTAACACCCTAGTTTTAGCTTTTGCAAATAGAAGTTAAAATTGAGATTTTATTCAAGCACATCAGGATCAAGTACCACTTCATCAGAGATTGCTTGGAGGATGGGAGCATCAAGGCCAGCCACATCACCTCTACTGATCAGCTTGTAGACATTCTCACCAAGTCGCTGGGCAAGGCTAAGTTCCAAGAGATGAGGCGAAGAGTAGGCCTGAAGCAGATCATCTAGTACTAGGCTTAGGGGGAGATTGATAGTTAAGCCTAGCTACTTGTATCTTATTTTCAGTTGTTTACTGTTTCCTGTCTAGCAGTTTTTGGCTGGCTTAGCAGCCTAGACAAGTATCTACCTTAGCTCTGGGAATATGTTGTAGTAGGTGGCTGTCATCTCTGCTATATAGGCAGGAGCAGACCAACCCTTAGGATGTAACCTGAACTTTTGCTTTCAATCCAAGCGGCCAGCATGGGCCAAGCTGCCCTCTGGCCTTTCCCTACCACATACTAATCTATGTTTGGGCAACATGCAACAGGAGGGAATTGACTATGAAGATGCATTTGTCCCTGTTGCGCGCATGGAATCAGTAAGATTGCTGCTAGCTTTGGCTGCTCGGGAAGGGTGGTCAGTCCAACACATGGATGTCATGTCGGCGTTCTTGAATGGGAACTCAAAGAGGAGGTCTACGTTCAGCAGCCACCTGGTTTTGCCATTCTTGGAGAAGAGGGCAATGTCTATCGACTGCACAAGGCTCTGTATGGGATGCGGCAGGCACCCAGGGCATGGAATGCGAAGCTAGACTAGACTTTGAAGAAGATGGGCTTTGTGAAGAGCAACCATGAAGCAACAATCTACCAACGAGGCTCAAATGGCTCAGTGCTACTGCTGAGGGTCTATGATGACGATCTCATCGTCACTAGAGCCAAAGAAGAGGTGAAGGCCTTCAAGACTAAGATGAAGTCCACCACCTAGCATTTGTAGTGGGCTTTGTGAGCAGGTTCTTGGAGAGACCAACCACGGAACGACAACAAGCAGTCAACACTTGACTATGGTCTCCACTTCACCAAGGCACCAAACTCAGCAAGGTTTGTGGGATATTGTGATTCAGTGATAGTTAAGCCTAGTCACTTGTATCTTACTTTCAGCTATTTACTGTTTACTGTCTAGCAGTTGTCGGCTTGCTTAGCAGCCTTGTAAGCATATGCTTTTAGCTTTGGAATATGCTGTAGTAGGTGGTTGTCTTCTCTGCTATATAAGAAGGAGCAGACCAACCCTTAAGCTGTAATCCTGAACTCTACTTTCAATCCAAGCGGCCAGCCCGGGCCAAGCTGCCCTCTGGCTTTCCCCAACCCTTTCTGATCCATGTTTGGGCAACATTCAGACCTTGCTGGTGACATTGATTCTAGCAAGAGCACAACTAGTTGCCTCTTCTTCCTAGGCAATAGCTTGGTCAGTTGGCAGTCAATCAAGCAAAAGGTGGTGGCACTCTCAAGCTGTGAGGTAGAGTATGTGGCCATGACTATAGCAGCAACTCAAGCACTATGGCTATCAAGGCTGCTGGCTGATCTATTAGGAAAAAAACAGTGGAAGCTGTGGAGCAAAAGGTAGACAACAAGTCTGCATTGGTACTTGCCAAGAATCCTGTGTTCCATGACAGGAGCAAGCATATAAGGACCAAGTATCACTTCATCAGAGACTGCATGGATGAGGGAAGCATCAGGAGCAATTGGCAGACATCCTAACCAAATCACTTGGGAAGGCCAAGTTTGAAGACATGAGAAGCAAGATTGGGCTCAAGAAAATCATCAAGACAAGTGGCAACAAGGCTTAGGGGGAGAATTGATAGATAAGCCTGTGTTGTAATGCACTTTAGTTCTTAGTTTCTCTTACAACCACTAGTTAGTGGTCAGCTTTACTTTTTCTTAGTTCTGCTTTACTCTTTCTTGATTCTCAAGAAAGTGCGCCGCGCCAGGGCACCTCGGGTACACTAAGTCCGGTCGTGTGTGGACAAGGTAGCGAAGGCTGCCCACAATGCGTCGGTAGTGCGTCGTGTCCACCTCCTCCGCCGTACTCTCACGACTCAGCTTCAGCCTCTCTCCTCCATAGGTGTGTGGGCTGGGTTGCAGTCGGTGAGGCCGCCCAGCTCCATGATGCGCTTGGCGTAAGCAGTCTGGCGAAGCGAGATGCTGGAGCTGTCCTGGTGGACCTCGATCCCAAGGTAGAAAGAGAGAGCCCGAGGTCACTCATCTAAAAGGTGGCCATCATCTCCATCTTTAATGCCTCGATCTCCTGCTTTGGTACTGGTGATCACAAGGTCATCGACGTAGATGGCTACCAACAGGACATTGCCTCCCTTACCCCGTCGGTAGACCACGGCCTCGTGAGCACTCTACTGGAACCCCATTTGCTTGACGGTGGAGTCCAGCTTGGTGTTCCAATCTCACGGTGCCTGTCCCAAGCCGTAGAGTGCCTTGCGCAGGTGGAGAACCTTGCTCTCTTTGCCGGGGATAATGAATCATGGCGGCTGGCAGACATAGACCTCCTCCAAGTCGTTGTTGAGTAAGGCAGACTTGACGTCCATGTGGTGGACACGCTAACCCACCCGGGCTGCGAGGGAAAGGAGACGCACAGACTCCATCCGTGCAACAGGCGCGAAGGCATCGTCGAAGTCGATTCCCTCCTGCTGGACAAAGCCACGTGCCACGAGACGCACCTTGTGCTTGATCACCTCTCCAGCCTTGTTTTTCTTGAGCTTGAAGACCCACTTGAGAGAGATGGTGTGGTGGTCGGCTGGAAGGTCAGCCAACTCCCACGTCTTGTTTCGCTCGATAGCGCCCATTTTCTCCTGCATCGCGGCATGCCATGCGGCGTTTCTCTCTGCCTCAGCGAAGGAACGAGGCTCGCCGTCATCCTGTGCGAGGTGTAGCTCCACCTTGAAGTCGCGCTACACCGGTTCAGGGACTGGCTGTTCACCGAGGAGGTCGGTACGATAACAGAGAGGCTCGCCGCCGTGGTAGGCGTCGATGCAATCCTCGTCGTCAGACAGCGGAGTGGCGAACTCCACTATGCGTTGTTCGTCGTGGGCCGAAGCTGCCGTTGCCGAGCCTGAAAGAGTAGGTGCCGGTGTAGGAGAGCGAGGTGTGGCCGGCGGTGGACTCGCCGAAGTATGTCGACTTGCTGAAGCTGGTGGTGAAGATAAGGTGGTGGAGAACGAGGTGGTGAGGTAGCCGAGCTCAGTGAAGACGAGCTGCTAGCTCCCCTGACTTCTTTGAAGTGGACGTAGTCGACGACGAAGTCGCTGGTCGTCGGAGTCGAGGCGTCATACACCATCTTACCCCACGTCTAGCTTCGCCCTTCGTCGAGCACGACGTCATGTGTGATATGCATGCGCCGAGTCTCAGGGTCGAGGACGCGGTAGGCCTTCATGCCCTCCGCATAACCGATGAAGACCCCAAGCGTACTCCGGTCGTCAAGCTTGCTGACGTGGTTGAGCTCCTTGGTGAAAGCTAGACAACCGAAGACATGAAGGTGTCTCACCGCAGACTTGCGCCCGTGCCAGACCTCGTATGCATCTTTTCATCTAGGTCCTTGGTGGGAGATCGGTTGAGCAAGTGAACGACAGTCATGACCGCCTCACCCTAGTAGATCGTCGACATCCTTCTCTACATGAGGAGGGCACGAGCGGTGGCCACCACTGTCTGGTTGCGGCGCTCGATGACACCTTTCTGCTGTGGAGTGTACGACGTAGAGAAGTGGCGGTGGATCCCCTCATCGGCGCAGTATGTCGCGAATTGGCCACCGTGAACTTGCCGTCGTTTTCTGGATTTTTTACTATGGACTCTCCGAGATCCTCTTGCGGACTATCCTCGGTTACTGTAGCAACCCCTCGGGTACTATAGCGGACAGTCCATAGTTCGCGAAAGCTACAACGTTGTTTTGCTAGTTTCTCTCTCATCCGGACTCCGAATCAAGTTCCATTTGTTGTGTTGGATTCGTATTCACGTGAGGAACATGATGAGGTACTTTTGAGACCAGTTATCATAAGTATTGTATTCAAAATCAGGCCATTTACACATGGACTCTTTTAGTTGTTCCACATCTAACTTCTTACGGAAGTTTGTATGTCATCAAAAATCAATAATCATCTTACATATTAAATAAGATTTTAAAATTAGATATAGAAACATTGAATATAAAACAATTGAGTATATTAGAAAGAGAAATTCTAAGATCATACCCAAAACTGCAAGTCTAGATAATGTTTTGTCATTGGTCCATTGGTTTTATTCATTTGCTGGATGTAATTAGACATGTTCTTTCGTATGGAGCAGAAGAGCTTCTCCACAGCTCTCTTCGCCGTAGGTGTCGTTGCCGAACTGCACCATCTTCTACAACAATTGAGTGTTGAGACAGAGAGCAAAGTCATCGACGTCCTCACCTGGCTTGAAGCTAGGTTCTCCCACTCCTTGCGTAGTGCCCGCAAGGTAGACTTGCGGGCACGGTCGCTGCCGATGCGTGCTGCAGGCCTGCAGCGATGGCATCCCAAGCCTCCTTGGTAGTCCGCTTGTTGGTAAGCGAGAACTGCATCTCGAGCGGGACTGTAGCGATGGGAGCATCCATCGCCCGTCGATCTTAGTTGTAGTCGACGTCGCCATACAAACAAAAAATTTGCCCCAACTCCCAACTTGTCACCCGCTCTCCTTCCCTCTTCCTCTCCCCTGTCCCAAAGTAGAAGATGAGCTTGAGCTCACTGCACACACCCAAGTTCTCAATGCTAGCTAAAAACTGAACTCTAAATATTGGTGGCAAAGAAGCTGCCTTTTCTCATTGCATTGCATAGGTTATATACACAGTACTTATACCAACTATGGTACAATACTACATACTCCTTACACCTAAGGTACATGTCTTAGATCAGCCATTCCTACCTCTAGTACTAGCCTTCTACAAAGCTGATGTGCAAAGGAGTGGCCTATTACCAACTCTGTACTCTGGACAGCAGAGTTGACCGAGAGCTTCAGAAGCAAAAGATAGAGAGTGATCAAGAGCAGATTATATCTTACAATTCTCCCCCTAATCCTGTTGCTCACTTAAACCTTGACCTCCACCATCCCAATCGTCTTCCTCAGCTCAGAAAACCTGAGTTGCCCAAGTGATTTGGTGAGGATGTCTGCAAGTTGTCTGCCTGACACAACAAACTCAATGTTGAGTTGTCCTCCATCAACACAATCCCGAAGGAAGTGGAACTTCACATCGATGTGTTTGCTTCGATCATAGAGGACCGGATTCTTTGCTAGCACAATGGATGGTTGGTTATCCACCTTCAGCGCTGGTGGACGAACCTCAACACCCGTGAGCTCTCCCATCAACCAGCGTAGCCATACCACCTAACAAGCAGCGGTGGCCGTTGTGACATTCCGCCTCACAGGTCGACAATGCCACCATCTTCTGCTTCAGGGATTGCCACGCAATTGGCGATGATCCGAGGAAGACAAGCACACCAGAGGTGCTTCTTCTCCTGTCAATGTCCCCAGCCATGTTCGCGTCACTGTATGCCGTGATCTCTGGTTCCCCATCCTTGGGCGGAGCCTCGCTGAATGTCGTCCACTAGAGGCTGCCCTACTTGGGGAAGACAATCCCCATCTCCACTGTTCCCTGTACATAGTGTAGTAGCTACTTTACCGCCATCCAGTGATCCTCCCTTGGATCCTCCATGAATCGGCTCACGTAGCCCACCGCGAAATCGATGTCTGGCCGCGTGTGCGTGAGCCAGCGCAGTCCACCGACGATGCTCCAGTAGAGCGTCGAGTCCACCTTCGCCAACGTGCTCTCCTTGTAGAGCTTGATGCGCTCCTCCATTTTCGTGGCCACAACCTTGCAGCCCGCCATGCTTTTCCGCTCTAGCAGCTTCTGCGCATAGGCGCGCTGGCCGAGCTTGATGGCGTTCATGCTCTGCTTCACCTCGATGCCGAGGTAATAGGACAAAGTACCCAAGTCACTCATCCGGAACCTGGCGGCCATTTCCTCCTTGAAGCTGGAGATGTCTTGTGTGTGCGCTCTGGTGACGATGAGATCGTCCACGTAAACCCTGATGATAAGGTGCTCCTTCCCCCGTCGGCGGGTGTATAAGGCATGCTCTGTGGCACACCGCATGAACCCAAGTTCCACCATGGTGGAGCGGAGCTTGGCGTTCCATGCACGCGGAGCCTGTCGCAGCCCGTAGAGCGCCTTCCTCAGCCGCAACACCTTGCGCTCTGCTCCCTTGGGGACAAAGCCTGGCGCCTGCTTGACGAAGACTGACTCTGTAAGGTCACAATTGAGGAAGGAAGTCTTGACGTTGAGGTGATGAAACTGCCAGTCCTTAGCTGCTGCAAGTGCGAGGAGTCGCACCGACTCCTTGCACGCCACCGGCACGAAGACTTCCTCAAAGTCGATCTGGTCACGCTGGACGAAGCTGTGGGCGACGAGCCACGCCTTGTGCTTCACCACTGTGTCGTGCTTGTCCTGCTTCACCTTAAAGACGCACTTGAGTCCGATCGGTCAGTAACCCGCCGGCGGATTGACCAAGTCCCAAGTCCGGATGTCCTCGATTGCCTTCATCTCATCCAACATCGCTTTCCACCACGCCGTGTCGTGTTCCGCGATGGCGAATGTGGCTAGCTCTTCTGCCCTCATCAGCAATAGGGTAGGGTCGTCGTCGAGCACTCATGTCGCCAGTCCAAGAACTATTGTTGCCATGGCCATGGCCATGGACCACCATCTGTTCCACAACAAATGAGTCATGGAGCCTACTGTTGTCCTGCTGTCCTCCTCCTTCTGGCTTGTCCCACTCCCATGATGCTGCCTTGTCGAAGACGACGTCCCAGGACACCACCACCTTGCCGCCGGCCGATTCGTAGAGGCGATATGCCTTTGATCCGTCCTCATAGCCTAGGTACACCATTCAGGTGCTCCTGTCTTCCAACTTGCTGAGGCTGGGCTTGGCAGTCTTCACATGGCTGATGCAGCCGAAGGTGTGTAGGTACGAGACATTAGGCTTGCCCTCATGCCATGCCTTGTATGGCGTCATCCCCTTCAAAGCTTTGGTTAGCGATTGGTTCAGGATGTGCACTGCAATGGTGACTGCTTCCCCTAGAACGTCGGCAACATTCCCTTTGCTTTCATCATGGACTTGCCATGCCCACGATAGTCTAATTTCAACGTTCCAACACGTAGTTCTGCTGCGATGAGTAAGGCGCCATGAGGTGGCGGCCCACTCCTTCCTCGGCGCAGTACTCGGTGAGCTCTACCACCACGAACTCCCCACCGCGATCGGTGTCGACGAAATATGCATTGCAATCTACCTAGGGGTACCCTACGGCAGTAGATTGTAGGCGGAGGTGTTGCGACGGCGATCAAGTGTAACACAGAGAGCGTAGACACGGCGATTTAGATAGGTTCGGGCCGGCAAATCACCGTAATACGCTACGTCCTGTGTTTTTGGTGGCTGGATTGATCTTGCGTATTAGGTTACAAGATCTGTAGATGATCTGAGAGAGAGTTTTGGAGGGGGTCCCTGCTCACCTTATATAGCCGGGAAGCAGGGTTACAATTTCCATATCCTAACAGATTATGATCGGTCCCTTATGGCAAGGGATCCGAGTCTATCTACTAGGATCTTTCTTGGCGAGCAAGACTTCTTCGGAGTCCTTAGCGAGCACGACGGGCTGGTCGTGTGCCGTAAGGCCTCGCGAGCTGGGTCGTCTTCTGGTCGGCAGGCCTATAAGGTCCCTGGGGATATACCGAGGTAATATCCCCAACAAGTCCCTGAGCATGTTGTATTCTTTTGGCGAGCCCGAAGCATCATCCTCGGAGGTGTTCAGCTGGTCACCATCATGCGAGGCGGTCATCGTAGAGTTATGACGAGGCTGCCTGGTCGAGATGCTGCTCGGAGAAGCCTCCCGACTAGGTAGAGCTGGTCGAGAGCGTCGTAGCTTGATGTGCGAGCTGGTCACCTCGTTGAATGTTGTGGCTGCATGTTGGAAGAATGCGACGTGCTGAAGAAGAAAAACTTTTGAAAAGTCCTTCCCTGGTGAAGTGTACCCACTTAGGCTCTGCAAAAACAACACATAAAAAACAGCAGAGCTTCGTCGAGAAGAAAATTAGTACATTCACCGCAAGGTGAAGTGTACCCACTTAGTCCCCAAGCATGGTAGCAGGTGAAGTATGCACGTGGTGGCATGCTTTATAAAAGATACCCAAGGTATGTAATTAAAGATTGAAGCATGAGTTTTTTATAAAATGACTGTGAATACCCGTAGTCCCTGAGCCTGATATAAGAAATTGGAAACTTCTTGTATCATGATCAAATACTTGGGATTCAAAAAACTGAAATATAAGTTTAGTAAGAAACAACTGTGAATACCAGTAGTCCCCGAGCCTGATGGAAGGAGCTTATGAGGTTCTTGCATCGGGGTCATTTTTATTCGCAGTCCAGGGCATCAGTCCCTAGGTGTTGTCCTTCAGTGCCGTGACCGCAGTCCCCAAGCCTGGCTCGGTGTGATGTTGGATGAAGTCCCCAAGTCTGGTCGGGAATGCGACCAGATAGCCGGGTCATGGTTGCCGTCGACGGAGTCCCCGAGTGTGGTTGTGCCGCAAGCTTTGTGGATCTTGCCAACCACACTACTGCGTCCATGTTACTGTAGCTGCAAAAAATAGATCGTAGCAGAGTTGCGCGTCCGGTCCCTGGGACTGTAGCGTTGGTGATATTGCAAAAAAATTGTTAACCGTAAGATGGGGAAATTAAACCTAGAATGAGAACTAGATATAAGTAAATGAGCCATATTTATCTGTGAAGTTATCGGCCCATGTTCGAGCCGGAAGGACAAGGCGGCGTGGCGGTTCCGTATTTGATCGTTGTGGTTTCCCAAAAACCCTTGAAGACGAAGCGCTGCGCCGCTTGGTATAAAAGGTTACTCCGATTGTTGACGGAACGGGAAGGGTCGCGTTTCTTTGTTTCACTTAGTGCGGCTAGGATTCGAAGAGTCGGCGATTTGGTACCATATATGCTGGTGAACTGAGAGGATTCCCATCCGCCTTGTTCAATAATCTCCGTGCTTGCTGGCCGCAAAGTTTGAGCGAAGAGCAAGGGACTTCATCGGCGCTAGGGTTTGGTCGGTGAAGACGGATGGTGGCGGTGCGTGTCTTGCGGTGGCTTTCACCGCCTTGCTGGCTCTTCCGGAGGATCTGATCTTCCGGATCCTTCATCGCGTGATCGATGATGGCGACAATGTGCGTGAGTATGTGAAGATTCGCTCGGTCTGTCGTCTCTTCCGGGACTTTTGCGATGACACATCGACGATTTGGCTCTTGTCTCTTCGGCGTGTTCAGGACTATTGCCGGCCTCACTTTCCTTTTCTAGAGACTGCCTTCGAGCAACGCTTTCTTGATGTCGACCACCGAGAGGCCTTGTTCTTTCGTGGTCTGGAACGGTTGATGTTGCAGGGGTGGGACTCTGTCGGCCAAGTGCTTATCGGCAGGGCGGTGGCGGCTGGAGACGAGGCCGCGATGTATTTCAAGGCCATGATGTTGTATTATATTGATTCGGCGAATCCAGAAACGCTTGCTATCATTGACTGTCTCAGCGGAGGTGCCCTTCCGGATGGTCGGTTTTGTGATCGAAGTTTGCGTTGTCTTCGGGAGGTGCCCTTCGTGACGATCTTCACATCATCCGGCGGCGGTGGTGGATTCGTGCCCCGGAGGATGTACCAGATTTAGTTGTCGTCGTCGGTCCTCATCTGTGTATCTGGGATGAGTGCCGCCATTTTGGTGACAATATGCCTGGGATTATTATTGACTGTAGCCTGCAATGTCAACTTCGTCATGAGTTCGACCTCTGGACTAGGAAAATTAGTGAAGTAGTTGCTTATCGCATTAACAGGATGAAGTTGTAATCGTCGGAATGACTTGTCTTTAGGTGTGGTTTCTTCTATCTGGGAGTCTCGACTTTATGATCGTGCTTTATTTTGCTGCGGGACAGCGATAATTTGTATCTCGGATACAAGTATGCGGACGTCTAAGTGAAAAACTACAAAGCTGTAATATATTCGGGGCGGTGAGCTTTTGTTTCACTTGTATGTCCTATCGTGCCTGCTAAGTCGTGAGCCGTAGCGATGAATTGTTCGGCCTTGGGTCTCAAATGGTCCAGATCGTAGGGCTAGCGCCACTTCAGGAGTAGGATACATAAGGACTCCAAAGGAGGCACGCTGCTGGCAACCCGCGGTGCAGAGGGCGAACAACTCATGCACGCTTAAGGTGATGCCAGTGACAGGTCCTTTTTCTAAGAGGCTCGATCGTGGCGTGACTAGGGCCTGTGGAGATTGTTCCTACAGACGCTGGGCCAAAAACCATGCCGCTTGTAGAGTCATCGACCGTACCGTGGTCGTGTACAGATTCTGGGCGCATAACTTCATGGCTCCCGACCCAAGTGACATCGCCCGGTTTCTGGGGCAATGCCGCTTGGGAGGCCTGTCGATGAAGTCATAGCGCTTAGGGTAGCTACATCTATTCGCTATGTTTCATTGATAGGCCAGCCATGGGTGCTTTCTGGTTATGGCCAGGCTGTTTGGAGAAACGCCCTGTTGCGTTTTGGAGAGGTCGTCGAACACTGTGGGAGTATTTTGGAGAGGTTGTCGATCGTTAGTAGTTGAATTGTTGTGGTCGTCATGTGGTATCTGTATTTGGGGTGATCGCCATACGCCGTTGTCGTTGTTGAAGTGGTCGTCGTGAGCGTTTTTGTCGAAGTCATCGTACGTCGTGGGCGTTTTACTTACTTAACAGGTTCTGTTAGATAACAATTTGGGGAAAGTAGGCGCCTTTATTCATCATTGAAAAAGGTACATAGTACAAGCTTATGTCTATGTTTATGCTAGGACATCTTCTCGCATTGCCCGGGGCTGATAGTGTCTATGCTTGCTCACAGGGGGGTCGGCCGTGGTCGCCGCTTGTTCTGCTTCTTTGCGGTGGGGTTGTCGCTGGCCTCAGAGTTGTACGTATCCTAGATGCATGGCCTCTCGACGGTGTTTATTGTCTGTTGCTCGCATTCGTATGCGATCTTCAGGTTAGTACGGAGGCTGAGGACGCCTTGTTGCATCGGGATCTTGAGTACCATGTAGGTGTAGTGCGGAACTGCCATGAGCTTGGCGAGTGCTGGCCGGCCAAGTGTCGCGTGGTAGGCTGTCTCGAAGTCGGCGACGATGAAGCTAATGTTTTCAACCCTAAAGTGGTTTTGGTCGCCAAATTTCACGGGGAGGGTGATCCGGCCTACCGGTGTCGAGGCTTTGTTTGGTATGATCCCCCAGAATGAGAAGTTCGCAGGCTAGAGGTCCTTCTTAGAGTAATCGAGTTAGCGGAATGCATCGGCGAATATAATGTTGAGAGTGCTGCCGCCGTCGACCAGCACCTTCTGGAAGCGGCATGTGGTGATGGTTGGATCAATGATGAAAGGGAAACAACCGGGGTATCTATAATCCATCCACTCGTCCTCTCCGGAGAAGCTGATGGGTTGTTTCCGACCAGTCGAGGTAGCGAGCGTTGGTCGAATCATCTCCTGTTGCTGCGACTGAGTAGACATCCTTGCGGACTTGGCGACGTCTCTGCTCTCCTTCAATAACCACAACGCCCCCGAAGATGGAGTACGTCATTGAAGGTGGTCGGAATTCCGGCGCTGGTGGTTCTTGGTCCCGGCCCTTGTTAGAGTCGTCTTTCTTTGCTCTCTTGTCACTTCTTCCCTGTACTGCCGACTCGAGGAGCTCACAATCACGCATGGAGTGTTTGGAGTTTTTGTGTATGGGGCACGGACCATTGGGGATCTTCTCATATCTAGCGTCGTAGTTCTTCTTCGGTCGGGCGTTCGTGTTGGCGACATAGCGGTTGTCGCGCCTGTAGTCGTATCTCTGTGGATAGCGCTCGGAGTTGCCCGATCGGTAGTCCCGGTGATCGCCGGCCCTTCCTTCGCTACGGTAGTCTGGTCGGCGATCGCTATCCCTTGCACGTTCTGGAGATCGAGAGTAGCGCCGTCTATTCGCCCTGCTGCGGGTGGCATCGTCTTGGTTGGCACAAGGGTTCGCGATCGTCTTGAGTTCTTCTATGGTTGTTATGCTCTTTCGCGCTAGCTTGTTTCGGAGGTCGTCCGTCCCCAGGCCGTTGGAGAAGATGGTAATGACCTCTGGGTCGGAGATCTCTGCGATGCTGAGCCGCTTGTCGGAGAAGCGCCTGATGTACTGCCGACGTCTTGGTTTCCTCCGGCGACGTAAACGGTGATCTCGTAGGTGGATGCCCATTGCTCTGGGTCTGCCTTGCCATCGTACATCTCTACCGACGTAAATCTGAAGTTCTAGGGCCACCAGATGGTGCGCAGGCGATCGGAGAAAGGGTGGAATCCCCCAATGACTCTGGCGGCGTGCGACCATGTCGGGGGTTGTCATCGTCGTACCGTGGGGACCTACGTCGATGTTCCCTTGGAGGGCTTCGGCGCGCCGGTGTCGGTGATCGGCCGCGCCGGGGTCTTTCACGCTCGCCGTTGTTGTGAGGCGGTGATCCTCGCCTTTGCTCCCTCAAAGGTCTTTGGCGTGGCGGTGCATGTACTCGATCGCGCCGGGGCCCATCGATCTCTTTGTCGTCGCGCGGCGGGGACCCTCGCCTAGGCTCCCCGGCGAGCTTCGTGGGTGGTTCCTGCTGTGAGACTGGGCGGAGAATTCGGGCGGAGGACCTGCTTTGTTAACCTGGACCACCGCCGCCATGATGTGGGCTTCTATCTTCTCGATCATGGGCGTGGAAGGGAGCTTAGACAGCTCGCAAGTGGCTACTGCTAGATTGGCGCTGGGCATCGGGTAGACCGGAACGCCACCCACCTTGTCGAAATCCTGTTGGAGGTTGCGTCAAGACGGGCCTTCACGATTCCTCTGAGCCTGCTCGCGTTGTTCGCGTGCAAGTCGTTCGCACTCGTAGCGCTCCTCGTTGCGCTTCTCTTGCTCGTGGCGCTCCAGTTCGCGCCTCCACGCGCGTTCGGCGTTGTGTTGTTCTCTTACGACGCGGTCAGCGTCCGTCTCATGTTGGGAGCGATGCTGTCGGCGGAAACCTGAAAAATTATTCCTCCGAAACCTGGAGGGAATTCCGGGAGGCTGTTGGTCGATCCGGAGGAGTTGGCAGTCTCGGGCTCTTCAACGGTGGTCGAGCCCGATGAGACTGTGTCGTCGAGAGACACCGCCTGGTAGGAGTCGCTGGGGATTGCGGAGATGATGACGGTGTTCACGACAGGTGCCGAAGGGATCTGTTCAGGGTCAGATCGAAACACCTAGTGTTGGAGGGTCGCCACCTGGTCGCTGTACCCGTGAAGCGTGGTCGAGGGAGGCCTGATACCCCTGGTCATCACAGCCTTTGTCTTCACTAGGAGACGATGGCGGCGCGGTCGACGGCCATGATGGCCGGAGAGTCGGTGTCGTGCTGTCTGGACGAGATCGATGCAGTCGGCGATACCAGCGTTGGAATGATCGTTGGCATCGACGAGATCGTCGATATTGATCTTTCGCGGATGGTACTCTGGCGTGGGTGAAAAGTGTGCGACCGGTGGCGCGTCCGCCCCGCATGGCGTGGATCCGACAGTCCAGGACATGGATCCAATCTGGAGAACAGTGCCGGCTGGCGGGAGGACCATCGAATCCGGGAAGGTGACCGCTTGACGAGCCATGAAGTCGATGCACACACCCCCTACCTGGCGCGCCAACTGTCGACGAAATATTCGTCGCACTCTACCTAGGGGGTACCCTACGGTTGTAGATTGTAGGTGGAGGTGTGGCGACGACGATGAAGCGTAACACAGAGAGCGTAGACACGGCAATTTAGATAGATTCGGGCCGGCAAATCACCGTAATACCCTACGTCCTGTGTTTTGGTGGCTGGATTGATCTTGCGTATTAGGTTACAAGATCTGTAGATGATCTGAGAGAGTGTTTTAGAGGGGGTCCTTGCTCGCCTTATATATCCGGGGAGCAGGATTACAATTTCCATATCCTAATAGCTTACGATCGGTCCCTTACGGTAAGGGATCCGAGTCTATCTATTAGGATCTTTCTTGGCGAGCAAGACTTCTTCGGAGTCCTTAGGGAGCACGACGGGCTGGTCGCGTGCCGTAAGGCCTCGCGAGCTGGGCCGTCTTCTGCTTGGCAGGCCCATAAGGTCCCTGGGGATATGCCGAGGTTTATATCCCCAACAATCGGTCCGCAACACCCGCATCCGCTTCTCAGATTCTGCCTACGCCTTTGCCTTGATCGCGTTCGCCGCGTCGCTCTTGTTTGTTGAAAGCTGTAGCCACATGTAGCGGCTGCAGTCATCTACGAGCAGGAGGAAGTACCTCCGGACACCATGTGTCGCTGGCGTGATCAACCCGCAGAGGGATCTGCTGCCCGGTACCTCATCGTCCTCGGGAATGGGAGCCTCCTCTGCTTCCCTGCTAGGCAGCTGTCACACAGCAGCGTGCTTGATCTACGGCAGCCCGGTCACCATCTTCCCAAGCCGCTTGAGCGCATCGAAGCTCAGATGGCCAAACCGGCCATGCCATAGCCATGGCTCCTACGAGCATGCTGCCTAAGAGCAATTGAGCTAATAGTTTGATTGATTGATGAGGTCCAGGGTACAATTATATAGACAAGGAACACAAGGGTTTATGGAAATATCCAATTATGGTGATCCTTGCCTAATCTTCCATCTACCTATCTTACCATCTATATATAGACTAGGCCCAATAGGGCGTACATACTCTAACACTGCCGTTAGGCACATGGGCTGCTCCACCTTGAAATCAACAAGATAGAGGCGATTCCTGGAACACGGTACCTTGGCGAGAAGGCGTCGTTCCTTGTCCTTGATCCGTAGCACACCGTCGTGGATCAGAACCTCCGCGGCATGCTCCTCCAACTGCCCCAGGCTGACGAAAACAAAAACAAAGTGATGAGAAGTTACGTATATAACCGATCTATGTTATTGATCCGTCATAACACATGGGTTCATTCTATGTTTCAAATATTAGCTTTGGATATAGGATCGGGTGATTCTGAACCAACACATGAGTGAACAAACACGCTCTTTAATAGGACCCAAGCTGATAAACCAAAAATAGGATTGCATTTCAATTTTGTGGCATAAAAAAAGAGGACTAAGCAGTTTTTTATGATCTGTTTGATTTTTTGTTAGTGTTTCTTCCTAGTGAACAAAAGGTACAAAACCACAGGTACAACAAAATTCACAATTCCTAGTGATTTTCATGTATGTACTACAAGTAATTCACTTTAGCTAACTGTATATAATTCATCTCAGAGCACCACGTCACACTACATGTTGAGCAGAATATAATGTCTTTGGTTGAGAAGCCATCATGGTGTTGTTAGGTCTGAACCTGTTCCCATATTCAAATTGCAATCCATAGAGAGGCTAACATTTTAGGCTTACAAAGAACAAATAAGTAGCAAGCGGTGGACCAAATATCAAGATTTCAATTTCTTTTTATAGATTTTTAAAAAATAAAAGTGAAAGCATGAGGCTGCAGATTGTGGAAACACTGGATAGATACTGGCCTGCTAAAAACAACAGCATGGTAGATAATCAGTCTGTGGCATATGAAGCCTAGCCAAAAAAATTTGAGGGAAAAGCCTAGCCCATTCCATCTCAGAAAAGCATAGACTGGTTTATTTTTCTTCACATTGTAATATTTGAGAAAAAGTTAGGAACTCGATGAATACAACACACGGGTATAGAGGTCATTATCCATAGAACAAGAAGTTGAAGGCGTCGCAAAAATCGGTATGTACAGGAAGGAATGAGCAGCGTAGTGTATGGAAAATTACTTTTTGGCTATGGATTTTGATAACGGGACAGCCTGGGTCTTCCTGGTGCTCTGGACAGTTTTGGCTATGTGGGTCTCTTTACTTGTTGGTTGTTCCTGCATATTCAAAATTAAATGTTTATCTAAACACTGATAAGTTAACTCAAAAGATAGAGAACAAGGTGTCATCTGGCACAGTGAGCACCTAGCAGAAAACCGCACAAGATGATGCCTTTAACTGTGAGCATTTAGGAAGGAAAATAGAAAACACGGTAGATATGAGATGTACATACAACTCTGTTTTTGTCGCGGAGCTTCACCGAATGACCGGTGCGAACATGCTAGCAATGAAGCATTGAATGACCGGTACGAACATGACAGCACTCAGACAGAACATGTAAATTGTAGTCTGACGCTATGTTTAACAAAAAGAAAAAGAAAACATGTGAGCTATGTCTATAAATATCGAAATGTTTTTATAAAAGAGTAACAAAATGTTAGTACTGAAGGATACGTGTAAAGTATAGTATTTAGTTCATAAAAGAGGAACAAATGTTTTTTTTCCGAGGAAAATACATGGGCTTGAGGCATGGCCTGGGGCTGGATTTATTAAAGCAAGGGGCAAAATGGACATGCAGTGACAACAGATCAACCTATTTGCATAAACATGGTGAGCAGGGAAAAGGCGGAGCATAGAAGAAGGCAACCGTTTAAAAAGATGCAAAGGATACATACAGAAGAATCACGATTTGACCTGATGTGCATAACTAAGTATAGCTAGACACGAACTATACAACTCCCTATGATATGCAGCTGCTATAAACACACAGGCTAAGCAAACATCTCTGTTTGCAAGGGAGAGGACATCAGCAAGTTTGGTAGAAAAGAATTAAACATTGCACATTATAATCTATGATAGTGAATCCCTATAAAGTTTGGAGGGAACTAAGAGCCTGCAAAGCTGCCTGTTCATAGGCATCAGAATAATCAAAATCTGAGGCCCGGAAAAACAACCGGCGTGGCACATTTCCCTGGAATAACATGGACAACTTGACCTGAATGAAGCAATTTCATGTATGGTTGTGTGACAATTCGTAGGAAGGGTAGGTATGACACTCGGATGAGAAACATTATCGATAGCAAGCGAAGAAACAAAAGAGGGATGTGTGAAACAGACAACATCAACATCAACATAGCCTCTTAGTCCCAAGCAAGTTGGGGTAAGATAGAGTTGAAACCCAACAAGATACCCAAGTCACGGTTCTGGCACTTTGATATCTTTTTTTAAGACAATCCTATCCAAACATAAATCTCTAGATGTATCCCAAGCTTTTAAAACAGAGTTTTTTTATTTATTGTATTGGCAATGCGATTTTATGAAATGAGGAAATACATGGAAGGAATAACACCTAAGTCATAAGCAGAATAAAAAACTGAACAAAAACTAAAGACACATACTCCCTCCGTCCAGTAAATTTTGCAATCCTAGAATTCAAAATTTTCCTAAAATTTTTGCAATTCTAGAGTATGGAACTATCACATCAAGTGAAACCCACACAGCAGTATTTGGCCATCTCACAGAGTCAAGGTGATGTTTCCCGAACATCAAATAAAAAAAAATAGGCCGCACAGATATTTCACACGAACGGGCGAACGGCCTTATCCACTCCTTTCCTCTCATCCTCTCGCCACATCCTCGCCGAGCACTCCCGCACAGGTCTCCTTCCCCATCCATCCCATCCCAAATCCTGATTCGAACCCAAATCCACGCCCAAATCAAGCTCCATCCCTGCAGATCTCGATCAGTTCCCCCTTCGTCTCCTCTACTAGCTCTCATCCTCGACCCGCGTATGCATCGAAGCGGCGGCAGGTACCCTAGCTGTGCTGGATTTATACGTCGCCGACACGAGATTGGCGCCAAAATAGATGCCGACGGTGGTGGCGTTGACCGTGTCGTCAAGCCGGCCGGTGTTGGGATCCATTTTGGTGGTTCAACATCATCCATATTGACGAGAAGTGGTTCAACATGACATCCAAATACTTCAAATGTTATATGCTTCTAGACGAGGATGACCCACATAGGACTGTGCAGAATAAGAATTCCATTGGCAAAGTTATGTTCTTGTCAGCAGTAGGAAGAGCTATATATGATGATGCAGGTAATTGTATTTTTGATGGGAAGCTAGGAGTGTGGCCATTTGATAGAAAGGTAAAAACAATAGTACACTTGTTTCATTGTCTAACATCAGTTTTTTGCGTCTCATTTGTTATCCTTACCTTGTCTCATTTACTGTAGGAACCAGCAAAAAGAAGAAGTCGTAATAGAGGGAGAGAGGCCCAAGTAACTAAGCCTATTAAGGTAGATCGAACTACTATGAGGTCATACCTGATTGGTAATGTTCTAAAAGCTATTGTTCAACGGTGGCCACGAGAACTTAGAGGAAAGACCATATGGATTCAGCAAGATAATGCCCCTTCACATGTGCCAGTAGGTGACAAAGAATTTGCTGCTGCTGTAGCACAAACAAGGCTGGACATACGACTCATCAACCAACCTGCAAATTCCCCTGATTTGAATGTACTAGACCTAGGATTTTTTGCTTCTCTTCAGTCCTTAAGCAATAAAAGGATATCTAGGAACTTGGATGAGCTGATTCAGAATGTCCAAAATGAGTTTGATAACTATGATCTAGATACCTTGAATAGAGTGTTCCTAACACTATAAGGGTGTTTGATTGAGGTGATGAAAGATGGTGGAGGAAACAGATACAAAATTCCTCACATCGACAAAGACAGGCTGGAGGCGCTAGGCATGCTTCCTAAAAGCCTTAGTTGTGATCGACAACTATATGAGGCAGTGATGACGTCCTTAGGCAACTAATGATGGACATGAGTAAATTCGCAACATGAGTATTTTGATATTCCTGTAATATGAAGTCATAAGCATGTTGCTACCGCTGTAATTATATGAAGTTGTAAACATTAAATGGTTTGGGGCTACTGTTTTCTCCGTTGGTGGTGTTGTACTGTTTTTTTATTAATAACTCCATCATAGAGAGACCCAAAAAGATTTGAATTTACCTATACAGATTTATAGGAACACCAATTTTATTACATAGGATAATTCTTATTTACGGAAAGGAGCATTTCATCATCATGCGTATACAACAGTTCATCATTTTACATGCCTAATTAGTAGTTCGTGGCAGCAACTAGTAGCCTAATAAACCTTAGATAATAGTACATCGTCCCACAACAAAAGCATTCACAGATCAAAAGCATTCCATCACACATGAAACAACCTCATATGAACTAGGGACGGAAGAATATAGGGACCAAAACCTTGTACATGCTGACGAAGACATCATGGTAGATTGGATCCATATTGGCAAGCAATTGCCTCAAGCGGGCAGCCACCTCCGGAGCCAGGTCCATCTCTTCGGCCTTTTCTGTAGGCACCAGCGGAAGCCCCTTGGGGGGCAGATCGTCGGCATCAGCCCCGTCCGCGTCCGCGACAACCATCGATGGCCCCTCCACGAACAGGTCGTAGCTGCCGGCGTTGTTCTGGTTCGCAGGCCCCTCAGCAACCACCCCAACGCCAACTGCAGCAACCTCTGAGTCAGAGTCTTCATCCTCGGAGTCGAGGACATACAGGTTGCCTTCGGCATCGACACGCAGGCGACTCCGTCCCATGTGGCACTCGCGACCAGGGATGGAGCCTCCACCACCAAAATGGATCCCAACACCGTCCGGCTTGACGACACGGTCAACGCCACCACCGTCGGCATCTATTTTGGCGCCAATCTCGTGCCGGCGACGTATAAATCCAGCACGGCTAGGGTACTTGCCGCCGCTTCGATGCATACGCGGGTCGAGGATGAGAGCTAGTAGAGGAGACGAAGGGGGAACTGATCGAGATCTGCAGGGATGGAGCTTGATCTGGGCGTGGATTTGGGTTCGAATCAGGATTTGGGATGGGATGGATGGGGAAGGAGACCTGTGCGGGAGTGCTCAGCGAGGATGTGGCGAGAGGATGAGAGGAAAGGAGTGGATGAGGCCGTTCGCCCGTTCGTGTGAAATATCTGTGCGGCCTATTTTTTTTTATTTGATGTTCGGGAAACATCCGTGACCTAGACTCTGTGAGATGGCCAAATACTGCTGTGTGGGTCCCACTTGATGTGATAGTTCCATACTCTAGAATTGAAAAAATTTTAGGAAAATTTTGAATTCTAGGATTGCAAAATTTACTGGACGGAGGGAGTATATGTCCACGCATGAATGATCGTGACCCTGGAAGGGGAAAAGCATAATGAGCAAAGGAAAATGAGGAAGGAGGAAAGGATATGACCTAAGCAGTGTTTAAAAATATTGTTTGTTAAGGAACCAAAGGGAACGAAATAGCCATAGCTATAATAGCTGCATTCAGATGCAGTCATAGGCATAACTATCATATAAACAGGCTACGAAAGGAAAAAGGCTAAAGCAAAGATAAGAGTACCTCATAAGCATGTATCTAAATATCTAAGGGCATGTTTGTTTCCATAGAATTGGGCTGTATTAGAATTGGATTCTAGGACGGGCCTGTTCGGCTGAACTCCGAATTAGAAATCTCTAATCAACATTCTTAGCCCTCTCAGATGGAAAACGATTCAATGAGCTCATCTCTCGACTCCCCTTCCTCCCGACGCCTCGCTGCTCTCCCCTCCTGACGCCTCTCGTCTCCCATGGCGGCTAGGGTTTCCTAGTTCCTGCTCATCAGCCACCACCACCATCCTCCACCTCTCCATCGCTTCTCCTGAGATCCATTGCACCAAGACCGGGCGGCCGACTAGGCGTACAAGGATACGCCATCGATCTGCGTCGAGCTGCTCCCCCACGGTGCCTGCGAGGTCTGGTCCCTTGACCTCCACGCCTCCTCCTCCTGGTCCCAGCAGTCCTCGACGTCGGCGTCCACAGCATCCAAGGTAAATCCCTCCCTCTTGCCATTCCCCCACACAGACACGCCTGGGGGCGGCATGGCGAATCGACGCTGACCAGACGTGCAGGCGAGTCCAAGGCCAGCCCTGGCTCCTTGCTGGTGCACTGTAAAAAGTGTGTAGTGTGCCTCATGCTTAAGAGTCTGTCAAGATTCTAGAGTCCAGACCGTTCCATGTTTCCAACGATTTGTTTACTGGCTCTACGAGTGCTGCTTTGATGTCTGATGTGTGTCTGCGCTATGCATAGAAAATAATCCTGTGATGTGCATCATGTGAGTGGATCGAGCACGCGCTGATGTTGGTAAACTGGTCGTTCTACTGTAGAAATTCATGTATTGTAGTCAAACGGAAGAAAGCAGATTGGAGTTTGCTTATTAGTTGAGTATGTCGTTGTACCATTATTTATTTAAGACATTACTGAATAAACACATATATGGTTTAAACCGGTGTTTTTGTCTAACAAATTTCAAATCCTGCGGCATATGCATATACACCTTTGCGTTCGATGGAGCTCTTAAAAATAGGCCACAATAATTGTAGTATGGTTTAATTTACAATGAAATTTCTATCCATAGTCGAGTGTCTTGTTTGTTTTTGTGGGTGTTTATTGATGTGGACTGTGTTTTGATTCAGCCCATTTGTGGGATTTGGTTCTAAAAGGGGTTCTTTAGGTGTTACACCTAGGGTTTTGTGGACGACAAGAGGGCACGACTTCGTCTGGAGGAAGCCACGCCGGAGGGCAGGCACGCTGGCGACCACCGGAAAGGGGCGGTCGCACCGCGCCGTGCGCAGCGATGAGCACCGCGTCACCCCACGTGCGGCGATGCGACGCACGCCATGGGCATCGTCGCTCCGCCCGCGTCCTGCATGGTGAGGCGGTGGCGCTGAAGGCCGGGCAGGACACCGGTACGGCAGGGGAGCGGGAGAGAGAGGAAGAGAGAGAAGGGAAGGAAAGGTAGGGGCAGCGACGGGGTTGGGAGCTGTGGAGGCGGCGCGGTGCAGGAGGGAAGCATCGGGGCTGGGAGAGAACAGTGGAGGAGAGGAGAAGCGTGTCGACCTGAATTAGAAGCCACGTATATATTCCTTTATCTAGATTCGACGAGGAGTTTGAGAATCCGAGGACAAGAAGAAAAGACAAGCATAGGTAAAAGAAGCCGCTTCCGGTAAAATCCGATCCAAGAGATCTAGGCCGCCCAACTAAAGATCGGACGGCTGAAAAGTTTCCGGGTGACGTGGCCGGGCTCCTGGCCGGAAGCCCGTTGGCAGGTCTAGAGAGGAGAAGAAGAAAAGACAAGCACAGGTAAAAGAAGCCGTTTCCGGTAAAATCCGATCCAAGAGATCTAGGCCACCCAATTGAAGATCGGACGGCTGGAAAGGTTCCGGGTGACGTGGCCGGGGCTCCTGGCCGGAAGCCCGTTGGCAGGTCTAGAGAGAGATTTGTCCTGTAGCGATTTTGAGAAGCCGGATCTAATCAAACGAATTAGAGAAGGAATTAGAGAAGGAGTCAGGAGAATTTGCACGGGATAAGCATAATTCACTTTAACAAATTTTGGCATGGAACCGATCTCAGTCATTGGCAGGATAATTATGGTGACGTGGCCCTGCCCAATTTTCAGGGAGCTGTGCTATCCCAAATTTCAGGGAGTTGTGCTACTCTTTATTTCTTAATTTGATAATTATTGTCTAATTATGAAGTAACTAGATTTAAAATATTTATCTCGTATGTAATTAGTTATTTTTTTATCTCTCCATGCATGTGTTTAAAGATTCGATGTGATAGGAATCTAGTAAAGTTTTGAAATTTTAAGTGAACTGAACTGGCCTACGAACACGATACAATCTGGCGCTCTGGCCAACATTGAGACTAATTCACATTTGCTACCTAGAGCAGCTAATTCACCAGCAACTTGATTACATTCGAGTGGAGCAAAACCAAATCCGGGACTGTATAAATTTTTCAACTAACTCTGGGTGTATTTGTTTCTCACGTCTTGCTAATTAGTCTACTTATGTGCAATTAGTTTTATAATTAACTCATATTTAGTTCTCCTTGTTACCATTTGAACATCCGATGAGACACATCCGATGAGACACTGGACTAAACTTTAGTCCCTAAGACTAAAGTTTATCACATAAGACGTTCAGATACGGATAAGGGAAACTAAAATATAATTTAATTATAAAACTAATTAAATAAAAGTAGACTAATTATCGAGACCAATATATTAAGACTAATTAATCTATGTGTAGCACATGTATATTGTAACACCATATTACCAAATCATGAACTAACTAAGCCTAATAGATTCATCTCGTAAAATAGTCTCAAGCTATGCAATTAATTTTATAATTAATCTATATTTAATACTCTAAATGAGTATCAAGCATGGACGAAGACTAAAGTTTAGTGTGTTGAAACAAATATCAATAATCTAAGCTCATTTTCTTGGATTGCTTCCACCACTTGTTTCGCACCAATCTCCAATACTAAATTTTGGATGCCAAACTACACTGTTGCACTAAGTCGCTTATACACGATAATTGTTCCATTTGCAATGAGTTGCATGCATAATCTTTGAAGGAAAATTCCCTATGAGCCTTAAAGGATTCATCTTCCATCTGAGCCATCGAAAAATTCCATCTTCCTTCTCGACCAACCTTTTAATTTTTTTTCGACCCTTGTCTGCTACTATCGTCAACTTTTAGAGAAACGGTAGCTAACATAAGCGTGAAATAACTCTTTTCCCTCTCTTACAAGTGGGCCCTAGTCGTCAGCCTTCTTTTTCCTTGCTCCATGGCAATGGAAGCCGGTGCTGCTTGTGCATGGAGGGGAAGGGAGCTTAGTCAGGCCAGATTACGGCAGTGGTGGCGCTTAGTGCGGCACAGGCCTAGGCATCGGTGGCCAGTGGCTGCCTACACGGTCGCCCGAGGTGGGCACAAAGAGTAGGTGGAGGTGGTCTCTGACGAGCACAAGAGATGTTGTGGGCATGGATTGGCCCCTGTTGACATCTCTTATGCCACTTAAGCCAGGTTGTCATCCCCAGCATGGCAGAAAGATGCGGTTTTGAAATATGCAATTGCTCTAAGTAATGAAGAGTTTTCATCTATCTCTCTCAATACAGGATAAGTGTCACATAAGATATAGATAATGAATGAATAGTGACAAAAGATAAATACTGATCAACATATATGTAGCCACATAAGATAATGATAAGCACCTCAACAGATATTCTAACAAGTCATTAGCTTGGAATTAGGACAAACTATAAGAATATTTCCTAAGTCATTCTTAACTATACAATCTAGCATATTATGATTAGTGTAATTATACTTGCAATCATGAAGAGATAAGAGATATTCATGTGTAGTGAGTATTACTAAGGAAGATGAGAAACATAGCAATCACTTCCCCGTAATAGTACTGCCCTGTCTGCCCTACAAACGGGAGGAGGACTACATAGGACTGTCACTCCCGCGAACTACCTCATGATCCGGAATGTAGGGTACAATCGCAGATAAATACGGTTTAGGCACCACGCCTACACAATATCTATCATTAACCCACAACGCTGATGGATAAACGCTATACAATCCTAAACATGCATATGATTTAGATCTAATTACGCCAAGCATATAATCATAATAAACTAAGAACAATATAATTGAGAACATAATCAAATAGAGTAAAGTCATAAACAATATAATGAAGTAGAGCAAAGTCATATTCATCATATTGAAAAACAAATGATGAACAAGAAAGAACTAGAGAGAGAATTACCAATAATCCTCTTGACAGATCTGGAAACTAATCGAAGATTGACTCCTAGTTCTAATCCTATATAGCTATGTTAAACTAGAGATCTAGTTAATGTCGTGGCTCTAGGGCTTGATCAGGGACCTCTTCTCTTGAGATGGAATGAAATTAGGTCTTCAGGCTCTTCTCGTCAGGGTCAGAGGGCCTTCCTTATATAGCCTTCTCAAATGAACGTCGGTCGTCGCATCAAACCGACCTTAATGGAGGGCTTAGATGCAACTCAAAGGCGGTGGAGAGAGGGTCCACAAGACAGAGCCTCATTGGGCTTTGCCCTAGGGCGGCTGCCCCAGGAGGTAGGGCGGGCGCCCTGCCCCTGGGCCCGCTCGGCCTCTCGTTTCTTCCTATGCCTTCTTGACCCTTCTAGAGTATTCTTTTTCGTGCGGATGATAATTATCTCTATGTAAACATGACATGTGGGCCTTTCCTCCATATTTTCTGATATCCCCCTGCAGAAACAGATATTCACCAAAACTCGTGGAATACTATTAGTTTAAACCTTATTTCTAGTTATTGGTTTCATATAGATCCTTATCCTTGTTTAGCTGACGGTTGGATTTGGTATTTAAGGACCGTCAATAAACTCCCGCAAGCTTACCTTTTGCTCGTCCCTGAGCAAAGATAGACTCAGTGATGGATCAAGAGTTGCTGCAATGCTTTCATGCCTTAAAGGTACACATGCTTTCAAATAAGATCTCATCTCCGGATTAGATCAACTATTAAGATTTAAAACTTACTCATTTTACCTTCCACCATGGGGCTTGTAACCGTCACCTGTGTCTTGGGTAGTTCAAAGACAATGGTCCAGTCAAGCACTATGTACCTTGCTCTTTGATCAACTATAGCTCCGGAGTTTTTGTAGATTTTCAAAATAAAACTCAGAGATTCCTTGTATGACTCTCTCAAATCGCTCCTTTGTGGTATTTCTGGATCCTTACCAAGGCATTAATGTTGTATGCCCTTCTCTCAGATATGTGGTATTTGTGGTATAGGGCATTGTGACAATGCCTTCTCTCTCTCACCCTACTTTTAAGGCTTATAACTGGAGCTCATAGGTGCGAGATAGCGTATATATATTTACAAGACATATATTGCATAGTCAAACCACGGATCCAAAGGAACAAGTTAATAAGTCAAATCAAGATGTGCATGTGTGGCGAATGAATGGTGTATAATGATGATGGTGGTAGTGATGATGATGGTGGTGAATGATGATGATGATAGCAAAGGTAGAAGTCTAATTCTACTTTTGCTCGCTTTTTGATAGATATACCTTTCTTGTATTTGAGACCTTTTGGAGGGAATGAGATGCTTGATATATAATTTTTTTAAGTGGGTATCTTGTACCCCTAATTCTACTGTCGGACACTTGCCCATTTTTACCTCTCTTCTCACTTTTTTTATTTTTCTGAGGTTGGCGAGCACTTGCCCCTTTTTATTTCCTCGTCTTTTTTTTTATTTTTTTAAGAGCACTCATCCTTGTAGAGCAATAAAGCGACTGGAGCATTTATTTCACAGGGAAAAACATGAATAGAAGAATATTTATGTGTTTCTATTCTCTCCCGGAGGAGTAGAATGTTTTTGGTGGGTGGATCTGGAGATGGAAATGTGTGGGTATATGTGGATGCGTACTTCTAGGATAGAAGCAGCGTATGTGGGTCAAGTGTATATGGATGCATACTTCTAGGATAGAAGTATCATATGTGGGTGTAGTGTAAGTGAATCTTGATTCAGACCACATGACTAGTTCCCGAGGATCACACAGCTTGACGACACTCAATGCTCATAACCAGTATGTAAATATGTGTGGTTTCCTAATCTAGTAAGCATGTATATATGACTGTGGTAGGAATTTAAACTCTCGTCATATAGGAACTTATCATGCAGCATTTTTTGAGTTTTCAAAAGATAAAATTCTCCAGAATTCTAGTGTCTCTAGGGGCAGATAAATAGTAACTCAAACCTTCCCATATCATATCCGTCAACGACTTAGACTTAGATCAGGTACTCTTCCACAAGTTCAGGTTTAAAGCAAATTTCAAATCATAACAATTGTGTCTAAACTTGAGAGAGAGTTCAAATTTGAAAACTATGTACTTGAAAGGTATTACGGCAGAGCAACTATTCATCATCTCCATATTAAGAGTTTATCATGGGGGTTCATTTTAGCATAGCTATTTTATTTTATTCTTTTTTATTATTTATTAGTAAACTTATAAACTAAGCAAAAACATTATATATATATATATATATGGGAAAATATTTATTGGGTTTTCTATGATTATGCATTTTTTTATTTTTAGTAGAGTATAGGTATAATAACCGATAGGTAGAAATACTTAGCTGAGTAGTGGGGGTGCTCTCCCCCAAGCTAGATTTTGACGTAATTTCTTTTGATGTGACTGGAACATGGGGGTGCTCTCCCCTAAGCTTGATTTTGACGTAATTTCTTCTGATGTAACTGACAGGTAGCAGAGTGTTCTCTGATTGTTGTTCTCCTTTGATCCTTGAATTCTGTGAAGCTCAAATAGACAACAAATCTTGTGGAACTTGATTAAGTGTTAGTTATAAATCTTTAGCGTGAATCATATTGAGCTTTCTCTAATGGATGTTATTATTTAGCACGATTATAAACTTACTATTTTTATATTTTTATTTTATAAGACAAAAACATCTTTATTTATTTTTATGCCACTACAGCGAGTACACTCATGGGTTTTATGCCACGAGTCTATTCACATGGGGCTTAATAGTTTTAAACATTTTTATTTTGTTTTTAAAGATGGTGTAAACACGATTAACTAATTTGGGAAAGTAAAAAAATAAGGGAAGAGATAACTACCAAGTTTTAGCTCTTGGTACGGCGTTCGGTGGTTTATGTCCTCCGAACAGGACTCCTTACGTCCTTAGTTGTCCTGAGGTTCATTGGACGGTGTAGCTGACGCCTTTACAAGATTCGCACAAAATTTCAACGCGCCAAAACTGTGGTAAAAGACCTAAAAACGTTGCAATAACTGGAATGACAACGGTAGAAAAATGTTGCGAGGCGTTGCAGGTAGAAAAATAGTATGAAAATCGGTCGGGGAATGCCATTCTGGCCACGTTTGATACGGAAATACTTGTAGTTGATTTTTTTCGCAACGGATGCACCTAATCATCCTCATTTGACCCAAAACTCATGTTTAGTACAGTTTTGCGGTTTCGGTTCTGGCACGAAAATCAGTTAGGGAAGGCCATTCTGGCCACGTTTGATATGAAAATACTTGCAGTTAGTTTTTTCACAACGGACACACCCAATCATCCCCATTTCACCCAAAAATTATGTTTAGCGCGGTTTCGGGGTTTCGGTTGCAGCACGAAAAAATGCATGAATATAGGTTCGGAATGCCGTTCTGGTCACATTCGATATGAAAATACTTGCAGTTGATTTTTTCATAATGGATGCACCCAATCATCCCCATTTGACCCAAAACTCATCTTTAGCACGGTTTCAGGGTTTCGGTTCTGGCACGAAAAGTGGTATGAAAATCAGTCGGAGAATGCCATTCTAGCCATGTTTGATACGAAAATACTTGGAGTTGACTTTTGGGAAACGGATGCACCTAATCAATCCCATTTGACCCAAAACTCATGTTTAGCGGGGTTTCGGGGTTTTGGTTCCGGTACAAAAAATGATGCAAAAATTAGCTAGGGAAGGCCATTCGGGCCACGTTTAATACGAAAATACTTGCAGATGGTTTTTTCGCAACAGATGCACCCAATCATCCCCATTTAACCCAAACCTCATGTTTAGCATGGTTTCGGGGTTTCGGTTCCGGCACAAAAATGTTACAAAAATCGGTCGGGGAATGCCATTCTGGCCACATTTGATAAGAAAATACTTGTAGTTGATTTTTTTCGTAAGGGATGCACCCAATTATTCTCACCAAAACTCATGTTTAGCACGGTTGTAGAAAGGATGTGTTGTAGATACAAGCAAACCATGCTCCCATTCTTGATAGTTATCCTGTTTCTTTAAAATAAAAATAGGGAAGCTTGACATGGCATGGTTATTGGTATTGCATACTTCTAATTGATTAGTTCTGTTCACTATAAAAGGAGTTTGTATATTTGAGCAAATGTAAATTCGGTTTACCATATACTCATCTTTATAATTATATTTGCTAATAGCATGAAAACTGATATTAGAAGAACATGGCAATTCAAATCTATCAGTCAGATTATTCTGCAAATAGTTAAGCTCACAAAGATCATCGAATTCAATATATCCGATTGTATATAAAGATGACCACAATTGAGCTTCTTCATTTTCATTTACAATATGAACAACATGCTTGAATTCAGCACTCATTAATACAGAATTTGTAGCTTTATTCACTAGTTGTGGTGTGGATATAAGTGATGCACTATCACACAACTCTTCTTTGTCACAAGTAAAATCAAGTATATCAAAGTGTGATAAAGGAAAATCAGCGACCAGTTCAACAATTGATTGATCTATAATATCATGATTAGTTGACAAATGTAAGTCAACTAAAGTATTCTCACATTGATTTAGTTTACAAGCATTTGACATACCTTGGATGCTCATCTCAATTGGTATAGGTGTAGCCAAATTCACGCTCTCTTTAAATGTTTCACCTCATGTCTCAAATTGATCAATGTCCATCTGTATATTGTCATCTACTTGCTACAAATTATTAGATACAGGCTGCTATAGTATTTGTGAGATCTTTTTTTAGAGTTATTTCAGAATCACAAGCAAGACCAAACAACTCATCAAAAGTATTATAATGTTTATCAACAAGAATATTCTGAATTTGCATGTTAAGACCTTGCAAAAATCTATGTTCTAGAAACTCATCATTTTCTTCAAAGCCACAACGTAGCAAACATAATTTTAGTCTTTCCAAGTATTCTGCTACAGTTTTGTTTTCTTGTTTTATAGATTGCAATTTTGCATACAAAAATGCAAAATAATAGCTAGGAACAAAAATATCTCTAAAATGTCTTTTTATATCTTTCCATGATTGAGGAGCATTAGCAAATCTACAAAGGTGTTTCCACTCAGTTAAAGCATACTTGATAAGAACACTTGAAGCAACTTTAACCTTTTGTTTTTTAGATAGATCATAGTTTTTAAATTCATTGTTTACATTTAACTCCCATTCAATATATGCATGAGGATCATAGTTTCCTTCAAAATAAGGTAGTGCAGATTTGATTCTATTAAGCAAAGCATCACATACCTCATGAGTAGCATGGTTATCACTTGCCACACCTGTAGCAAAGTGGTTAGAATATGCAACCCGATCATCTCGTTTTTCCATGTAGATTCCTGCCATGATTAGAAGATAACAAGAAACATACACAATAGTGTTTATGTTCCTATCAACTAGTAGGATGTGGTTGTAATTCTCTCACTCTAAACTCGATCAAACAAATTCTTACAAGTTCTTACCCAGCAAAACAGGGGGTTGCAGCAACCAGCAAGTCGGAAACCTTGGATGTAGTGTATCGACACCGTAGCAACAACACCTGTCAAGCTGTATCCAGATATGTGGAGCTATAGGAGGGCTAAAAATAATATGCAAGGAAGTACTAGCACCACATTACTCACAAAAGCATGTTGAGAAATCGTTCAACGGAGGTACCGTGCTGGTCCTAGGCTAGACCGTGCTAGAGACGCGAGCCTAGACACAAACGAAGTCATAGTACAGCAGGAAAAGGCTCAAAAACAGCAAGCAAAACATTCCCTTTCTTTTCTTCTCTCTCTTCTTTTTTTTCTTCTTTTGTTTCTTTTCTCTTTCTCTTTTTTTTTCTTTTCTGTTATGTTCTTTTCTTTTTCTTTCTGATTTTTTTTTCTTTTTTTTCAACTCTCCTCAACTAGAACAAATCGGAAACTTGACAAATCAGATTTCAACAAAAGCAATTGACAATGTGTTTCTCTCTCTTTTTACGGAGTAACAAGAATAGAACTAGCAAGGCAGATTTGTATTTGTGTCCAAATCAGATTTTCACGGTGTAGAAAAAAATCAGAGATGGATATAGTGCAGGAAAGGTGTATATGATAGCAATGATTGCAATGGAGATATATATGATGTAGTGGAGATGTGTATGGTGGTGGTGATGGCAGGAGATATATATATGGTAGTGGAGATATCATAGTGACCGAAACATGACAAGAACTCGAAACTCTAAAAGCCTAACCCTAAGACCAGCAACTCGACTCGACCGATGCAAACCAAACTCAACAAGCCTGAACTAATCAGTACTAGTAGAAGGCTCAAAAGGTCTATGGGATCATAGGAAAACGAATCTACTATTTTTTTGTTGGCTTTTTCTGGACTATAGGAAATTAAAAGCAAACTAAAATCTCTCACCGATGAAACCTTGTTCTGAATACCACTTGATGAGTGTTGGGTGTCCCGATCTTTTGGTGGAGATAGATAACTACGATTTGACTGAAGAGACGTTCACGATCCGACTACAACTGTCCAAGGACGCTGCGCCTTAGCAATTGATACACCAAATCCAGCAGTTGATCACAATCTTGCGGATCACAACCAACCAAACCACTATGGTTATTCCTGCAAGCAATCGAAGAACAAACAAGAACAAGTAGAACAAGCACTTAATTGCAAATAAGAGATGAAGGTTCAAATCTGATACACATGAATGTGGGGTTCTGAATCAAGTAGAATGGATGGTCTAGTCGACACACGTGTCTACAAAGAAGTAGCAGCAGCTAAACTTTCATCCAAACAAAACCTAATCTGTTTGTGGTGGCTCTAGGGGAATATAAGGAGGGGGGAGGACGACCAAAGGGTGCTGGGGTCGTCCTACAACCCTAGGATGAGTCCCTAATGGACTCAAATTGATATATGGGCCATATGCCCAAAATAAGGTGACGCAGCACCGTTGGCAAAAAAGGTCTCGGCATTAAATCATTGACTGCGGTCGCATCTGGTTAGATATAGGTACGAGTAAGGACCCATTGGAAAGTAGACTTGATAAGCTTTCCAAAAAGTCCTAGAATGTTCCAATCGGAGTCCGTATGAAGTCGTTGCAACCGTTGCAAGTTTGGACTCTTCTGTAGTCCAAATTGAACTTTCCAAAACGTGTTGGACTTGGACTCTTTGTTTCCTTGGATCCAGAGTGTCGTGGTGGCCTGGTGGAGGACGTTAGGAACAATTGGATCTGGTCCCCAATCAACTTCATTAACCATCCATGCTTTCCATATCCAATCAAACCTTCCCTTGATCCATGTAAGCAATTCTGAAAATGACAATATACATAATTTGTGGTGCAGCACCAATTCATCAAATGTAACAATAATAAACCTCATATAGAATGGTTTTACCTTTGGTATAGAAGTGGTTGACATGGTCATATCTAAGCCGGTGATGTCCTCATCACATTCCTTCATATGTCTCTTCACAATATAAAACTTAAGTTAAAATTGGTCAGTAAAATGATTGACAAATTAGAGAGAGATATTAAATTACCGATCTCGTCTAATTGTCCTTGATCTCGTAGCCACTCGGTATATACTGTGACCGTATCTGTCCTGAAGATATCCTTCAATTCTGCAACCATGTATATATGAATGAATTGGATATAACAATGAATTAATTAAGATACAGTTATGGACATGAGTGTATAAATTTTACTTACCTTTGCCTTCGCCCATTTCATGCAGTTCTTCAAGCCATGACTTGTATTCATCAACTGGCTCATTTGTGAAGTCTTCATCAAATGCTGAACCCGATGGTACTTTCTTTGGTGTTATGTTTACAGTCGTGTCAGTAATTTTAGTCTGGCTTAGAACTAATCTAACTTCGCAATCCTCATCGTTTTCTACTATCGTATTACATGCATGTACCTCTCTTTCAATCTCTACTAGTTTTGTAATATTGTTATGTTCTCGTTTCTTATAGTATAAGAAATCCCTCAAAGAGTACCCAAAACATCCTTTCATTGTTAGCAAGTTTGCAAAGGTGAGATCGATCCTTCTTATGTGAGTTTTTACAAATTTCTGTCCATTTGGTGCCCCTTGGAGGTCAATATACAGACACCACATATCTTCTTGTTCTGGTGTCAAATCAACCCTGACATATGCTGATTAATGGAAAGAATATGAATATAATTGCGAGCATGATAAAAATGAAAGAAAAAAACAACGTACTTATTTCTATAGTGCATATATATACACTGAAAAAGCAAGCCTCCAAGTTTGAAAAAATAAAAGCAAGGCTAAATCCTCCATTGTCTTGAAGCTCAAAGAATGAAGGATGGGTGTGACCAGTGTCAGTGGTTACTTACAGATTTTGCGACTCATCGAATGGCCTGAAACCCTGTGATGATTCTCCAACATTAATAGTAGAGTATCGATGGCCACCGGAATCTTGACGGCCTTCGTCGTCTGAGTCGTTGTGGTCGGAGGAAGCATGGTGACTCGGCGTCCTCTCCGCGTCGTCGCCGAAAAGTGACGCCGAGGTCCCGTGACCATGATTCATCGTCGTGTTTGCTCCCGGTGGCCTCGTGTATGCTGGGGTCACCGTCGCCGAGGATGGATGACTCCGCACCGTCTCCGTTGTCCCATGAGGAAAATTTCGGGACACAATGCGCGGGAAAATTTGCCCGGGGAGAAAGGCAGCCCAGAATTTTCGACCTCTTTAATTTTGAAATTTCATTGAAAAAATAAAGATTTTTTTAAACCAAAAAATAAAGTGTGGAGAGATATTCATATCAAAACAAAACGATTTTCTATACAAAATTTACGTGTAATTTTAGACTTCAATAAAACTGTACAATTTGAAGGTAGTAGTAGAGTAGTAGTAGTAGTAGAGTAGTAGTAGTAGTAGTAGGAGTAGTAGTAGGAGTAGTGGTAGTAGTGGTAGGAGTAGCAGTGGTGGTAGTAGTGGTAGTAGTAGTAGTAGTGGTAGTAGTAGTAGTGGTAGTAGTAGTGGTAGTAGTAGGGTCGTAGTAGTGGTAGTGGTAGTAGTGGTAGTAGTGGTAGTAGTAGTAGTAGTACAGTAGTATAGTAGTGGTGGTAATAGTAGTAGTACAGTAGTATAGTAGTGGTGGTAGTAGTAGTAGTATAGTAGTAGTAGTACTGGTAGTAGTAGTAGTAGTAGTAGTAGTAGTAGTAGTAGTAGTAGTAGTACAGTAGTATAGTAGTGGTGGTAATAGTAGTAGTACAGTAGTATAGTAGTAGTATAGTAGTAGCAGTAGTAGTAGTATAGTAGTGGTAGTAGTATAGTAGTAGTAGTAGTAGTAGTAGTAGTAGTAGTAGTAGTAGTAGTAGTAGTAGTAGTAGTATTAGTAGTAGTAGTATCAGTAGTAGTAGTAGTAGTAGTGGTGGTGGTGGTAGAGTAGTAGTAGTAGAGTAGTAGTAGTACTAGAGAGTAGTAGTGGTGGTAGTAGTAGTATAGTAGTAGTAGTAGTAGTGGTAGTAGTAGTATAGTAGTAGTAGTTGTAGTAGTAGTATAGTATGGTGGTAGTAGTAGATTAGTAATAGTATTAGTAGTAGTAGTATTAGTAATAGAGGTGCTGGTAGTAGAGTAGTGTTAGTAGTAATAGTAGTGGCCATGTATAGTTTATGAAACTATGAGAGACTTGTGAATTTAGAACTAAAGTTTTATAATACTTTCTTAAATGCAAAAATGACCCATGTAACAAATGCATATATTGATTAATTGATGAAACTTGGTATTCATGAATTTTCTATTTGAAACGTTTTAGGATTTCAAAACAAGGTTTAAGTTGTCATTGTTACGAAAATCAAAGTTTCATCATTAAATCTTTCTCAAATGCAAAATTTCCCCATTTTGGACGCCTGTTACGCCGCCGGTCTTTCTTCTTCCCCAGCATCCTCTCCACCGCCACTGCGTCTCCTTCACTCCGCAGCCTCTCCACCGCCGACGCCTACACTGATGACGAGGCCAGAGAGGCGCCACTGCCTTAGGGAGCCAGGTTCCGGGAGGTTCGCCCCTTCTTCCTCTGCATGGGTCATCAAGAAGAAGGGCGTGGCTGCCTCATCCTCGGTGGCAAAGAAGAATCCCTTGCAGCCTTCATCCGCGGTGGCAAAGAAGAATCCCTTGCGGCCCTCAACCGCGGCGGTGAGGAAGGGCGTTGTCGCCTCCTCCGCGACGGCGAGGAAGGGCATGGCCGCCTCATCCGCGACGGCGAGGAAAAAGTCCTTGCGGCCCTCAACCGCGGTGTCCAGGCGCTTCTCCTCGGCAGAGATAAAGGAGGAGCCCTTAGAGCGCAGCGAAAGCTTTTCCGTCGACACCACCACCAGCTTTTCCGGCGATACCATTAGCAGCGCCTTCGTCGACACCACCAGCAGCGGCTCCGTCATGGTCCAATGCCGCAACTGCTGGGAGGGAAAGCACCTCTGCCATTACTGGCTTCATGGAGGTGAGAAGTGCCCTCCAAGTGCTAGGGAATAGCCCACCAAAGCCGGTGCCACCACCAGCAGGGTAATAACATACATTTTCTGATTGAATTGTATTCATGAGATGTGTTTACTTCTCAATTGATGTTGCAATCTTGTTTAAATGAACAGTCCAGTGTAGTAGTATTAATATGATTTTGCTTTCTTGTTTAAATGAACAATCTAGTGTAGTAGTAGTAATATGATTTTGCCTTCTTGTTTAAATGAACAATCCAGTGAACAATCTTGATTTTAATATGATTTTGCCTTCTCACTTAGCATAGTAGGTGATGACAGTAGTAAAGTTCAGTGAACAGCTTGAATTATGGAAGTCTCATTTTCAGTGGATAGTGATTAAACATTTCTATGAACTTTTAATCATGATATTAATCATGATGCTAATACGTATGCTATTAGCTTATGTTCTTTGCAAGTTTCAGTTCTCTGTGAGTAGCTGCAATCTTGTGTACAGGAACTAGTACTTACTATTACTACACTTACTATTGCTCTGAAACTGTCAATGTGATAATATTCTGAATGTAGCTCTTTGGTTTCATATATGTAGGCACTAGTGAATAACCTCACCCTCATGGAGGCCCTGGATGCAGTGGTTACTAAACCAATAATGAACAAGCTCAGAGTTGTTCAGTGGGCTGTCGACGACATCAAGGAAAAGGTAGAGAAGGCGGGAAAAGATGCTGAGGAGGCCAAGACCATTGCCCAGAAGGCAGCAACAGCGGCTGAGCAGGCGGCAAAACAGACTGAGCAGGCAGCAAAAGAGGCTGAGCAGGCTGAGGAGGCCAATATCGAGGCCATGGGTGTCCAGCTCAATAGCATCTCTAAGAAGATTCAGGATCTCATCAAGCTGGTGGATAGCGCCATACCTCCGAAGCACTAGGAAGTGAACTGATGCCACTTTTGCTGTACATTGTTGCTATGATCAAGTTGGTAGACATGTTAAGCACTTTAATTTAGCTGTAGTAGTAGTGGTGAAGACAATCTAGCCTCTATGGCTGTACAAATGGGTGTGATGAAGCCAATTTGCATATATTATATATCTATATTGTTGCTGTTATCAAACTGTGATGCATGTGTGTTAGTCATGAAGATATATATGTTCACTTGTAGTACAAATGTCATGTGTGATGCATATGTGCTTTATCAAACTATTATCAAGTTTGTTAAAACACTATCAAGTTTGTTTGCAGATGGATGGGAAGGAAAAAAGATCAAAAAAAGAAAAAAAAGAAAGGCAAAAAAAGGGTGCTGCTCCAGGCTCGACCCAAGACACCCAAGACCTCCAGAGTCAGAGGTAGAACCGCCTTCCATTGCACTAAGTGTTTGTGAGTTCAAGAGGGATACTCCAACATTGCTTATGAGGAGTTAATAATTCTTTGTTTTACATATTATAAAAACACATTTTCAGAGCAGCAAATGACCTCAGATAAAAATGTCGTAGCAAGGAAAGTTGCTAGGTTCATCAAGATGTACAACTTGTAGTCATGGTGTTTTTTCATGTGACTTAGTTTTTTTAAACCAGACCGTAGAGATAAAAGCTCGCGTTCACATTATAAAATATTATCGAAATTGACCAAAATAAATTAAATTAAATTTAAAATATAAATAAGCTAATCTGTGCTAATTTTATTGTATTTTGACAAAAAAAATAAATTGACCAAAGTCTACCCACGAAACCGGTTTGAACACGACCCATTAGCAGGCCTACGCGCACATCTCTCACACATGTCGTTTATACATGCATGAAATCAGGAGCGGCAGTTCCACTACCTACGTCTCGCCCCTTCGTCTCCCCAGTCCCCAATCATCAGTCACTTCCACTTCTGCCGCATCCTCGACCCCGTCGCCCACCACATCCTCGCCCCCGTCGCCTCCACTGCTGCATCCTAGCCTCTGTCTCCTCCACCGCCGCATCCTCGCTTCCACCGCCACATCCTCACCCTCCCCACATTCACCGCCGCATCCTCGCCCTGGTCGCCTCCACCGCCGCATCCTCTCCCCGTCGCCTGCCGTATCCTCGCCCTCGTCCGTTCACATGGCCGGTGCAACCTCCTCCGTGGACAACTCGCCCTTTCCTGCCGCCATTGGGGCAACGCCGGCAGGGGAGCACGAGTCGCCGAAGCGGAAGCGTGACAGGAGGGGAAGAAGGATGCTGCCAGTGAACCGGCCGAGGACCACTACATTGGCGCAAAAGGAAGCGTCAGTGATTCCCGATGTGCCTCCTAGCTTCCAGGAACACCACCACCAAGCGCATCGCGTCCAGGTGGAAGAGCTTCCCCCCCCAAAGGTTAGGGCGGAGGAGCTCCCCCCCAAGGTTAGGGTTTTCTTTTGTATGTTTTGAATTGATTGAGATTGATTTAGCACTTCCAATCAATGTTTTCTCAAATTTATCGCAACCTATTTGTTAATTTCACTTCTGACTATATATGGTATGAATTATTGGCCTGGTATTCAGTGGCTCGATCGGCCTTGATTTATTTCCACCAAACTATGTAGATATAAGGTGGCTATTGATATTGATAATGACCAAAACTATTAATCATCATGTAAATCACTCTAAGTATTGATTGGGCGGATTAATTCATTGCTCGATGATATTTATGTGGTGTAGTGAGACAACGTGACAGTTGGGTTGTAGACAACGTGTTGTAGTTGTGAGCATATAACCTGTGAAACTTGTGATCTTACTATTTTGTACTAATCTAGTACTGATATATTCATAGTTACTTGCTATTTTTCTAGGCTCCTAATTCTTGATCTAGAAACTGTTATTTAACTAAGATCTTAATTCTTGATCTAGTACTGTTTTGTGATCTTAATTCTTGATCTACAACCTGTTATTTAACTAATCTAGTACTGATATATTCCTGGTTACTTGCTATTTTTCTATTGCAGCAACCCGCTAAGTTGATATGATCTGCCTTTCTTCTAACAACCATGATAAATGTTGATAAACATATTTATAAACATATTTATGTGTTTAATCTGCCTTTCTTCTAACAACCATGATAAATGTTGATATGATCTTGAGTAGTTGTATCTATTTTATCCAAGCCTTGGAAATGATCTTGTCCCTTTATGTCACATTTATTAATCGTAACTCTATTTTTGTTAATGAAGAAAGCTGGTTCCCCCTATGTGTTCAAAATCAATGAGAAAATGACAGTCCATTGCACATTTTCTCATGACAGTGATGAGGAGACAAAGGATTGGTCGTGGCCTAGGGCCAAGGAGGTGACATTGGCTCCTGCACTTACGATTTCTAAATTTGAAATATATATACATATGCTAACGGTCGGACACCTTTGTGAATTGACAGATAAGAAAACAGGGCGAGAACGTTCGTGTCCTCCTGAAGCGCAAGTATTTCAACGAGCCGGCATCCTCGGGCTCTTCCCCCTCTATTGGCAATTAACTAGGATGGTGGACTGTCAACAATTGCTCAGTAGCTAGGATAGTTGTTCTTATGTATCATGACTTAAGCACTTGTGTAATTAGTTAGGTACTACTGTTAAGCACTCCTTAATTAGTTAAGTAGTACTATGTTAAGCACTCCTTAAATATATATATCTTTTATCTATTTATCTCGGTTGAATATATGGTTGTCTATCTTATTTGGATATTATATGATTTGATTTATGCGCCATCAACGATTTTTAATACAGTAGACTTATACAATAGACTTATAGAAAGGTACATGAAATATAAAACCTAGCCATAATACATGAATATGCAAGTTAAAACCACATCAAGAATAATACATGCCTTAATACAGTACGTTTCTGCAAGGTACATGAATTATGCGCCATCAACTAATAATAAAATAGAATTAAATAAAGAAATTATCATCCTCGGGATCACCAACAGTTGTAGCTGGTGCAATGACTCCATCATCAATATATGTTTCATCATCTACATCGTCTTCTTCTTCAACAATTGCTGCTTGATCTGGTTCAGGAACAGTTGGGCAATCGTCAGTTGAATAACACTTGAATCTCCACTAGAGCCTTCCAATCCTAGTCTCCTCTAACTTGACAAATCCATACGTTGGCGTGCTTCATCACTCATGTCTTGCACACCCACTTTGAGCAAGGATATGTCCATGTCACCGTCATCTTTTCACTTGATTCTGGCATGGCAAACAAATTCATAGGCTTCGTTGCGACAACAGAACACCAATGAGGCTTGTTTGGTATGTCAGCATACAAAACTAGTTCAGCTTGTGTTGCCAAAATGTAGGGGTCAGCAGAATATCGAGAACGACTAGTATCGATGTCGACAATCCCATACTGATCCTTCTTATATCCTTTTCCTTTCCTCGTAGATGCAGCTGGTACATTATACCAGTCACACTCAAACAAAGTAACTTCTTTTCCCTTCTTGAACTGAAGAGCAATTATTTTTTTAATCACTCCATACCATGTCATATTGCCGGTGCTGCCATCACCCTTCACACAAATTCCACTATTTCTCGTATTCAACCTTTTCTATATAGAAGCTGTTCGGAACAAGAAACCATTGATAAAGCATCTAGTGAACACACGGGCGCGAGGATCCGGTCCTTTAGCAAGTGCAAACAATAAGACTTCATTAATTACGCCTTCCTTAATTTGCTTGGTGATATGCAAAACACACAATGCAAATAATATAATTCAACACTACCAGTGAATAACACATGTCCTGAAACTACAAAAATAAATTAATTAACTACTCACTTTCTCCTTAAACGAGTCTATAAATTGCTCCTTGTGTCGTTTTTCAAGGTTTCTTATGCCATGTTCCCTGAGTTTATCCATATGCTCAATGTTGCATTATTGTAACACATATTCAAATATTTAGTAATATACCTATTTAACTCCTCAAACAATAATGATGTAACAAAAAATATAGAACTTACTCAACCCATTGTCTGGCCTCCTCACAGTTGGTTGCTATGTAGTGACTCATCTTCAATAACTCTTCTCTGTCAATTACCTCCAAAACAGATCCTTTCTTGCTGTAATCAACATCGCTAAATACGCTGAGCCCAGATGGTGGCTCATTTATAGAGGCACTTTCAGGACGATCAGCTTGATTCAATTTGGTATCAACGTCTTCTAAGAAATGAGAACAAAACGTCAAGCACTCCTCAGAGATATATCCCTCAGCTATCGAGCCTTTAGGATGTGCTTTGTTCCTCACATAGCCTTTCAGTGTATGTAAATATCTTTGGACCGGATACATCCACCTAAAGCTCACAGGACCTCCTAGTTTTTCCTCTTCAGCTAAATGAACTAGCAAATGCATCATGATGTCAAAAAATGCAGGTGGGAATACCATCTCAAGGCGACAAAGAGTCTCTCTGATGGAACTGCTAAGCTTATCAAGATCTACCGGCGGTAGCTCCTTTGAACAAATTGCATTGAAGAACCCACTAAGATCAATGAGTGGGACCACAACATCTTCTGGCAAAATGAAGCGTACAATCAAAGGTAACAACTTCTGTAGAATAACATGATAGTCGTGAGTTTTAAGACCAGAAACATTGCAACCTTTGACGTTAACACATCTCTTTATATTGGAGGCAAACCCATCAGGCATCTTCACTCCTTCTAGAAACCTGCAAAAAATTTCCTTCTGATCCTTAGATAATGTGTACAAAGCTGGTGGCATAGTATATTTATCATTCTCCATCACAAGATGTTGATCCTTCCTCATACCAATACTTTGCATGTCTAGCCGGGCCTTCTCACTATCCTTACATTTACCATCAATTGGAAGGAAAGTTCCCAAAATGCTCTCACAGATGTTCTTCTCAATGTGCATCACATCCAAATTATGCCTTATAAGCAATGAGTCCCAATAAGGCAAGTCAAAGAAAATACTCTTCTTCCTCCAATTGTGCCATCTTGTTTCTTCTTCACGTTGCTTCCTCTTTCTTGTTGCTTTCCCAAAGACCACTTGCTCAAAAGATTCAAACTGTTGCCTCACTTGTTGGCCACTCAATGGCTGAGGAGCCTCCCTATTTTCCGTTCTGTTATTAAAGCTTACCTTGTTTCTGCGCCACCTATGTATCCGTGGCAAAAAGTGTCGATGCCCCATGTAACAATGCTTGGACCCACATTTCAGCCACAAGAAATCTGTGTCCTTGTTGCAGTATGGACATGCAAAGTTCCCTTTGGTGCTCCAACCAGATAACATTGCATATGCAGGAAAATCATTGATTGTCCAAAGTAGAAGAGCATGAAGCGTAAAATTCTTCTTTACCTTCGCATCCCATGTTCTAACACCATCTTCCCACAGCTCCTTTAGCTCATCTATGAGGGGACGGAAGTATACATCAATATTGTTTCCAGGAGACTTGGGTCCTGGAACCAACATCGACATCATCCAATAAGGTTGTTTCATACACAACCAAGGTGGGAAATTGTATGGGATTATGATTACAGGACAAGTCATGTATGTTGTGCTTATCATCCCGAATGGACTGAATCCATCCAATGCTAGAGCAAGCCTAACATTACGAGGTTCCTTTGAAAACCACTTGTATTTCTCATCCACATGCTTCCATGCCGGGGAGTCTGCTGGGTGACGCATTCTGCCATCACTAGGCAATTTTTCCTTGTGCCATCTCATCTCTGTTGACGTGGTCTCCCGCATATATAGTCTCTGCAGCCAAGGAATTAGTGGGAAATAGCGTAGGATCTTACGTGGAAAACGCTTCTTTGGTGTATCACTGGTGTCACTAGTATCGTCATCACCCTTTGCACCACCTACATCATCCTTCCACCTAGACTCACCACATACTGGACATTTGTCGAATTTTTCATTTTCCTTCCATAGTACACAATCATTCTCACAAGCGTGTATCTTGTCATAGTCCAGACCTAGATCTCGAACTACACTTTGCACTTTCTCCAATGTGTTTGGGACACAGTGACCTTCAGGTAGCACAAGTGAGAATAGATGTAGGATTTTCCTCAAGCAAGCATTACTCATACCATGCATGCACTTAATCTGAAACAATCTCACAATTAAAGAAACCTTAGTAGCCTCCTTGCAGCCTGGATACAATTCCTGTCTTGCCTCCTCTAGTAATTTATAGAACTTCTTGGCACTCTCATTTGGCTCTTCATTTGCACCTTGGATGATGTCCCCATGTATACTAGCCCTGATTAATGCTCCAACCATCTCCTCACCTTCATCAAGGTCGTTATTACCTCCTTCTCCTTCACCATCATCATCGTCGTCTACTGATCCTCCAAACTGGCCGCCGCCTTGATGATATTGTACTTCTCCGTCTTTGATGAAACCCTCATCAAACCGATTGGTCAGAACATGTCGGTGAATCTCACATCGCGTTTTGTAGACCATGCAACGACATCTAGCACATGGACACTTTGCAGTTGTTGTCCCAACAAATATGGTGTCCATAAATTTGCTAAACTTCTCTTGCCAAACAAGACCAGACTAGTCCATGCGCATCCAACTTGTCCCATATTGTCGTGACATTATCTTGTGCTCTCCTCCTAGCAAAAATCTGCAAAACATATGCATGCATAAGTACAACTCATCACATGTATGTACACAAATATAATCTAAGATTACATACCAATTATGAATGCATTAAGATGTACAAAGATTGGCCATGCACGCGTACCTAATTTTTGTTGCCGTGCATGTCGATCACCGACGTACGTCCACTGGCGAAGCAGTGGCGATGTTCTTTCTCTTCGTCGGCCACTGATCGATGCCCTAGTGATCGATGTGTCTCTAGATCGATCGATGGAGTCGCGCACGTCAAGTCACGAGAGGAACCGCCGTCGACGAAGCCAGAACGGATCGGATGAAGTTCTGTAGGGGGACGCGGAGGATTGATGTTGGGCCTGGCCCTTAGTTTTCTATTTACCCAATTAAAGAGGCCAAATATATTACGTTTCGTATAGTAGTATAACACAATGACAACCGAGATTTATTTGCAACGAAACACATCTGTGGAAATAGTACACACTTTTGCCTCGCCTATAACACTCATGTTGCAATTAACAACTACCTATTGCAACATACCAAATGTGTGGCAATTCTAGCTTTATATTGCATCAGTTTTATTAATCAGTTGCAATAACCAACACCCTAATTGCAATGGTCCTAAGAACTTCTTACAACGTACCAAATGTGTGGCAATTCTAGGTTTATATTGCATCAGTTGTATTATTCAGTTACAATAACCAACGCCTTAATTGCAATGGTCGTGAGCAACCTTGCAACCCACCAACACTGTGGCAATAAAATGAATGAATAGCAACTATGTACTTTATGTTGCAAGAGCACCAGATAGTTGCAACGCTAATCAACATTAATGCCATGAAATGTCATCATGGAAAACGTGCAAACCTATGGCCACGATGTATAAAAAAGGTTTGCTATAGGGATAACATATTGCCATGGTTTGGACAAATGTTGCAGAACGTCCCCCTTTTACCACAGATTTTCAGGCGTTTCACGGAGGGTAGTGTGGCAAGAAGGCGTGAGTCTTGTAGTTGGTGCAGAGGCCTCCTTTAGCTCATCTATGATTTTCAGGCTGTGCTTCTTCTTCTGGTATGATTTCTTTTTCTCTCCACACTTGTGTTGGTGCGAAGGCCTCCCTAGGACAAACTCTCTTTTCTGGATACTTATTAAAATTGAAGGGATGTACCTTTGCTTCTTCCCAAGATTCTCCGTTCTCGTGCCTAGGGTAGTCATAGAGTGATCTTTCATTTCCCAACCTTGGAGTTGGTGGTGTGTTTGGACTAGAGAGTGGAGTTGCGTATATTGACTCTTTTTCTTCGGGGTATCTCTCTTCATATCTTGATACTTCTCCTTTATAGTCTGCCTACCCATCCTTGGCGTTTTTCTTCTTCTGGTTGTGATAGCGGCGTCTTCTTCTCGTTCTATTCTACTTAGATTCGTCAACAATGTAGTTAGCATTAAAGTAACGCCGTACCTTCTTAGAGGGGAAGTGTAGGTGCACTTCTCCTATCCCGATGTAGATGATAGCTTTGGTGGTGCTTAGGAACGGTCTTCCAAGGATGATAGGTGGATCATAATCATCTTCTCCCATATCAACGACTAGGAAGTCTATAGGGATGAAGTGGTCATCAATCTGGATGGGGACATCTTTTGCTATGCCTTCGACGACGCGTCATGTCTGATCTGCCATCTAGAGTTGGGTGTATGTTGGATGTAGAGGCATTGTACCATACAGAAACTCATAGGTCACCTTGGCCATAATGTTGACGCCCGATCCGGTGTCGCAGATTGCCTTCTGGATGGAGCATCTATTGATTGTGCATTCAATGGTTGGGACACCTGGGTCGTCCTTCTTGATCAAATGAGGGGATCTGATTTGGTGATCTTGATTATTGTGGAGTGTCGTGACCATTTTTACTGATTCTGTCCATACTTGCTTCTTGTTCTTGTTCTTGTTCTGCTTGTTCTGCTTGTTCCTTCTATTGGTCCTCTTCTTTGGTTCATCTTGAGGTTGTTCAGGAGCTTGTATGGTTTTGTTCTTGAAGGAGAATGTCTCCTTCTTCCCTTTGATGAAGAAACTGATCTTGGCAGTGCTAGCATAGATGACAGCTCTCGCAGTGTTCAAGAGTGGCCTCCCAAGGATGATGGATGACTTCTCATCAATACCGGTTTCTATCACCATGAAATCTGCTGGGACGTATGAGGTACCGATTCGGACATGGATATCTTTTAGTATTCCTCTTGGGTAGCACAGTGTCCGATCTGCAAGCTGCAAACATAGGGTTGTATCTGATAAAGGATAATTAAAGAATTTTTCATATATTACCCTGGGCATGATATTGACGCTTGCGCCGAAGTCGCAAAGTGCTTCAGGAAAGTCTGTGACGCTAATGGAGATTGGGATGACGGGTCGTCCAGGATCTCCTTTCTTGGTTGGCATAGAGTCGCCAAACCACCATTCGGTGGGGTTGTTCCAATAAGCACCTGCATCAAATATGTCTACAAGATTTGCAGATTCTAATCCTTACAGTTGTGATGGTATACCAGGGTTAGCGATAGGAATGGCAGCAACTATTTGGGTTAGCTGAGATTCGATCATTTTATTAAAGCTAATTTGATTCTTGATGGCAACAGAAAAATTATCCATTCTATTATTTATAGTTTCTAGTATTTTAGCATTGGATGCTAATTTCTTAGTCATATTATCCATTAACTTTCCTTGATTAGACACTAACTCTCTCAAAGGTGGAAAATTAGGATTATTATAAGAATTGTTACCTTGATAATTACCTAGTTAGGCCTTTGTTGTTGATTCCAACCTTGATTTTGCTGAGAATGGTTGTAGTAGTTGTTGTTGTTGTTGATGTAGTTCACGTTCTCCTGCAATTCTGGACAATGATTGCCTGAGTGTCCAGTGTCTCCACACTCCTCACAGGTCATGTGAGAGTCATAAATGTTCATAACTTCTTTCTTTTCTCCAGCTTTCTCATCGAGTCTCTTCATGAGCAGGTCTAGCTTTGCTGACAGCATGTCTACCTCTTTGAGCTGGTGCATACCTCCACTTTTCTTGCGAGTTTGAGTTCTTTCTTCACTCCAACCTTGGTTGGATGCCATCTTCACCACAAGAGTTATGTCTTGTGGTATTGTAAGTGATAGGAATGCTCCTCCGGCAGCAGCATCCATGATCTCCCGAGTGCTGTTGCTGAGCCCATGATAGAAAGTCTGCATAAGTAGCCAATTCTCCATTCCATGATGGGGACATTCTAGGATATAGTCTTGGAAGCGCTCCCATGCTTCTGGAACGAACTCGTCATGTTGTTGCTGAAAACTTGAAATCTTCCCATGGAGAGCATTGGTCTTTCCCATGGGAAAGAACTTTGCTAGAAAGTTGGTGGAACATACTGCCCACGTAGTATTCTTCTCCTTGGTTGCATAGAACCACTACTTCGCTCTTCCCAAGAGTGAGAATGGGAAAAGACGAAGTAGTATGGCGTCTCTGGGGATATCCTTGATAGTGAATGTGCTGCAAATCTCCAGGAAGTGTTGGAGATGAGCACTAGCGTCTTCATGCGCTTTCCCACAGAACTGGCTTGCTTGCACCATGTTGATGAGCGCAGGCTTGAGCTCAAATGACCGATCAATGTTCGCAGCAGGTCCAGTGTGGATGTTGTTCGTGGTGGGGGCTGAGAACTCACGTATTGACTTGTCTGCCATGGCTTCGAACTTTGGTGTCAAGTCTCGAACGATGTTTTGATGATCTTCTTGATTGGGTGAAGCTTCAAGCTGAAATGTTGATGATGATTCTGTTACTTTCTTGAGCTTGGCTTTTGTCCTTCTGATTAATGCTTTAGGATTTTCAACAAAATTGTTTAGAAGATCAAACCTATTCATACATTAACCTACATAAAAATGATAGGAAAAATAGGCCAAGATCAGGGGTAAGGTTGTATGAGCAGAGAATTGATGTTTCCTCAATCTTATTAGTGATGCAAGTGATAACTCATTTATTCCTTTTGATAGCTAATTAACCTTCCCCGGTAACGACGCCAAAAATGCTTGTTGACATCTCTTATGCCACTTAAGCCAGGTTGTCATCCCCAGCATGGAAGAGAGATGCGGTATTCAAATATGCAATTGCTCTAAGTAAATATAAATGTGTTTCTGCAAGCGCACAGATTATACCGATGTAGCATTTTAACCAGGAGTATTCTAGGTATCGTTATTTATATTTTTACCACTGGGAAGGGATACTAAGGAATAAATGAGGAATGAGTAATGAGTATCACTGCATGTGTAATGGAGAGTTCTCATCTATCTCTCTCAATACAGGATAAGTGTCACATAAGATATAGATAATGAATGAATAGTGACAAAAGATAAATACTGATCAGCATATATGTAGCCACATAAGATAATGATAAGCACTTCAATAGATATTCTAGCAAGTCATTAGCATGGAATTAAGACGAACTATAAGAATATTTCCTAAGTCATTGTTAACTATATAGTCTAGCATATTACAATTAGTGCAATTATACTTGGCAATCATGGCGAGATAAGAGGTATTCATGTGTAGTGAGTATTACTAAGGAAGACGAGAAACATAGCAATCACTTCCCCATAATAGTACTTCTCTGCCTGCCCTACAAACGGGAGGAGGACTACAAAGGACTCAACAAGACTGTCACTCCCGCGAACTACCTCACTATCCGGAATGTAGGGTACAATCACAGATAAATACGGTCTAGGCACCACGCCTACACAATATCTATCATTTACCCACAACACTAATGGATAAACACTATACGATCCTAAACATGCATATGATTCAGATCTAACTACGCCAAGCATATAATCATAATAAACTAAGAACAATATAATTGAGAACATAATCAAATAGAGTAAAGTCATAAACAATATAATGAAGTAGAGCAAAGTCATATTCATAATATTGAAGACAGATGATAAACAAGGAAGAACTAGAGAGAGAATTACCAACAATCCTCTTGACAGATTTGGAAACCAATCGAAGATTGACTCCTTCTAGTTCTAATCCTATATAGCTATGCTAAACTAGAGATCTAGTTGATGTGGTGGATCTAGGGCTTGATCAGGGACCTCTTCTCTTGAGATGGAATGAAATTAGGTCTTCAGGCTTTTCTCCTCAGGGTCAAGGCCCTTCCTTCTATAGCCTCCTCAAATGAACGTCGGTCGTCGGCTCAAACCGACCTTAATGGAGGGCTTAGATACAACCTCAAAGGCGGTGGAGAGAGGGTCCACAAGGCAGAGCCTCATTGGGCTTTGCCCTAGGGCGGCCACCCTAGGGGGTAGGGCGGGCGCCCTGCCCCTGGGCCCGCTCGGCCTCTCGTTTCTTCCCGCGCCTTCTTGACCCTTCTAGAGTATTCTTTTTCGTGCGGATGATAATTATCTCTATGTAAACATGACATGTGGGCCTTTCCTCCATATTTCCTGATATCCCCTGTAGAAATAGACATTCACCAAAACTCGTGGAATTCTATTAGTTTAAACCTTATTTCTAGTTATTAGTTTCATATAGATCCTTATCCTTGTTTAGTTGACGGTTGGATTTGGTATTTAAGGACCGTCAATAGCCCCAAGGGTTCTCTAAGCAGGTTCATGGTGCCTGTGCGATGACGACGAGGGAGGAACGGCGGCTCGAGGTGGATCAGACAGGGACATCGGGGCAACGAGCCAACGATAAAGCCCACGTCAATGGATAACAAAGGTGGCAAGTTGAAAGGATCAAGATGCCCAAGAGGGGGGGTGAATTGGGCTTATTTCAAAATTTCTAAAGCAAATATGAAATCCTAAACAAATGCCAATTCCCCCATGCCTACCGGAAGTGTGTCCTAGCTAGAAAAGCGGTAGCAAGTCAAGGAAAGGAAGAACTACCTACATGATTCTAATATGGAAAGTAAGAACAAGTGCGGAAAGTAATTGCGGAATGTAAAGAGCTAGGGAGTAGAAAGATGGACACAACGATGTTTTGCCGAGGTATCGAGGAGTCGACACTCCCCTGTTGACACCGTTTTTCGGCATGTGTCAAATGGGCTAAAGCTCGCAGTGATCGGTAGCTGTCTTCTATCGGCATCGGCAGGTTAAGATAAGTTTGTTGCCGATAGAAGCTGAACAACAGAAGTGGTTGCCGATAAGGGTATTGCCGATAAGGATGTTGCCGATGAGAGTTGGGCGATTCTTGCCGATAGGGGTTAATTGGTGACAAGTAACCGGAAGTGCAAGGTTGCCGATGGGAAGTGTTACCGATGCCGATGGGCATGGAGTGATGATGCCAAAGGCACAAGAAGATAACGTGGCATTTGACGTCAGTAAAGGATTGCCGACGGCAATAGATGGAAATTGCGGATTAAAGTCTGCCGATGGAAAGTTTCATCGAAGAGAAGATATAAGGAAACTGGTGATCTCATACCGGTATTATTATAGAAGTTTGAGTCCGATTCTTGCATGAGTTGTTTATTTACTTAAAAATAGAGATGTCTGTTTAGGAAAATATTATTGTTATTTGGGTCTGGCTCCTACGCGAATGAGTTATTTCCTTAAAGTTAGGAGTTTTTGTTTAGGGAAGGTATGAGTCGTGTCTCTGTACAACTCTCCATGCGGGAGTATAAATATGTGCCCAAAGGGCTGCGTAAAAAAATCAATCTATCAAACAAATCAATTACTCTTATTTACCTTTACTGCAATTTACCCTTTTATTGCGTTAGTCTTAGTTTATTTATGAGTTCTTCAAGCTTCGACGGGCTGCATCTCCTTGATCTCCGTCAAACCCTTGCAAGTTCCGCGTGGGAGTAATCTGAGCCTTCACATCCGGGCGCATCCGCGTGGGACAATTATACATCTATCATGGGTGATAACTCCGACGTTAACCAGAGCAACGTCATTGAAGTCTCCGAGGCCGATTTAAAAGATGATCAGAGGCTGGCTATGGAGCGGGCTATGGAGGAGTAGAAGCAATTGTATCTGAAGTCCTTCAGCCTAAGTAGGAGCGGCGAAGCCATCCAGAAGCAAGATCCGCCGTTGCCACGACAGGTCACGTATGATGCCAATCCGGGTAAGTTACAAGAGATGGTTAATTCTGTCTTAAATCAAGCATTAATTAGCCACTCCAGTGTGTTGTCCAATACCGTGTACAATGCTGTTATGCAATCATTCAAAGAAGGACATGCACCTCAGTATGTTGGTCCAGCGTATCATCAACCTGGATCGGCATCTATAAACCCATCGGCAGCCCCAATAACAGATCCCGTGGCGTCGGCAATGTCGGGACCTGTTATCCAGGATCATCCATCTCCCGCCAATTGGTGGAGTTACGGTATGCCTTCAAATCTATCCGCTGGTTCCAATCTGGTGCAGGGAGACAGTTCAGCTTGGAAAGGCTCCATGACATCGGCAATGCAATCACAGCCGATGATTCCTATGAAGCATTATTCTACGTCTTCTCCAACTGTACAAGTGCCATCGGAAGACTTCTAGGTGGTGATTCTTAAAGTACCTCTGATGCCACCATCGGTGAATTCTGTGCTGATGCAACACAGTATAGCAACTGGAAGTCAACCTGTGGTTGTAAATCCTCAAGCCGGAGTACTAGCACATGAAGTTAACCAATTTGTTGATTACTCCAAGGTGCAGGAGCAGTAGGTGCCAGTCCGCTATCAGCCAACGGTAAGTCATATGCCGATGATTTATAATCCTGGATGGACTAGTCAGCTGCCGGTGCAACATACTGGCGTACTAATGTATCATTATGGAAGCCCAACTAACACTCAGAGTGGACTATCGGTATAGCAACTGATGAATATGATGACTCAACATAATCCAGTGAGTGTACATACTTATCCATTGGTAAGTCAGCCGATGCCTAACGTTCAGATGACTGGTGCTGCGCCCATGCCAATTACTCCGCATCATCTCCTACCAAGATCTGAAGAGGCGCATCAGCCGGCTCCACCAGTCAACAACCAACCAATGAGTCGGCAAGAGCAGGATACATATTGGACCGATAAGATTGCCGAAGTAATGAAGGAACAATTCGGCATTAAACCCAAGGTTAATACATATTCTTATCGGACACCGTATCCTCCAGCATATCATTTAATTCCTCTCCCAAATCGGTACAAGGTGCCTGATTTTACCAAATTCTCTGGTCAAGATGACACATCGACAATGGAGCACATTAACCGCTTCATTATCCAGTGTGGAGAAGCTGCCAGCAGAGAAGAGCTAAGAGTGAGATTGTTCTCCTCGTCATTGTTTGGATCAGCATTCACATGGTTTATTTCATTGCCTCCAAACTCTGTAATCACATGGGTCGATCTAGAGAGGCAGTTTCATAAATACTTCTTCGCTGGCATACATGAGAAGAAGATTACCGATTTGGTTAAGCTGAGGTAACGTAATGATGAATCGGTGGAGAATTTTGTTCAGAGGCTGCGAGACATAAAGAACAAGTGCTACAGCCTGGTACTTGATGATCGGCAACTGGCAGATTTGGCTTTCCAAGGACTACTGCCGCATATCAAAGATAAGTATACGTCTCAAGAATTTGAAAGCCTAAGTCATCTGGTGCAAAGGATTGCCGATCAAGATATCAAAACCTTTGAACCCAGGAAGACTTGGAATAAGAAGGTGACCTTCATTGGGCAAGAAGAAGATTCCGGGTCAGATGAAGAGCTACGCATCGGTGTGGCCGAATGGGTGAAGGATAAGAAATCTGTGTCTTGTCTGTTTGGCCAGAAGGAAGCTGAAAGATTCACCTTCGATATCACCAAGGCCGATAGGATGTTTGACTTATTACTTCAAGAAGGGCGGATCAAGTTGGCGCCTAACCAAGTAATTCCATCGGCCGAAGAGCTCAGAAAGATCAGTTATTGCAAGTGGCACAATGCGACTTCGCAAAGTACCAATGACTGCAAAGTATTCAGGCAGCAGTTACAGTCAGAAATTGAATCTGGACGAATTAAATTTGAAAATTCTAAAACCCAGAGACCGATGAAGATTGATCAACATCCGTTTCCAAATAATATGGTGGAAACTAGTGGAAAAACTAAAGTGCTGACATCGGAAGCTGCTAGAAAGAACGCATCGGTAGATCCTAACCATCAAGTAGCTGAGCGCGACGAGAGGAGGTTTGCCGATGGCAAAAAGGGCAAGAAAGTTGCCGATGAAGGTAACAATGCCAATAGGGCTCCTGGTGTTATAATCACGCATAAGCAGCCAAGGCAGGAGTATCGGCAATCGCGAGAGGAGCAACATCGGCAGGAAGAAGAAGAGTATCAAGAGTGGCTTCGGCATAAGGACCACTGGAGGTGTCCCTTCTTCGTTCATTGCTAGGAAGAAGGTATCAAACTACCTACTCCTGATAATTGTCCCGAATGCAATGGGTAATACCCTACCGATCGGTCAGAAAAGAAGCCTCGCTTTGATGATCGGACAACCAGGTATGCTAGACCGCTGAGAGAGAAGAAGTCGGCGCACGATCGACTGGGGGGCAAGCTCAACGCGCATGACAGGCTTGGCAGGCGTGTTGGTCAAGAGGAGCTCGAAGAGATGGCCAATGAAAGAGTGCCTGATGAAGAAATATTCTCCAGAGATCCAAACATCGGGACAGGTGCCGATGCAAGCAGTGAAAGGCAGCGTCAGCCCGTTTGGAAAACCAAGCTTCCTCAATGGTGCCCTAAGGGTCTGACGAAAACTCAGAAAAGGAGAATTCAGCGCGAACGCCGAAATGACTTGTATGACAATGAAGATCCTTCAAGGGAAAAGCAGTGGAGGCCAAAACGCAAGGATAGGGATCCATCGACAGAAATCAATATGGTCGTCATATTGCCGATGGAGTTCATGGCGCCTGTCAGCGATGATGAAGAGGCTGCAGAAATGGCGCAGTTGGTCTTGGATCCGATGGCAGCTGTCTTTGAGAAGCCTGCCGATGATGAAAGGCAGCACCTGAGGGCTCTGTTCGTTAAGGGCAAAGTAGATGGACAGCCTGTAACGAAAATGCTAGTGGATGGTGGGGCGTCAATCAACATAATGTCATACGTCATGTTCAGGAAGCTTGGAAAAGGTGACCAAGACTTAGTCAAAACGGACATGAAGCTCAAAGACTTTGAAGGAAATGTGTCACCAGCCATGGGAGCCGTATGTGTTGAATTAACTATCGGGAGTAAGACTTTGCTGATGACGTTTTTTGTGATTAGTGGCAAAGGCACCTACAACTTGCTCCTAGGAAGGGATTGGATCCATGCCAATTGCTGTATTCCTTCCACCATGCATCAAAGCCTCGTGCAGTGCGTCGGAGACAAGATTGAAGTCGTCCGGAGTGAAACTCCGTCAAACCGTTGCATCAGCAGAATCGGAGACTTACGAGCAAACCAGGTGCATATCAGGTGAAGCTTGGGACACTGAGTTCCTCAAAGTTGCCGATTACCGCATTACATCGATCCAAGCAGTCGGTCCTGAAGAAGAGTTTTAATGGATCGATTCGCCGATGATGGAAAGCTGGGACAGGGGTTCACATCGGCTGATGATTTATTAGAAGTAGATATCGGCAATGGCAATAAGCCCAGGCCTACTTTTATTAGTTTTAAGTTAGATTCCAAATGTAAACAACAGTTAACCGATTTATTAAAAGAATACAGAGATTGTTTTGCTTGGGATTATACAGAGATGCCTGATTTAGACCGATCGATAGTCGAACATCGGTTGCCTATTAAGCCTGGTTTCCAACCACATCGGCAACCTGCACGCCGATGCAATCCTATGGTGTTGCCCGACATTAAAGCTGAAATTACAAAGTTAATTGAAGCTGGGTTTATTCGGCAGTGTCGATATGCCGATTGGATTTCTAACGTGGTTCTTGTGTATAAGAAGAATGGAAAACTTCGTGTTTGTATTGATTTCAGGAATCTCAACAAGGCTACACCGATGGATGGTTATCCGATGCCCATTGCCGATCTGCTGATTGATGCTACTGCTGGACATCAAATCATTAGCTTCATGGATGGTAATACTGGCTATAATCAGATATTCATGGCTGAGGAGGATATATCTAAGACTTCTTTCAGATGTCCAGGTCACGTCGGTTTATTTGAGTGGGTTGTCATGACTTTTGGCTTGAAGAATGTCGGTGCTACTTATCAAAGAGCAATGAATTTTATCTTTCATAAGTACATCGGCACGATAGTTGAAATCTATATTGATGATGTGGTGGTTAAATCCAGAAGTTTTGAGAAGCATCTTGCCGATTTGCGAAAAATCCTGGAATGCACAAGGGAGCATGGGTTGAAGATGAATCCTAACAAGTGTGCATTTGGTGTATCGGCAGGTCAGTTTCTGGGTTTTATGGTACATCAGAGAGGCATCGAGATCGGCAGAAAATCCATTGATGCAATTAATAAGGTGGTTGCTCCTACAAACAAGACTGAGCTACAATCCTTGATCGGCAAGGTTAATTTCATTAGAAGGTTTATATCTAACTTATCTGGTAAGATTAAATCTTTTAGTCCATTGTTAAAGCTGAAAGCCGATCAAGAGTTTACATGGAAAGAGGAACAACAGTTAGCCTTGGAGGAGATCAAGAGATATTTGGTAAACCCTCTAGTCCTGGTTCCACCTCATCACGGGAAGCCTTTCAGGTTGTATTTGTCTGCCGATGACAGTGTTATCGGATCAGCCTTAATTCAAGAATTTGAAGGGAAAGAACATGTGATATATTATTTGAGCAGAAGGCTGGTAGATGCTGAAACAAGGTATTCAGCCATAGAGAGATTGTGTTTATGTTTATATTTCTCTTGCATAAAATTGAGGCATTATTTATTGTCGGCTGAATGCACTGTTATCTGCAAAGATGATGTGGTTAAGTACATGCTGTCGATGCCGATATTAAGTCGGAGAATCGACAAATGGATTTTGGCACTTTCAGAGTTTGATCTCAAGTATGAGTCAGCTAAGGCAGTTAAGGGTCAAGTGATGGCCGATTTTGTTACTCAACATTGCAATATGGTAAGCTCTGTAGAGATTGCTCCTTGGACTTTGTTCTTTGATGGGTCTAAATGCAAAGAAGGAGCAAGTATCGGCATTGTTTTAATCTCACCCCGTGGACGGAAATACGAAATTTCACTACCGATTGTTGCTACTTCAACAAACAATCAGGCTGAGTACCAGGCTCTACTAAAGGGGTTGGAATTACTCAGGGAGGTACGTGCCGATGCTGTTGAGGTTTTCGGTGATTCTATGTTGGTAATCAACCAATTGATTGGAACATATGAATGCCGAAGTGAAGCTTTAATTGCAACCCATGAAAGATGCTCGCAGTTATTAAAAGAATTCAAAGAGTACCGTCTTGAGCATATTCCTAGGTTGCATAACGAAGAGGCTAATCGGTTAGCACAGAATGCTTCACGATATCAGTCGATTCAAGAAGTCATGACATCGGTAATGGTTGCCGATGACTGGAGAAAAGAAATTGCCGATTACTTAAGAGATCCATCTAAGAAAGTTGAAAGGCGTCTAAGGTTCCAAGCTACCAAGTATGTGCTCCTTGACAATGAATTGTATTATTGGACAATTGATGGAGTTTTGCTCAGATGCCTTAATAAAGAAGAATCAAAAGAGTTGATGGGCGAAATCCATGAAGGGGTGTGTGGAGCACATCAATCGGCATTCAAGATGAAGTGGATGATTAGGCGGAATGGATATTATTGGCCAACAATTCTTGAAGATTGCTTCAGCTATTTTAAAGGGTGCCAGGATTGTCAGAAGTTTGGTAATGTCCAGAGTGCACCTGCATCGGCAATGAATCCTATAATCAAGCCTTGGCCGTTTAGGGGATTGATCTCATCGGCCAGATTTATCCGCCATCAAGCAAGGGGCATAAGTTTATACTGGTCGCTACCGATTACTTTACAAAATGGGTTGAGGCGATTCCTTTGAAGAAGGTGACATCGGCAAACATGGTAGATTTTGTAAAAGAACATATTGTTTACCGATTCGGTATCCCTCAGACTATTACTACCGATCAAGGAACTATGTTCACATCGGGAGAGTTTGATGAGTTTGCTGCTAGTATGGGGTTCAAGGTATTGAATTCTTCTCCTGATTATGCTCAAGCTAATGGTCAGGATGAAGCAACTAATAAAGGAGTCATTAAGCTTATCAAACGCAAAATTGAAGAAAACCCTAGGAGGTGGCATATAGTGCTAAATGAAGCCTTATGGTCATATTGGATGGCGTGTCATGGTGCAACCAAAGTTTCGCCGTATCAGTTAGTCTATGGGCATGATGTTGTCCTGCCTTGGGAAATTAAAACTGGTTCTAGGCGATTATTCTTATGAAGGATGAGTTAGAAGATTTAGCAAGTCATCGGTTGAGGGCTCTGATCAACATTGAAGAAAATAAGAAAAGGGTTGCCAGATGGTATGATACGAAGGTGAAGGTGAAGCAATTTGCCGATGGTGATCTGGTATGGAAGTTGATTTTACCGATTGGGACTAAGAGTTCTAAGTTTGGAAAATGGTCTCCTAATTGGGAAGGTCCTTATCGGATAAAACGGTCTACTCCTGGTAATGCTTATATTTTAGAAACTCTCGAAGGAGTTGCATTTTCCAGAGCAATCAACGGTAAATACTTGAAGAAATATTACCCTAGTATTTGGGTAGACGCATAGAGTACTCGTTCGAATGCCGATGAGAATAAGTTATGTGACATCGGTAAAAAGCGTACTGGCGTTATATTACAAAGCAAAATCAAGTATTACTGTTACACTTGCCGATATGATGAATTACAATAAGGATTGAATGGCTAATATCGCACGCAGGCGAATTTGTTCTATTTCTTCCATCTCCTTGGCATCATCATCGGCAGACCCTTCAACTGGTTTCATCTTCTTCTTCAACAAAATAGCTTGTCGGGCGTTTTTGTCCCTTTCTTGTCGCAAAGCCTTAATGGTGTTAGGCAATTGGGCTTTTTTTTGGCTGGCCGCGTTCAAGGCTTCTTCGACCCTTCTTAGTTCGGCCTGCAACTCTTCTTTCCTTGCCAATAGGTGAACAATCTCTTGCTCGAGATTGGCATCGGAAGCTTCTACTTGGCCGATGCTTTTGTGTTTGTCATTGGCAATTTGCTTGAACTTAAGCATTTCTTCTTCGAGCTTTGATCGAGCAGTCCTATTGGCTATGCGACGAGAGAGTCTTTGATACTAAAGTTGCATGCTCTCGAGAAATGCCGCCTGGAAGAGTATTTCTTCTGTATCGACAGATAGGTGGCCTTGGATATCTTTAAAAGCTATCTTTGCTGCAGTGGAGTCTTGGACGAGATGGGATGTGTCTTGTTGCAGTAAGGATAGCAATGTTTCAAGCTTGAGCTTGACCTCTACCGATAAGGCTGGAGCGGAGCTTTCTTCGTCCTCGTCTTCATCGGGAAAGTTGACGGCGAAGGAGAATAAGCTGTTTGCTGGAGCAGAGCCTTCTTGGTCTTCATCTTCGCCAGGGAGGTTAACGCCGAAGAAGAATAAGCTATCGGGGGAGTCTTGGGCCTGAAAAGGAGAAAATTAAAATTTGCCGATCATAAGTTTATACTGCAAATTTTTAGATAATCGGCTTACCATCTTGAAGCGGATTTCTTGCTGGGGACTTGAGAAGTTGGCTGGTGTGGCCTCATCCTGGAGATCGGCAACGGTTGCCGATGAACACGCTTCCGTAGGTGGAGCGGTCGGTGCTGTTGGTGCTGTTGTTGGCGCTGTCTCTGCTGCGGCGGCTGGTTCCTGTGGCGGTGATGCCATCCTCTGGTCGGGGATGTTGTCGGGTGTAGGTGCTTGTGCCGATGCCGATGATGTCTCTGTTGATATGGTTGGTTCTGGCGGAGTTGGTATCGTTGCCTGGTCGAGACTTTCGTCCATCGGCTGCTCAGGAGTGGACGTCGACGGTGGTTCTGCTATTGGCACATCAACAGTTGGTGATGCAACTGGAGTTGGTGGTGATGGAGTGGCTAGCCTCAGACGTCTCTTCTTCCTCGAAGCAGCAGTTGGTGAGCCGGCCCATTTCGGTTGCGAAGCTTCGGGGGCATCGGCAGCAGGAGTTGGAGAAGCCTGTACGTCTGGAGCAGCTGCCGATGGCCTCACTGCCTGAAATTTTTGGTGTAAATTAATTGAAGTAAATTTTGCCGATGAGAGTTTGTGATCGGTATAAGTAAAAATAAAACTTATTGCAAAAGCCCGCGCCAGGATGGTAGCAGCAGCCGACGGGGTGGCGATGGTCTTTGCGGGCATCGACTTGGGCTTGAGAGTGACCTTAGGGACCCTCTGAGGAGTGAAGGCAGCCAGTGTAGAAGCTTTATTACCGATAATCGATAGAGGGCTCATCACTCGAAGGTGGAAGGGCTTGCCACTCTTGCTCATTCGGGGAATTGGATCGTCGACCTGTAGTAAAAGAGAGTCAGATGCCGATGGTAGAAGTAAATAGTAAAATACATTGGGATAAAGAAACTTACTGCATCATCGGGAATGACGTGATTGGTGTCGATCAAGTGCCGATAGTAATGTGATGACTTGGCGAACAGTTGGCCTCTCCATTCTTGCCACCAAGATTTGTATAACTCTATCATGAATGATGTTGGTGCCTAGGAGGATAGGTCGATGTCTGATGTATCGGCATCGGGAGGGAGATTGACAACCTTGTTCCAGTCCATGGCGCTGGAGATGATTTGTCTTGGTTTTATCACCTTAGAGTAGCAGAGCTTGATCGGTAATTGGCCAAATGCCAGTTGTCTCGCTGCTACCGATGGGTAATAGAACTCAAAGGATGGAGGAGCATTCTTCCCAGTTCCGAAAATGTTAACTGGAATAGCTCGGGGAACAATGTTGGCCTTCATGATTACTTCATTCTGAGACACGTTCCAATCGGTAAGGTTGAACAACAGAGGGAATTGGTTATTCTTGTCAACATAGGGCCACCAAAGCCGTTCTGCGATAGGGATTCCACAGTAAAACTTTTGGAAGAACCTACCGAATTGATCTGCATTGGCATCGGTTCCTGGTAGCACTATGATGGCTTCCCCAAAATTGAGTGGGGGACGAGTTGCCGATTCATCATCCTCATATACATAATCTTCCGATATATCCCTTGGGAATTGCTGGTTGAACATATCAAATTGAAGGACCTTGTACATGTGTGCGTTCAACCACATATTCACGAACCACCAAGGTTGCCGATGGACTCACCTAGCAATAGCTTCTTGGACACTTGGTGCAGGAGATGGTATACCGATCCAAGAAGGTATCGGCCGAGAGGGAGTCTTATTCCATCGGCAAGAAGTTCTGCTGCGGGGAGATGCATGGTGGTAGGTCCGACTGCTCTGCCACAGAAGATAAATTTTTCTAGCCACATATTCAGAAAGATGGTGTGTTCCCTCTGACCTACCGATCTAGTTTTTTGATATTCCTAGATGTAACCGGTCCATCCGCCGATATTGCGCGTGTTCACTTTATACTCAGCCTTCCTATTGAACAAGGCAGGGGTATCGACAGAGGAGACGTCGAGGCCGGTAAGCATATGCACATCGGCAAGAGTGGGACTGGCCGGTCCGTGTCTGAATAAAAAGGCATTCATTGTATCGGACCAGAAATAAGAAGCCGCCATCATCATATTCTCATTCTTCTCCATATCGGCAATGGAGAGCCTGATGCACTGATCTAGGTTACGCTCTGACCAGTAAACTTGTTGTGTTCTAGTTATTCTAAGGTACCAGTTCTTGCATCCCTTGGTGGGTCTAGGTCATGAATGGAAGGCATCTTTCCATAACCCTAGGCTAAAGCACTCGGATCTGAAAGGGATGCAGTTGGTCTCAGTATTGATCAGATTGGTGGGGTCAGGATTTCCCATTGGGCCCAGGCAGTTGAAATTGGATTGTTTAATGGGGATTACTACCTTTTTGTATAGTTCCTAGGTTTCAGAAAAAATTAAAGAAAGAAAGGGAAAAGAATTACTAGATTGATGCGGAAAAGGAATTTGCAGAAGATGAAGCGAGAAAGAAGCGGATTTACTCTGGGGACATCGAACTGGATCGCCATTGAAGTTGAGGAAGTCCTTGCGATTCGTATTCTGCTGGAAGATGACGCCGCTGCTTGAGTTCGCTGGACTGTTCTTCGGAGTCGCCGCCGAGGTTGAAGAAGAGGGCAGGTGAATAAAAGTGGACTCAGGGTGAAAAATAGATTGGATGGTGGTAACTTTTATAAGCCTGGTCAGGGGTATTTTGGAATTTTCTTTGCACTGAGCAGGAATGTAGAGAGGTATGCAACAGGTATGCGCGGAAATCGAGGAGATATGATTGGGATTACAACTGTTCGCGCTGTGGTCGCGGGATTTTATTAATAAATTGCGGTTTTGCGCGCGGTAATTGAGGAGGTCGTGCAAGTATCTTGGAAGGAGAAGTTACAGTAGAGAAAATTTCGGCGTGTAAAATATTCTACACTCCGAAATTGGGGCGCATGTGTTGACACCGTTTTTCGGCATGTGTCAAATGGGCTAAAGCTCGCAGTGATCGGTAGCTGTCTTCTATCGGCATCGGCAAGTTAAGATAAGTTTGCTGCCGATAGAAGCTGAACAACAGAAGTGGTTACCGATAAGGGTATTGCCGATAAGGATGTTGCCGATGAGAGTTGGGCGATTCTTGCCGATAGGGGTTAATTGGTGACAAGTAACCAGAAGTGCAAGGTTGCCGATGGGAAGTGTTACCGATGCCGATGGGCATGGAGTGATGATGCCAATGGGCACAAGAAGATAACGTGGCATTTGACGTCAGTAAAGGATTGCCGACGGCAATAGATGGAAGTTGCAGATTAAAGTCTGCCGATGGAAAGTTTCATCGAAGAGAAGATATAAGGAAACTGGTGATCTCATACCGGTATTATTATAGAAGTTTGAGTCCGACTCTTGCACGAGTCGTTTATTTACTTAAAAATAGAGATGTCTGTTTAGGAAAATATTATTGTTATTTGGGTCCGGCTCCTACGCGAGTCAGTTATTTCCTTAAAGTTAGGAGTTTTTGTTTAGGGAAGGTACGAGTCGTGTCTCTGTACAACTCTCCATGCGGGAGTATAAATATGTGCCCAAAGGGCTGCGTAAAAAAATCAATCTATCAAACAAATCAATTACTCTTATTTACCTTTACTGCAATTTACCCTTTTATTGCATTAGTCTTAGTTTATTTACGAGTTATTCAAGCTTCGACGGGCTGCATCTCCTTGATCTCCATCAAACCCTTGCAAGTTCGCGTGGGAGTAATCTGAGCCTTGACATCCGGGCACATCGCCGTTGTCTCGTTCAACTCTGCTCTAGTTATCCTGATCAAGTCTGAATCTTGAAATCTGGGCGTATTGCCGTTGTCTTGTTCAAATCTTGTTCTAGTTATCGTCCTTGTCGATTAACTGGTCAAATCGACTGGCACACCCTCGGAAATCGAATTCGGGTAATAGCCCGAGGTGTTCGTAGATCCTGACGCTTTTTGTGTCAACATCCCCCTTAGTCGTCGTTGGAGCACCTCGCAAGGTATTGCTCCACCTTAATCCACGCAAGGATCGAGTGCTCTTTATAGGTTGGTTCTTCGCCACTCCGGCTCGGTGAAACGCCCACAACCGATGCACAAGTCATTGGAGAAGGGTCGCCGACAATCTTCTGACGATCACCTTCCTCTGATCACCACCGGACTGTCTAGGTGATGTCGATCACCAAGACTAACAAGATTCGAACTCTCACTTGACTCACTCAAGCCTCATGAGATGGATGGATGCACACTTGAACTCTTAGATTCACTAGTGAGTGGATTCTATGGATGGATTCTCAAATCTCTCTCACTAGGGCTCTTGCTCTCTATCCCAACCTCTCAAGATGTTTCTCAGCACTTGGAATAAGCAAAGGCAGGTTGGGGAGGCAAGCACTGGGGTATAAATACCCCCTCACAGAACTAGCCCACGGGTTGCTGAAACAAACAGTTTAAGTTGGCATCGGATGCACCGATGCCTAGGCACCGGACGCAACGATGCCCTGCCCAACGACTAGTTGTTGTTCAAAACCCTGGGCACTGGACGCACCGATGCAAAACTCTCTGCTCTTGGGTTTATGTGAAATTCACTCAATTAAATTAACGGACGCACCCCAGCGTCCATCGACATGCCATCGGACGCACTGACGTTTTCAACTCAGTGTCTGATGCTAGCGTCCATCGCCATACCCTAGGCGACAGAAGGCACCGAACTCACCGATGGACTCCAAGTCCTCCGATGCACAGAAAACCTCTCTCTCAACTTCAAACTTCATCACGATGAAAATGGAAGTTGATCTAGGCTATCTTAGGGACAACTAGGGTTTGCTTAGAGTTAACTTTGTCAAGTATGCACCACACCTAAGTCATGAAGCTCTCCTAAGTCAAGCTACTCATTCTAACCCCTCTTGATAGTATGGTCAAAGATCAAATAAAGCCCTATCTATACTAAGTGTCCTTCATCTCCTTTGTGGCACTTAGACCTACTCATTCTAGGGTCTTCATCATCTCTCTTTGAAATCCGAAACGATATCCACCTTGAGGGCATTAGATAACCATATGTTGCCCATTCACATTTGTCACTATGGCTAAGCTACTCATAGCCTCTGCAAAAAACACACATTAGCCATAATAACCTTGCAATGTAGTTAATCACCAAAACCACTAGGGCCATGATTCTTCAATCTCCCCCTTTTTGGTAATTGACGACAATATTCCTTGAGTATAAGATATAAGAATTTTTTTATGAGGATTTCAAATGACTTGGTTGGAGTGAGCATTGGTTAGTGAATAAGAGTGAATGAAACTTTCTCATCCTAACCAAGCCACAACATGTACTCAATAGATATGAAATAAAACACGAGTACCACATGATATGCTCAAAGGATACAGAGTATGTTGCGGAAGCATAATCAATTAAGCATAAGCAAATCATGAATCAAATGACAACTCACAATATGTATAAATGTAAGCCATGGAGTATGTCACACAAGCATAGTATCTCATAAGAGTAGCAAATCACACAAATATACAATGCATGAAAGCGGTAGATATGATGCATGAGAGTATGGGAAATGTAAATCACACATAAAAACCAAATCGCTCTCTCAAACTCCCCCTATATCTGATACTCGAACCTCTCTCACCCTTTAGTGCTAAGCACCAAAAACCTAAGAGTCTAGGGGTGGAGCAGTCGGGTCACGAGCACGTAATTCAAACTACGTGTAGTCGGCGTTGTAGTCGTTGTCGTCGTCTGCCTGACCCTCTATAGCTGGCGCTAAGGTAGAAGCGGTCTGGGTAAGCTCGACTGGAGTGGACTTAGTGATGGGAGCTGCTGACTCAGAAGGAGCGGTCTCGACTGCTCGACAGGAGTAGACACGAGGTTGTGGCACTGGAGTCTCTGCTGTAGGCTCTACTGACGGTCCGTGAGGCTCTGAAGCTGCCTTGGAAGGAGTAACCTCTGCTGCAACCTCTGTCACCTAACCCTGAGGCTCAACTGGTGCCTCTGACTGCCCTACCTCTATGGTGACTGTCGTAGCATCAGTAACAATAGCAGGAGGAGGGGTAGTCACTATCTGAGTGGAGCTATCTAGCGCTAACTCCGACGAAGCAATGGAGGAAGGGTGAGTGCCCGTTGTTGGTGGAAGCTTCTCTGTAGTCTGAGTCTCGAGCTCTGCTCTGACTGGGGTAGCCTCACCAGTCAACTCGCTGTAAGTGGCTGACAAGTCACGAGTGGTCTCCTCTATAGAAGCAGCCCGGAAGGTGTGAAGCCTATCTAAAAGTCACCCGGGGAAGCTAACCAAGATGAGACCTGAGTCATTGGCGTCTGGAAGACTAGCAAAGCCGGTGGCTGACTCTGAAGCCCAATGAGCGGTAACGCTGGAGTCGGAACCACCGTAGGTGTGGGGCCTACCTGTGTAGTGTGCTGCTGAGACGAACTGGGGGCCCCTAACTATGGAGAATGAGAAGGTCTAGAGCTGGAGCTAAGAAGCCTCTCAAGTACCTCAGTCTGCTACCGATGGTAGGTGAGAAACTGCCTCTAAAACTCGTCCTGACGAGCTTGGGACTGAGCATGTGCGGCAAGCTGCTATGCTACAAGTCCTCTCACCTCCTCAGCCTGACGCCTCTGCTCCTCTGCCTGTCATCGCTGCTCCTCTGCCTATCGTAACTGCTCCTCAACCTGACACTGCTGACTCTGCTGCAACTGAGTAAGAATAGCTAGGAGTGTTGCCTCATAAGAGCCTAGAGCTGGAGCTAAAGAAGAACCTGAGCCTGAGCCACCTGCCTCGTGGTCATGTGCTCACGGAGGGGGATGCACTGGCACTGGCTAGTAGTCCTCGTCTGTGATGTCAAACGGAGGGTCCTCTCGGGTGGCATCGCCCTCTGGTCGGGCATCAAGATCTGCAAGCTCAGAGTCTGCCAACCCCTAGACGGTAGCGTCCTACCGCTCAGCTATGTCCAACACTACACCGGCCTATCGAGTGTGAGGTCCAGCTCGACCTCCACCTCTGTCACGTCCTCTGCTACTATGAGTGACCAACTGCCTCATGTCATACTCTAGGAACACTGTGGTTGACCGTAGAAGAGTGGTGTGAAGAACCTGAGACTCACCGCGTGCAATAAGTAACCAAGAGATCTATTACGCGTACGGGAGCTAACGGTGACCTCTGAAGCCCTCAGCTATCACATTCTCCATCTCTGAAATGACTAAGTCCCAAATATCAAACCTCTCACGTTGAACAAGGTGAGCAATAAGCCACAACTAGAGTCATGTAAGTGCCTCTCAAGCTCCAGTCCTAGGTAGAAGAGTCGGCCTCATAATGCTCCAGGACCACAGAGGAATGTCAATCCGTACAAAATGGCTACTCCCAATGCCAAGACAGCTCAGAACCCGCTGACAGGAGCCAACACAGCTGTAAGAGGACCGTCCTACAAGTGTGGTCAGATGGGACACTTCGCTAAGGGTTGCAACAATCCTCCCAAACCACAGACGGATTATAACGCTCGTGTGCACTTCACCAACCTTGATGAGATCCCCATCAGAGAACCAGTTACCGTCGGTATGTTCTCTATTAATCAGCATGTAACACCATCGGTGTTAAGCACGGGCTAAGAAGTAATTAAGCCTAAGTATATCGGATCAAACGATAACCAACAACTATAGTTCATATATTGGGAATATATAGTAAGGTATTATTTCTATGTGCCTCATCTTTATTTCCATCTATATGAATCACTGGAAAAAGCTTCGCAAAGTTTGGAATCCAAAGGTCACATGGAATGGTGATTCATATAATTATTTGGATTACTTTATGAAGTGAAAATAATTATATACGTTCAACCAAACCCTGCAACCTTGCCCAAAAGTCTCCGGTTGAACTCTACAACAAAAGTCGTGAAAGGTTCATGTTACCCGGAAACACAGAAAATATCCGGAAAATATTCCGAGCCCTAGTCCGAGCGCAACTGATGACGTTTTGACCGGCGTTGACCGACATTTTTGAGATCTCGCATGTCGACGCGCATTGAACAAAAGTTGTAGATCGGATCGAGACGGACAAACTTCGTTCAAACGTCGAGACCTGAATCATAGCCGAAAATGGTGAAACAAATGACCGAAGATCGTCGGAATGCCAATTTACGGTACCCGCGAGGTTTTCTTCGGGAATCAATAATTCGCAAACCCTTTGGAGTTTGACTGTAGTTCTTGAAGAAAATTGCTCTACTCGACGAGACCTTTATAACGGCGCACTTGGATTTGCGAAACGAGTTACGGTTTGTCAGTGGCAATTTTGTGGATACCCCTAATTTGCAGTGACAATTAATGAATTTGGTGGGGAAGGAAAAAGGAAGGGGAATAAAAAGGCCGAGCCTTCCCTCAGCCTCGGCCGACTCCACCCACGCCCCCTCCCTCTTCTTTCTGCCGAGCCAAAGCAGGAGCAGAGCTCTCCCTCAGCTCTCCCTCCTTCCTCTCCCATGGAACCCTAGCTCCCTCTCCCTCCCTCCAATGGCTGCAGAAGAGCTGCTCTTCCTCCCTACCCTCCTGCTCGCCCCCAGCAGCCGGGCCGCCACTGCAGCTGTGCCTCTGCTGCGTTGGCCGTCGTCGTCACCCTGCAGGTGAGCTCTCCCAGCCCTGTTGCGACAACGGGCTCCCGTCGCCGACCCTTGCTGCCGGTGCTGCAGCTTGCCAGGAGGCCAGGCGCCCTCCCTGCGACTTCCCCCTCCGCCGTGCTGCCCTGCAGCCAGCGGGCCACAGGGCCGGATGCCCCCTCCCGCCTCGTCCAGCACAAACCGGCCACGACCCCCTCTCCAGCAACCACGACGACGAGCTCTCCTCCCTGCATCACCATGGGTGAAGAACACAAGAGCAGCAGCTCTCCCTTTTCTCCCTCTTTCCGTTTTCAGTTTTGTTTTCAGATTATACAGTGACTTAAAAAATTCATGCAAATTCATGGGAAATTAATATGGATGTGTGGTAGGACTTTTTGAAATCCTTATGAAGGTATCTATGTGGTAGATCCATTGTTTGGAATGTTTCATATGCAATGGACTGCTGTAAAAATCATTTCGTTCAGAGAGGTCTATACCAAGGTATGTGTAAAATAAATATTTGATGCCGATAAGGAGTGCTCCAAAAGTTGTGCAATAATTATGGTGTATTCCTAGTGCTATAAAAAGTCTATGGTTGAAATTTCATGGCTAGATGTTGAATGATTTGAGATTTATGAAGTTAACAAGTGTCTCATTCATTATTTTGGACTTCATGCATGATCTCTGAATATTTATATTTTTCGTGAATAAAATGTTGTTTTATGTTGGTACGATGAATACCAAAATTGTAGCTTATGATATTGTGAAGCCTGTGTTAAATTTTTATGACCATATCTCTGGTAGTTTGAGAGATATGCATTTATCAAGTTGATGGTTGAAAACTGTCAGTTTCTGGACAGACTTAGATGTTTGGGTTGTTTGACCAAGTTAAATATGGAATAATGTCTTTATACTGTGGAAACATTTGTATAACTTTTCATAAGATTTCCATATTGTTTTGATTCATACTTTTAGGAGCTCTAGATTGTGAGTTATGGATTTTTGAAGTAGAGTGACAGAATTTGCCCACTTGTTAAGATGTGGACAGAAATGCACTCTTTGTTTATTTCAATAGCTTTGAACCATGTTAAGATGTTATAAGAAACTTGTATAGAACTTAATAACCTTTCCAATTATTCAAGAACCATATGGGTTGGATGAGTAGGACTTCGTTTATGCTTCTATGAACTTCAGCTTAGTTGTATGTTTAGTTATCTCACTCAATGGTGGGTTGCATGTGAAGTGTTTGTTAAATAATTATTTTCATGATCTTATTGTTGTTTTCTATGGTTGTTATGAATATCAAACTTAGCATAATGTTATAAGGTTTCTAAAATGTATAGAACCACCTTTAAGTGAGATATAGAACTGAAGTTTTTAGTTTTATAAGTTGTGTGCCAAATCTGTCCAAGGTGTGGACAGAGATGCTCTTTTATACTTGTTCACCCTTGTTAAGTATAGAATCATCTTGCTAGGATAATAAGCAAGTTTTAGAATAACTTATTAAGTTTTCTATTAAGTTAAGATTCATGATTTTTGTATGTTTGTAACTCAAGTTATGCATGTTTAGATGTAATGTTACTTTTCTGTCCTTTTTGGGTAGGTCTGAAATAAATGCATAATTGAATTGTTTAACTTGTGATTTGGCTTTTGATGGTAACATCAATGTTGTAGATAATTTTATTACCTTTCCAGAAAGTCTGAGATCACCTCTTTTGGATGCTTATAACTCTGGTTATGGTTGAAACAAGTAACCAATGTGCTGCTGCCCTGTTTTCTCTATGCATGTTAAATTAATTACTCTAGTATATGTTTGCTGGATGGAATCCTTTTGATAGTTCTTGGGTGATGAACTCTTGAAATGTATTAGTTGAATTAATGAGTATGTAGCATCTTAATATGCTTGTTATCCTTCTATGCCATATTAGGGTAATGCATAATTAAATAACTCTATGCTTATCATGAATGTGGCTGTAACTCGATTGAGCTAATTAATATGTTTACTTGAGGTGATTGCTACCTTCCTATGATATGCATGTATGTTAATTAGTTCAAATAAATGCATGTGCTTGTGTAGATTGGTTTAATCAATTGCTTGCTATCTTGGATACTAGACTTGAGTGTTAGTAGTTAATAAATTGCTCTCTAATGTACTTGTGTATTTATGACATAATCTTGTGCTTATGTTGGATGCTTGTATATGTATCTCTTGTGATCATTCTCCGCATTCATACATGTGCATCTTGCATCTCATTTAGGTACGATAGGTACACTACGTGGAGATGTGATGGTTGGAGCCAAACCCGAAGACGGTGTTTGGTGGAGCTAACCCGGACATGGTGTTGGTGGATGAATCCAGGAGAAAAAAGGAACCAAGAGTATGAGCATGGATGTGCCGAGCTCACCAAGCAAGTGTCATCTAACCATCGATGACTTGTGTCGGTTCCCAAGGCAAGCCCCGGAGCATTACAAGCCTCCTCCCTCTCTTTTTAAAGTATTCACTTTCATTTCACAATATTGCTTGTGCATTAAGTTATAGGAGTTGGATGAAACCTTTGATGCATTATGCCTTCCTTGTCCAACTAAAGAACCTTGTAGGCCCAGGATCGAAACATATGCTTAGCCCTGCTTAGACCGGCAGAGTGGGTGGTCTACTATCCCCCACGATGATAGGTTGATACTGGTCACGGTTGGCTATATTTGCTATCGTGGAAAATAACCATGTGGAAGTAATAAATCGAGACCGGGAGGACAAGGAGTTGTGAGCCACTTGACTTGGAGGTCTTGTGAGCGGGTTCTCTCCACCTGTGTCGCTAGGCACTGGACCATGGTTGGACATCTGTCAAGATTGAACGCATGCCTCGTTCATAGCTGGCCGAATAACTCGTTTCGACCGTGAAGCCTAACTCTGTACGTTCGGGCCGAGCTTCCCTCCTACTTGGGTCATGAAGACCACGAGCGGAGTACTAGACCATGGGCAAGAGTGACCTGAGCTACCTAGCCGGGACCGTGGGCATGCACTACTTGATCGACCTGGCTACCGTGAGTCGCTACTCATGCCTGTAATTGGGACCTCACGGCTACCGGAGCTATATTGAAGGTGACCCGTCAAAGTCAACCCGATGGGGAAGACTTGGGTGTGATTGAGGAATAAACCTCCAGCTGGATAGGAATTCGATTCGAATCGCAGTCTCTTCCCGTCAGTGAGAAACTTGAAAGATGTTCCTCCCACTGTAGAAACTTGAACCCTAATAAGTAACCAAAAGATGGTTATATGGTTTATGTCAAACTAGATATGGTTACTATTGTGATGCTTTAATCAAGTGATTGCTCTAGATCAGGTGCAAATCTAGACTTGGTAAGCTCTATTAATCTTGATGCTAAAATCTTGACTAAAATCTTGAAAGATAGGACTCAAGGTAGTAATGCTATTTTTGCAAAATTATGCTATCCTGTCAACTCCACTATATGAGCCTTGCATACCCTTGGGAGTCTTTTATTTATCTCCTGTCGGGTAAGTCTAGCTGAGTACATTCGAGTACTCAGGGTTTATCCCACCCTGTTGCAGGTGAAGGGCTTCGTCCTGCTGAAGGAGTGGTTAACCACTGCTGGGCTCGGTGATTCTATAGTTACTTCTTATCTATATGCTGTTGTTGGAGGATGTCACTTAAGCTAGCAATGTAATTCAACTTATGTTACTACAATCATTTCAAAGCTATGTTGTTTCATTAAACAGTTTTTGAACTCAGACTTGTATTATTATTTCTGAGCTTATTTGTAATATTATTTCCGCTGCAAAACTCTGTGTAAGTGATTGGTGTTCACTTAATCAAGCGATCTGGGATTGGTTTGTTCATTTACTGGGGTCCTTCGGGATACTCGGCGGACTACCGAACTGGTATAAGTGAGAGTATGTGCGTGTCAACGTGTTAAACGGGGACAGTCATGCTTGATCTTATATTAGTTGGGCGGTTCCGTGACAGCTGGTACCAGAGCAAGATTAAGTATAATACTGTCATTTACATGATTTTCAAAACAAAGTTTTGTTTTCAAAATGTTATTTTGGACTAAAACTTTAGCTATAGACAAGTTTGTCAAAAACTAATTTGAAAAACTATGCTAGCGACAACCTCCAGTTAATCCCAACTTAGGATCATCAGGTGGCTTATTTAAGTACTAACTTGGGGAATTGCATCATATTTCTATTTTCCTGTCCATACAGGTTGAAATTGTATGGGTGCCATTTACTTGAATGGTAATGTATGGATCAATACCTCTACGCCCAGGCCAAGGTGTGTATACAGGACCGCACTATGCTACCCTGTGGTCAAATGGTCGAGGTAGCCTTCATATATGAATTAGCCATATATGTCGATAGAATTATTTTCTGCAACATCGCACCTACGCTAAGGTAAGGTGAGTTGCGAGAGTATGATCGGACAACCGTCGGTCTAGGCAGTGAATATTAATGTGTCGAACTGTTGTACATACACGTATGTGGACAGCAAGATACCCATGTGTAGGAGTAATACTTTTGAGGAGGGTGCATATACTGCTTACGTGTATACGGGGTGTACACCTAAGTCAGTATTAGATTTAAATTTCAGCAATGCATTATATTCATACTGTTGGGATGGGCTGAAATGAAATCTTCTGCAGGTACACTAACCTGGAATACGTATGAACTAGTTAACGACTAGCTATATCTAGAGTGCGTGTTATGCCACCGCCATAGAACGTGATTGTCGCCTAAGGCTGCCAATCTTGTGAGGCCGAATAGGACGAACATGCATTATACTGTTTGTTGCATCATGTATGGATATGCTTCTCTCAACCTTGCTTCTAATGATAAGTAATCTGTGATCAAGGTGATGTGTTAGCTTTCTTGTTAAGAAACTAGAGAAGTGTGCCTTCATCCTTGTTGTTCGTATAGCCTTGCTAGAATGTGCTATGTGATCTTGCTTGTGTTAAGAAATAATTTTAGATATATGAAATGTTTTTTTAACATGAGCTAGAGATATCCAAATTTAATGGAACTAATTTGGCTAGCTGTGTCTTGCAACACTCTACCTAAAGCCACTATAAAACATGTTAAATATTGTGTTGTATGTTGCATGGTTTGTTCTATGTTAGAGTGCTTTTCTGAGTAAGATAGTAAAAGCTTGCTGTGTAAAAATGTTTTGCATATAATGTCTTTTATTTTTGCTAGGTGCTCTCTAACTTTGAAATTTACAAACTTGAAGTTAACATGCTCAATGACACATGGTTTAATTGTTGTTAAGATCGTTATAGCATGCTTTAGTGAATCCTTTTAAACCTGCTATGTAAGTGTCTTACTAGATAGTTGTGATTTAACCTGTGACAACATTTAGTCTCATGTAATAATAAATAAATGAATATGAGAACTATATGTATGACGTAGGTATAACATAATTTGTCATAGCTTGCTAGTAACATGCTTGCTAAGGTTTAGTAAGTTGGTTCACATGTTTATAAATCATGAGCTTTTGCAATGAACTTTTCATGTATGCTTAACCTGCTATAATTATCTAGAAGTTTTCTATGCACCATAAAGAGTAGTTATCAATTTTATCTTGCTAAATGAGCAAATTGATAAGTACATGTCAACTAGTGTAAGGCTTCTCCATAACTCTTCTAGAATGTTTAGGATGTATCTTACTATCATCATTTAAGTAGGAGTGCATGTTTCTATTCGAATGCAGTTCACCCATCCTTTTCATGTTATCCATGTAGTAGCTGCACTAAGCTTGTTATGTTCATATAATTTGCTGATCTATAGCCTGTAGAGGTAAACCTATTGTTATGTCACGCATGACTAAAAACAAGTTTGCTAGATCTAAGTTAAAACCTACTAGTGAAGATATATGCACCTGCATGGTAAAATAATCTAAGTGACAAAACATCATACCACCATGATCTGCATGATAAGCATGTTTGTCTTGTTGTAGATGTACACTTGTTGTGTATGAAGTTTCGTGCTTAGTAACCATGCTTAATCTAGTGTGATTAAATTTCTCAAATGCTTGCTTGAGCTCATGATGCATGTGTTGTTATGTTGTTACCTCGTTGGTACCCTAGTTGTAACATCTCATGTCCTCGGTGAGCATATGAGTGTCGAATAGCTTTATCTTGGATCAGTTCTCCAGTTATGTTCCTCTCATGGCTATCATCTCCAACCGTGTTCTCTCTCTTAGAAGCCGGAACCGGTAGACGTAGTTGTTTGCCTTTTGAATGATTGTGTAACTATGCTTTGGTTTGTCTCCTGAACTAAAGCTTGGTTCCTCTGGATGCTTGCTTATGTTGTGAATGTTATGCTCTTGCGTGTGACGTCCCTAACCAAAAGCCCCTATCGGACCTTGTTGTTCCTTATCTTATGGGTGATTGAGTGCAACATCTATCTATATCCATCTGGTTTGGAACCTTTTTCTCACAAGATCATATTGTGCTTTATCGACTATCGGTGTTATGACCCAAGGGGTTAAGACCACCAGCTATTAAATTTGTATATTGCGTGCTCCCTCTCCAAGACGTGATGCAAGAAGAACACAAGATTTATCCTGGATCGGGCACAAAAGGCCCTACGTCCAGCAGGGGAGGACGGATTGTATTATCTTGCACCGAAGTGTTTGTACAGGGGGGGTGCAAGCAGGTTTACATGGGGTGCTCAAGATGAGCTAAGGCCTAGGGCTAGCAAGGCTATCCTAGGTGGTCGGTTAATTGCTTGAGAGGTCGATCAAGCAATCGGGTGCGTGGTGTGTGCGGGTCAGGGTTGATATCTGAATTTCTAAGCCGATGTTGATCAGCCCTTGCCCTTACCAATGTCGATATGAATTGCCCCCCTTTCTTCTATCCCGGCATCCCCTTTTATAGATCAAGGGGAGGTACGGGAGTACAGAGTCCTAAACTATAGCGGCATGGGAGGCGTGTCAGTGGCGCCATGCTGGCGAAGGGACGTCGATCGCTGTAGCGGCGAGGCCTTCCCGTCCTTCCAGTGCTCCCAGGCATGGTGATGGCGGACTGGACGTTGTAGCACGTCATGGCGTAGCAGGGTTGACTTTCTATAGATGGGTGTGAGTCCCACAGCTGAAGCGGGATGGAGCGGATAGGATGGGTCCCATGCCGGAGTGGTTGGAGACGATGGTCGAGCCCCCTGGTCGAGGGGGGGTCGAGGCCGGCGTGACCCTGTCGCATCCCTGAAGACACAGTCGAGGGTCGTCCTGTTCATGACTCGAGGGGGTGCCTCTGGAGTCCGTACCTGCGACGTGGCTACAGTGGCAGCACAGTTGACGGAGGTCCAGGGCATGGGCGGTGAGTTGATGGATTTGACCGTGGTAGTGGGCGCCCATGGCGTTAGGCGGGGGCAGGTAAGCGCATTGGACCCCCTTTAACCCATACCGGGAGCAGGTAAGTCGGTCGAGCTTCCTTCTCAGGGGTCGTTCGTTCGACCCCCTGTCCGTCATTCGAGGGGTCGAGGCAGAGGGTTCGTTCGTTCGACCCCTGTCCGTCAATCGGGTCGAGGCGGAGGGGTCGTTCGTTCGACCCCTGTCCGTAAGTCGAGGTAGAGTCTGGGGCGGAGGGGTCGTTCCTTCGACCCCTGTCCGTAAGTCGAGGTAGAGGCGGGGGGTCGTTCGTTCGACCCCTGTCTGTCTGTTTTTCCAGTAATGGGCCCTCCCACGACTGGTTGCTGTCGCCGGTGAGGGAGGCCTTTGTGTGATGGGCCTTTCTCCATTGACTTGAACGGCTGATCGGATCCTGTCCTAAAAATGGTTGCTATGTTGAGCGTTAGTTTATCGCAGGTTTAGGGTACCCCTTACCTTTGTACCCGACAGTAGCCCCCGAGCCTCTATGCGGATAAGAAGAATCCGTATAGAGGCTTTTGCCGATGATCTGCAGGGTTAGTCAAAAGTCCGATTCTCCGCGTGGTGCGTGCGAGCGCACCCCGCGGGGGTAGCCCCCGAGGCCCCAGAGGAGTGATTAGGAACTCCTCTGGGGGCTTTGAGGTGTCTTTTATCGAGGGGAGTTAGGATTACCTAGATTCATAGCACCCTATCGAGCGGTCGATTATGTTCGCCAGGCTACGAGAGTTTCACTTCCTTGAAAACGGGGTGCTCGAGGGCGGCTGTCGAAACCCTTTCGAGGGCCAGCCTTCGCTCCCTCAAGCATCAAACTGGAGTCATAGTGCCCTATCGAGGGGTTAACTCTGTCTGCCAGGTTACGAGTGTTTTCGACCCTCTTTCGTCGAGGGGTGCTATGCGTAGTCTAGCCCTCGAGCCTCGTGTGGCTGGGCTTTCACTACCTCCTAGCGTCCTTCCCATGGATCCTTGCGCTCAGATTGTGAGGCGAAGAGCATTGTGCTATCCTTGTTAGGATGAGCCCCGAAGTCCTCTATGAGCCTTCGTAAGGACGAACCTCGATGTCCTCTGCGAGCTGGTAACGGGTATAAATTCAAGTGAAATCCAAGTGAGAACTCGTGCCCCCTACAACAGGGGTCGATAGAAGCCCTGAGGCGTTCTCATTCAAGCAACACCGCGTGGATTACCTAGGTGCCAACTCTGTTCGATGAGAGTCGGTGGCCTGATGCCTCCTGTCGAAGGGATCCTTGGGTATTCCGTGGTTATGCCTTGGATATGTCCCAGGGGGCCTCAAGAGTTCATTCTCGAGCTAGGGGCTCGCGCCGGCCCCTCCTGGTTCATCCCTGACTTGCGTACTCGAGGGCGGCTGTGAACCTCGTTCGTGGGGCCAGCCTTCGCCCCCTCGAGATTTGGGGGTGGACCGGAGTCCGTAACCCTGGGTCCTCCCTGACCTCAGGTACTCGAGGGCGGCTGTCGAACCCTGTGTAAGGGCCAACCTTCGCTCCCTCGAGATTTTGACGGACGGGTCAACGTCTGTTGCTTAGCTCCGAAGATGGCGTCTTGTCCTGTGGAATATAAAGGGGTGGTAGGTTGGTATATTAAATGTGGGGACATACCTGTCTTTTTGTTGGGTCCGCCCATGGGGCTCGCGTCGGCCCCTCCCGGATTATTCCCGACTCGAGTACTCGAGGGTGGTTGTCAAACCCCGTTCGAGGGCCAGCCTTCGCTCCCTCAAGATTTGGGGGTGGACCGGAGTCCATAACCCTGGGTCATCTCTGACCTCAGGTTAGTGAGGGCAACTGTCGAACCCTATTCGAGGGCCAGCCTTCGTTCCATTGAGATTTGGGGTGGACCGGAGTCCATAACCCTGGGTCATCTCTGACATCAGGTACTCGAGGGCAGCTGTCGAACCCTGTTCGAGGGCCAGCCTTCGTTCCCTCGAGATTTTGACGGACGGGTCGACGTCCATTGCTTACCTCCGGAGATAACGTCCACCAGTCGCACGTTGTCTGCCATAGGCGCGTCTTTTTAGGAGATGTCTGTTCGACTGCGGCCGTTGCAGGCATAGGGTGCGGGGAGGCATGTGGCGCGAAGTCCGATGACGCGACGGGTGCAGCTTATTTTACGGAATACGAGGAGGCGGTAGGTGAGTGCATTAAATGCAGGGACTTACTTGCCTTTTTGTCGTGTCCGCCTGTTGGGCTTCCGGTTACAAATACTGGGGGTGGGGGTCTGGCTTCCGCATGCTTGCCATTGCCTTCCCTGTCTTCTTCCTCTCGTCGTTGCCTTCGTCGCCCACCGAGCCGGATCTCTGCGTGCGCGAGAGTAGGGAGAGGAGAGATTGGAAACATACCTTCCACCGCCGCATCCGAGCGCATCCGCTTCCCTGTTCCCATGGCCACCTACAGCTTGCGCGGCCCTGACGCCTGGCTTCCGTCGTCGGCGACTGTGGCGCGCTTGGGAGACTTGGTGGAGAGCGGCCTTCTCCGACCCATCACCTCCGTGGACCGGCCGGAGTGGATAGTGCCACTGAGGGAGGACGCTGAGCCCAACCTGCCGGAGGGTTATGTGGTCAGCTTCGAAGCTTTCCACCGGGCGGGGCTAGGATCCCCCCCAAACCGTCTTCTACGTGGATCCTCCACCACTACGGTGTGGAGCTCCAACACCTCTCCCCCAACGGCATCAGCCACGCGGTGGTATTTACCACCGTGTGCAAAGGATACCTGGGGATGGAGCCACATTGGGAGTTGTGGCTCCATCTGTTCGAGGCGAACCTCTTCCACACCTCGGCCGGTAGCGGTAGCCGCAGGATGGTCCGGGCAGGCTGCTGTAGCATCTCCCTCAAGAGGGTGGACTGTTGGATCCCGGCGAAGCTCACGTCGAGCCGCTCCGGATGGCACTCCGGGTGGTTCTACCTGAGGAACGACGATGGTTTGTTCCCCGCCTACACCGGGAGGACGATCGACTTGAGGCCCGACCACTAGAGGTACGGCGTCGAACAGAAGAAGCAGAAGCGCCTCGACCATCTGCTTGGCGCGGTCTCCATTCTAAAGAAGGTAGGACTGACGGCGGCGATCGTCGCGTCGGCCTTCCACCAACGGCGAGTCGTGCCGCTGATGGCTCGCCCGTGACGCCTTGACGAGATGCGCCCGGGGGTGGATCTCATGGGGTGTCGCCTCGTGGAGGACGAGCTGCCCCTCGAGAGGGTGGTCCGCCGAGTACGCGCCTCCTTCGCCGGCGCGTTCGAGGTGGGGGGCATCGCCGGCGTCCCCATGATGCCAGACCAGGGCCACATCCAGCTAGTACGACACCTCTTTTCTTTGTTAATGCCCCCTTGTTCGTCCTGTTTGTCCCCTTTTGCCCGTTTTCTGACCACGCCTCGCGTTCCTCAGGGGAACATCGTTTACCAGAAGTCGCTACCGCCGGTGAGGGAAGAGCAGAACGACTCCTAGGCGAGGCGCTTGCAGGCCGAGTAGGACAAGAAGGCCAAGGACAAGGCCAAGAGGGATAAGGGCAAAAAGGCCCGACAGAGGGAGGAGCATGAACGACGCCGGGCACGGCAGAGGCAGACCAACCTCTCCGAGGAGGAGTTCCCCTCGGAGGAGGATGAGGATGAGGAGACGAGCAGCGACGAGGTTGTTGGCGATATGGCTTTGTGGCGCAGGGTTGTGACAGCTATGGTGATCCTGACAGAGATTGTTCTTATGCAAAAGGAGGAGCCGGAGCAGGAGGAGGAGGCCGAGCCGCAGCGAGGGCTCGAGGAAGAAAGAGAGGTGCCTAGGTGTCAGGGGGCGGCGGCCCGTACTGGAGGAGGAGACGGGTCGACGTTGAGGTCGACCCCAGCTGTCGGGATTGAGTCGCGGGACGAGCGCCCCGCGGCTCTTCAAGGTGAAGTGCCGCGGGAAAAGCATAGTCGTTCGTCCCGGTCCCCGTCGAGGGGACGACCGAGCGCGCCCCCGGCGCCTACTCGGTCGAGCGGACAGGCATTAGGCCCGTCGACCCGGGAGGAGACCAGGGTGGTGGCGACAAAGACGTCGTTGGCCCCTGCCAAGGATACGGTGCCAGGAGCAGCCTCAGCCCCTGCCACGGCCGGCGCTGGCGGGAGAAGTGGCTCCCGACGTGCCTCGCAGAAGCCCCCGAGCGGCTCGAGGTCCATTGGTTGGACCCCCATGACTCCGCTAGGGTAAGTTGCTTCCCTGTCGATCCCGAGTATTTTTCATTGGTTATGACTTGTGCTTATCGTCGAGTATGAGTTCATTTTTCAGGGCGAAACGGTCGTCGGAGGGCGCGACCCCCACCCCGGCCAAGAGGCTGAAGGCGGAGGCCACGGCCAAGATGGCCGTCGGGGCCAGTCCTACCGCCTCGTCCCCTTCGACCCCCGCCCCAGGTTCGGCGTGGGCGGCCAAGGCGCGGGAGGCAATAGGGCGTGGGTAGGCGCATGCCATCGCGAAGCGAACTCGAGTAGAGGAGGAGGGGGGTCGACCCGTCGCATCGGCCGGGTCCGCCAGAGTGGCGGTCGAGGCCGTGCTCACCAACCCGTTGGAGGGGGGCACGCCCGCAGCCTTGGAAGCCGCGGAGCCGGCGTCGACGACGACCCTGGCTGAGGGGGACCAGCCCCTATCCATCGTAGAGGTGGAGGTGGTCGACTTGACCTCCGCCGGTGAGGGAGAGACGCCGGAGCGCCCGGCGCCGAGGCGGTGGCCCGAGAACCTCGCATTGTGGGAGGCACGTCGGTGGCGCGAGCACGAGGGTACGATTGTTGCCGCGCTGGAGGTGCCGTCGTCGGTGGAGACCCTCGTCGAGGGGGCCTCGGAGCCGCTCCCCAAGCCTGCCCAGGAGGGAGGACGGGCCGAGGAGCTCGAGGCGACGCCCGCGGCGGAGATGGCGACGACGGCTGAGATGGCGGAGATGACGACCCCCCCGATCGGAGCCGGAGGGGGTTGTCGTGGCGCCGCAAGGAAGCGGCGCGGCGGATGCGACAATGTTCGAGGCGGCTGCTCAGCCTTTTGTCGAGGGCGGGCAGTCGTCTGCTGGAGATGCTCCGCCCCCTAGCTTAGTGGACGTAGAGGGAGGGGACCGTAGTGAGCCTGCGATATCGGGTGCTAACGTGTGTTCTCTTCACGCGCAGGGTTATTCTCTCGGCGGGGACTTCTTCTGCCTAGAGGCGATGACCCGGAGGGGCCGGCGGCGGCTCTGCAGGATGGCTCCGAGGCCAGGGGTGCCCGGTTCGAGGGGGCAACCTCCTTCCCCACTTTGGCGGAGCGGGTGAGGCTCCACGGGGGTGACCTCGAGATGCGCTAGGGTCTCATGCAGGAGGATCGAGCGCCGCAGCAAGTTCTGGGGGCAGGAGCCTCTCGAGCTGGCCGACCCCCAAAACACAGGGCACACCTTCCTCAAGCTCGATGATCAAGACGAGCTCGGGGAGTGGGAGCACCTGGAGGAGTTCCAGGCGTGGCTTGCCCATGTGGTACGCGTGTCGGTGGAGGTCGCTTCCGCGGATTTGTTCCAGGGGATGGAAGTAAGTTTCGTCCTTTCCCTCTCGATTTACCTTGGTTATTTTGCTGCTCTTTTCTGATGACTTTCCTTTTTATCTCTGGTAGATGCTGAGGGCGATGTCGTACGACAAGTCCCAGTTCATCCTCCGGGCCCAGGAGCAGTGGAGCCAGCTCCCCATCCTCCGCGCCTTGCTGGAGAAGGCAGAGGCCGAGGCCACCCAGGCGAAGGTCGAGGCGGCCACCGCACAGGAGACAGCCAAGGCCGCTGAGGAGGAGGCCTCCTGGGCACAGTCGAGGGCTGAGGCCTCCTTCAAGGAGGTCGCCAAGGTCGGGTAGCAGCGGGACGCTGCCCAGGAGGCCCAACGTAAGGCGGAGGAGGAGTCCACCCAGCTGAGGGAAGAACTGGCTCGGGCGGCGGAGCGTGTCCAGCAGCTCGAGGCGGACCTGAAGTAGGCGGCTGCCGACCGCACCTCCCTCGAGGGGTGGGTCCAGGAGCTCCAGACAGATTTTGACATCGTCTCCCGCGACCGCGTCGCTCTGGGGGAGGTGGTGGCTAACTAGAAGAGGGCCCTCGATGGTACTGGCAAGATCATCGAGGACCTCCGGGCTAAAAACAGCGACCAAGCTGCAGAGCTTGTCGACGTCCCACCAACTTCAGAGGGCCGAGCAGGACCACGTCACCCTAGAAGCACACGCCAAAGGTGAGTTTTTTATTAAGCTTGCCTGTTTTCGACCCTTCATCTACTTTTTTGGTTTTGACGGAGTCCTCTATTTGTTCTGGCAGAACTCGAAGGGGGAGAAGGCTCGAGCCCATGAGGATCTGACCAGTCTTTAGAGCCACCTCGGGGCGGAGGCGAGTCTCAACGAAAGTCTCGAGGGCGCCATCTCCGCCCTCTGCGATGACATGGGGTCGAACCGGAGCCGACGGTCGAAGGCGATGCGCGAGGAGACTCCCTCATGCGCCTCTTCTACTCCATGACCTGAGAGGTGACGGAGCAAGTCCGTGCTGCTCTGTACATGGGCGTGAAGCGGGCACTCACGGTCGTCCGCTCGGGCTACATCTATGACCTCGACGTCTTCGCCAGCGGCTTTGTCGTCGATCCGGAGCTGACCGATGAGGCCAACGTGGCGAGATGCCACGAGCTGATCGAGGCGCAGAGGTGCCCAGAGGCGAGTTGGCGAAGCTCTTCGAGCCTGAAGTGCTCCCTTCGGCGAATGGAGATGGCGACGAGTAGTCGAGGCCTGCGTGCCGAATCTGGACAAGAAGGTCCATGTAATAGATTAGCTTTTGTGACAATACAATGTCGAGCCCATGGGGGCTTCTTAAATTTAATGCATTTTATTCGAGATGCATCTGGGTGTTTTTATTTCTCGAGCTGTCTCTATTTCCCTTTGCCTGAGTCATTGCTTGTGGACTAAGTATTCGACGCACGCTCGTATCCCTGGAGAGGGGGAGCGAGTGGGGGTACCATAGCCCTAAGGCGTAGGAGAGTCCCCGGCTCGACGACCCTCGACCCTTAGGGAGTTTGAGGCGTTTTTTACTCAGCCATGAAGCGTACTTGGGGCAAAGGTGGAAAGAGAAGGCCGAGTTTCGAAAAACTTTCGGGTTTTTAGAGAGCTTAGGAGGGGGTCCCCCCTGTCAGCCCTAAGGGAGGCTTGACTTTGCCGCAGCAGAGTCGAGGCTACCTCAGAGTTATGAACGAATGTGAAATGTATTTCGAGAACATTTTATTCATTCATAATGCGATAAATGTACATAATGCGGAAAATGTACGAGGCCTCGAGGCCTTAGGGGTAGAAGCGACGTAGTTGTTCGATGTTCCATGCGTTGGTGAGGATCTCGCCCTTGTCGTTCTTCGTCTTGTAAGTCCCTGGCTTTAGCACCTCTGCCACGATGAAGGGTCCTTCACAAGGTGGCGTCAGCTTGTGAAGCCCCTTGTTGCTTGTCGACGGCGCAACACGAGGTCGCCGACTTCGAGGTCCCTTTTGCGTATGTGTTTGTCGTGGTAGCGGCGTAGCGTCTGCTGGTACCTTGCTGACTTGAAGAGGGCCGTTTCCCGAGGTTCCTCGAGCTAGTCGAGGGAGTCCTCTCGGGCTGCTGCGTTGGCTTGCTCGCTGTAGGCCTTTAGTCGAGGGGACCCGTACTCGAGGTCAGTGGGGAGGACGGCCTCGGACCCGTAGACCAAGAAGAACGGGGAGAACCTGTACTCGACTTGGTGTCGTTCGGAGACTCCATAGGACAGAGGGTAGCTCATCGACCCATCTCTTGTCATGTTTGTTTAGCCGGTCGAAGATCCTTGGCTTGAGGCCCTGTAAAACCATACCATTGGCGCGCTCGACCTGGCCGTTAGTCCGAGGGTGGGCGACTACGGACCAGTTCACCCTTATGTGGTGGTGGTCACAGAAGTCCAGGAACTTTTGGCCGGTGAACTGCGTGCCATTGTCGGTGATGATGACATTGGGAACCCCGAAGCGATGTATGATGTCTGTGAAGAACAGCACGGCTTGTCGAGATTGAATGCTGGCGATGGGTCGAGCCTCGATCCATTTTGAGAACTTGTCTATGGCCACGAGGAGGTGGGTGTGGCCACCTTTTGTTTTTTAGGGGACCGACCATGTCGAGCTCCCATACTATGAATGGCCAAGTTATGGGTATCATCTGAAGAGCTTGGGCGGGTAGGTGGGTCTGCCTGGTGTAGAATTGGCATCCCTTGCAAGATCGAACAAGTTTGGTAGCATCGGTGATGGCTGTCGGACAGTAGAAGCCTTGTCGAAAGGCGCTTCCTTCCAGCGTTCTTGGCGTCGCGTGGTGGCCACAAGCCCCCGAGTGTAGGTCCTTCAGTAGTGCCTCCCCTCCTCGAGGGTGAGGCAACGTTGAAGTACACCGGAAGGGCTGCGTCGATACAGCTCGCGGCCATCCCCATACAAGACGTAGGTTTTGGCGCATCGGGCTATGCGTCGGGCTTCGGTGCGGTCCTCGGGGAGCTCGCCCCGTATCAGATACTCGAGGTACGATGTGCGCCAGTATGTCGAGGGGGTTGGTGTTGCTGCCGTTCCGTCGATCTCCATGACTTCTTCCCGTTCGAGGAGGGATCGGTCGAGGGTGGTGGATCGACCCCTGCTCGAGGGCAGGAGCCCCGAGCCTAGGTCGACGGACGGCTTGTGAAGGTCCCTCGAGAAGACGTCGGGAGGAATCGTGCCTCGGGTGGACGCGATTTTGGCTAGCTCGTGAGCAGCTTCGTTGTACCAGCGGCCGATGTGGTTGAGCTCGAGGCCGTAGAATTTGTCCTCAAGCCTTTGGACCTCCTTGCAGTAGGCTTCCATCTTGGGGTCGTGGCAGCTCGAATCTTTCATCTCTTGGTCGATTACCAACTACTTGCCCCCCCCCCGAACGTCGAGGCATCGAACCCCGAGCTCGATGGCGATGCACAGACCGTTGACGAGGGCCTACGTACTCGGCTACGTTGTTGGAGGCGGGGAAGTGGAGGTGGATGACGTAGCGCATGTGGACCCCCTGAGGGTGATATGAACAGCAATCCGGCGCTGCCCCCATCTTCATCAACGATCCGTCGAAGTACATAGTCTAGACCTCGGTCTGAACTTGCGCCGGGGGTAGTTGGGTGTCGGTCCATTCTACAATGAAATCTGCCAATACCTGAGATTTGATGGCCTTCTCGAGGGGCATAGGAGAGAGTTTCCCCATGAGCTCGACCGACACCACTTGGCGATTCTTCCAGACGCCTCCCGGTTCTGGATTATCTCCCCGAGGGGGAAAGATGAGACCACAGTAACCGGGTGGCCCAGGAAATAGTGCTGGAGCTTGCGCCGAGTGAGGATGATGGCATACAACAGCTTCTAGATGTGGGGGTATCTCGTCTTAGTCTCGGAAAGTACCTTCGCTCATGAAGTAGACAGGCCTCTGAACCGGCAGGGCATGTCCCTCTTCTGTCCTCTCGACTACTATGGCAGCGTAGACTACCTGGGTAGTTGCTGCGACATAGAGCAAGAGGGGCTCGGCTGGGCTTGGGGGCACCAAGATAGGTGGCGAGGTGAGCAAGTCTTTGAGTTTGGAGAGCGACTCTCGGCCTTGACGGTCCATGTGAAGTGTTCTGTTTTCCTAAGGAGGCGATAAAGGGGGAGGGCTTTTTCCCCGAGCCGTGAGATGAACCGGTTGAGGGCAGTGATGAGCACCCTGTGACCCTTTGTACACCCTTAAGATCCTTGATCAGGCCATCTTGGTGATTGCGGTTACCTTTTCTGGGTTGGCCTCGATCCCGCGTTGGGAAACTATGTACCCTAGGAGCATGCCTCGAGGGGCCCCGAAGACACACTTCTCTAGGTTCAGCTTTACGTGATTTGCCCTGAGGCACCCAAACGCGATCTCAAGGTCCCCGACTAGGTTCTTGACTTTTTTGGATTTGACCATGATGTCATCGACGTAGGCCTCGACGGTCGGCCCTATGTGTTTTCCAAAGACATGGAGCATGCATCGTTGATATGTGGCCCCGGCGTTCCGCAAACAGAAGGGCATAGTGAGGTAGCAAAAGATGCCAAAGGGGGTGATGAAGGAAGTCGCGAGCTGATCGGACTCCCTTTATCTTTATTTGGTGATAGCCAGAGTACGCATCAAGGAAGAAGAGAGTTTCACATCCCCCAGTGGAATCTACTATTTGATCAATACGTGGTAATGGAATAGGAACCTTGGGACATGCTTTATTTAAACTATTGTAGTCTACGCACATCCTATCCTTTCCATTCTTTTTCTTGACAAGTACATGATTTGCTAACCACTCGGGATGATGTACCTCCTTGATGAATCCGGCCTTCAAAAGCTTGTCGACCTCCTCCCCGATGATTCTGCGCTTTTCCTCGTCGAAGCGGCGCAGCCGTTGCTTCACCGGTTTGGATCCGGCTCGGATGTCCAAGGAGTGCTCGGCGACATCCCTCGGAATGCCCGACATATCCGAGGGACTCCATGCAAACACGTCAGCATTCGTGCGGAGAAAGTCGACGAGCATGCTTCCTATTTGGGCTCGATGGTGGCCGAGGTCGAGTGGGATGGTCTTGGTGTCGTCCGCAGGCTTGATGTTGCCAGCGTGCCGCTTGGGGTCGGGGATCTCCTTGGAGAAGTTGTCAAGGGCCGCGAGGATGGCTGACTCCTCGACCGCCTCGGCGTTTTCCAAGCACTCGACGTCGCCGTCGTAAGCGTGCTCGTAGGAGGTGTCGACGATGATGACTCCCTTGGCCCCGACATCTTTAGCTTGAGGTAGGTGTAGTTTGGGACCGCCATGAACTTGGCATATCCCGATCAACCGATGATGCCGTGGTAGGTACCATGGAATGCGACCACCTCGAAGGTCAGATCTTCCTTCCAGAAGTTCCAGAGGGTATTGAAGCAGACGGTAGCTTGACGCGGCCGATCGGGAGTGCCTTCTTCCCTGGAACGATCCCGTGGAATCCCCCCGTGCTGGGTAGGAGCATGGTCCTCGGGATCCTCAGGAGGTCGAGGGTCTCGGCGTAGATGATGTTGAGGCAGCTTCCCCCATCCATGAGTACCTTGGAAAGGCGGGTGTTCAGTATGATCGGGTCGACGACGAGTGGGTAGACCCCTACGTTGGGGACGTGCTCGGGGTGGTCGTCCTGATCGAAGGTGATCGGCACAATGTGACCAGTCGACGTATCGAGGAGCTGAGCTCGAACGGAGAAGACCTCTTGGCGCTCACTCTTGCGCTGACGCGTGCTGAGTCGGGTCGAGGGTCCCCCGAAGATCATGAAACAGTCGAGGATCTCGGGAAGCCCCTGTTCTTGCCATCGCCCTCGTCTTGTGGGTCCTCCTTGTCGTCTTTCTTGAGGCCAAGAGAGTAGAAGTGCTTCTTGAGCATGCGGCAGTCCTCGAGGCTATGGTTGGCCGTCCTTGTGGTGAGGGCAGGGCTCTTTCAGCATTTTGTCGAAGATGCCCCCCTCGAGAGGGGGAACCTCGAGGCTTCTTCTTGTCTGTTGCAGCGACAAGATCGTAGGGCTCGACATCGCGTCGACCCGTCTGGTTCTTCTTCTTCTTGTTCTTGTTATTGTTCTTCTTGGGCCATTATTCGGGCCCCCGGGCTCGTCCGCCTTGGCCTTCCCTTGCTCGGGGATGTATAGAAGAACGCGCCAACGGCTTCCTCGCTAGCTGCATAGTTGGCTACGATGCCCATAAGATCATTGGCGGTCTTGGGGGTGTTCCGCCCCAGTTCCCGCACCAGCTCCTTACAGGTTGTCCCGGCGACGAACGCCGTGATGACGTCGTGGTCGGAGATTTGGGTTTAGCTCAGTACGTTGCTTGGAGAACCGCCGGGTGAAGTCACGGAGGGTTCCCCTGGCTTCTGGTTGCACCTGCGGAGATCCTAGGAGTTTCCTGGCCGCACGTAGGTGCCCTTGAAGTTCCCCTCGAAGATCCTGACCAGGTCAGGCCAGGCATGGATCAAGTACGGGGGGAGCTCCTGAAGCCACCTTCGAGCGGTGTCGGAGAGGAAGAGCGGGAGTTGCCGAATGATGACGTGGTCGCTGTCGGCTCCTCCTAGCTGACATGGCAGCCTGAAATCAGCGAGCCAGAGCTCCGGCTTTGTTTCGCCATTGTACTTGACTAGGTTGGTTGGCGGACGGAACTGAACAGGCAAGGTGGTTTGCCGGATTGCCTTGCTGAAGACTCGTGGCCCTGGTGGTTCCGGGGATCGATGTTGATCCTCGTCGCTGTCATAGCGCCCACCTCGATGAGCACTATAACCTCGAGCCTCAGCGTCACCGTGTCGGCGTCATTTGTTGTCGTTGATGTCGTATCGCGTGTCTCGCGGTTGTCGATCGTCGAGGATGCGGTCTCGAACTGTTTGTCGCTCCGCTCCGACTTGGGGCGCCTTGTCTTGGTGGACAGATACCTCTCGATCTTGTCGAGGGGGTACGTCCCGCCGCTCGGAAGCAGCTCCTCGGCGCCTCGAGGCCGAGCTCTCCGCTTGCTATACGGCCGCGGTTTGGAGAAGCCCCTGGATTTCATTCCTGATGCGTCGCGCCTGGGGCGTCGATGGTGCCGGCATGTCGCGGAGCAGCATCGCGGCTGCCATGACATTCTGGTTGGGACGGTTGTAGACGTGGCGCTCGTTTGCCCCCTCCTCGACGATCTGTCGATGGACTTCCCGGGCCCGCTCGCGGGCTCTCGCACCCTGTGGCCGCACGCGATCTCGCTCGAGGGCATGCTCGAGCTGCTGGAGTCGCAAACGCTCCTCCTCGAGCTTGGCGAGCAGCTCTCGGACTTGCGCGATGTGAGCGTCCTGTGGTGGATCAGATTCGACTGGAACCGAGGGGCGATGTCTCGCGTCGGGGTAGCGTTGCCCCCTCCTCCTTCATCCATGGCCGCGGCGTCGTTGATGTCGTCCTGGAGTCGACCAGATCGACGAGGTGGAAGCACTCCCACGTGGGATCGTAACCCTCGTCGGGGGAGTCCGAGTCGGGGTATCCGTGGTAGAAGTTGGGGAAAGATCCCCAGCATTCCTCCTCCAGCCATTGCCATACCGTCCCCCAGGTCTGATACCATAGGGCTGGGGCTCGTCGTGACTCCGGGTGCTCATCTAGTGGAGGGGTGGTGACGAGGTTGATCGTCGTACGTAGCAGGTTCCCTGAGAATCCATAATGTGCCTGCATCTGCGAGCCTACAAAAGCAGAACAGAGTTTGGCGCTGTTGTAGAGCCCATGTGGAAACAGGTTGTGCGGTGGCATGGCTGAGTATGTCGGAGAAGCCACAGGGACCCTCTGAGATGACGGTATGGCAGAGCCAAAGTCAGGCTCAGCGAGGTACCCGCCCCCGACCCGCAAGCATGGGTCAAACAAGCTCCCGAAGGGAGGAACTGTGTCACCAACTGAGGCCGGGGATACGGCATCCGGCATCTCGGGATCCGCGCGTTGAAGAGTGCGGCGGCGTCGTTCGCGCCTCCTCTTGGTCGCAGGCGACAGGCGCGATTGGTGGGACCGTCATCTGGTCCTCCTTGGCCCCGGAGTACCGAAGCTGCTGCTATCCATGCCGAATGGATACCCTTGGGAATGTTAATTTCTTGTTAATTAACAACTCCTTGGTAGCTATGAAGGCTATGTCTCATAGAACAATGTTGAGCCAAGACAACAATGCTTGTCAGCAATACAAGCGTTGCTCCTTGTTCAAAACCTATGTTATCAAGTCATTTCCACTTTGGACAAACACACATATACTACAAGGTGTTGTGTGATCTAAGTCAAGATCTAGTGACAACAT